>CM076580.1:478281624-478881624 GCA_034641835.2 Pinus albicaulis
ATAAAACTTGGAAGGTCACCAAATGAGCCCTGGTACATTATATTTATGCAATGGTATTTCTAACTTTGTTAATGCTTTAACTTCCAAAGGAGTAGATGCAACATTATGGCATCATAGGCTCGGAAACATGAGTGAGAAGGGGATGAAGATTCTTTACTCAAGAAATTTGTTGCCGGGTTTGAAGAATATTGATTTGGATTTTTGTGAGAATTGTATTTATGGAAAACATAAGAGAGTCAAATTTCTTAGAATTGGGAAAGAAAAGAAGACCGAAAAATTAGAGCTTGTGCATACATATGTATGGGGACCTGCTCAGGTATCATCTCTCGGTGGCTCTCATTATAATGTTACTTCTATTGATGATGCAACTAGAAAAACTTGGATTTATTGTATTTAGAATAAATATGATATATTTGATCCTTTCAAGAAATGGAAAGCTTTGGTTGAGATTGAGACAAGAAAGAAGTTGAAGTGTCTGAGATCAGACAATGCAGGTGAATATTTCAGCAAAGAGTTTTATAGGTACTATTCAGAGCATGGAATTCACAGAGAGAAGAAAATTCCAAGAACACCACAAGAAAATGGTGTGTCAGAAAGGATGAATAGAACAATCATGGAGCATGCAAGGTGCATGAGATTGCATGAAGGATTGCCTTTACAATTTTGGGCAGATGTTGTAGATACTGCTGTTTATCTAATAAACAGAGGGCCTTTAAGTTCCTTGGATGGTGGTATTCCAGAGGACGCATGCACAGGTAAAAAGGTAAACTACTCTTTTTTAAAGCCTTTCGGTTGTGAGGCCTTTGTCCATATTAATAAAGAAAATAGAACAAAGCTTGAGGAAAAATCAAAGAAATGTACCTTTATTGAATATAGTGTTAATGATTTTGGTCATCGATAATATGATTATGAAAATCAAAAAATCATTAGGAACAGAGATGTAATATTCAATGAAAAGGTCTTATACAAGAATCAGTTACAGGGAAAGAAACAAGAAAAAGAAAATGAAGAATACACAGTTCTTGATGAGATCACAGAAAAAGTAAAGGTGCCTAAAAATAATAATAATCAACAACCACAACAACAACAACCACCACAACACAAAAAATCACCTGAAACACCTGAAAGTGGTGTCAGAAGATCTACTAGGATAAGTAGACCCCCTGAATGATACTCTCCTTCATAATATTATTTATTGTTGACTGATTCTGGTGAACCCGAATGTTATGAAGAAGCAATGCAGGTTGAAACTAAGAAGAAGTGGGAGCTAGCCATGAAAGAAGATATGGACACCTTAATACATAACCATACTTGGGACTTAGTCAGGTTTCCTGCAGGTAAAACAACATTGCAGAATAAATGGGTTTACAGGCTGAAGGAAGAAGATGGAGGAAAACAAAGATACAAAGCTAGACTAGTGGTGAAGGGGTTTGCACAGAATAAAGGTATTTATTTTTTTGAAATATTTTCTCTTGTAGTTAATATGATTTCAATCAGAAATATTTTAAGTCTTGTAGCAGCGGAATATTTTCATCTTGAACAGTTAGATGTAAAGACAACATTTCTCCATCGATATTTGGAGGAAGAGATATATATGCAACAACCAGAAGGATATGAGGTCAAAGGGAAAGAAAATTTAGTGTGTAGGTTAAAGAAGAGCTTATATGGCTTAAAACAAGCTCCAAGGCAGTGGTATCTAAAATTTGATAGGTTTATGTCTGAACAAGGTTATACTAGATGTCACTCTGATCATTGTGTTTATCTGAAAAATAAAAATGATGGCAACTATATTATATTGTTATTGTATGTAGATGACATGCTTGTTTCAGGGTCTAACATGCAATAAATAAATGTGCTTAAAATAAAATTGGCAAATTCATTTGCAATGAAGGATTTGGGAGCTGCAAAACAAATCCTTGGTATGAGAATAACTGGAGATAGGAAAAATCACAAATTAACATTGTCCTAGAATGAGTACATACAAAAGGTGTTGAAAATATTTAATATGCAGAATGCAAAACCAGTTAGTACACCTTTTGCTAGCCATTTCAAACTTAGTAAGGAGATGTACCCCAAGACTCAAGAAGAAATGGACTATATGTCTAAAGTTCCATATGCATCAGCAGTTGGAAGCTTAATGTATGCAATGGTATGCACAAGGCCTAATATTGCACATGCAGTGGGAGTTGTAAGCAGGTACATGAACAATCCAGGAAAAGAACATTGGATGGCAGTAAAATGGATTCTCAGATATTTGAGAGGTACCACAAATCAAGCATTATGCTTTGGTGGTTCAAACATTGCTCTACAGGGATATGTTGATGCAGATATGGCAGGTGAAAGAGATAACAGGAGGAGCACTACAGGATATGTATACTCAGCTTTCTGGCCAGTTCTCAAAAACCAGTGTTGTTGCACTTTCAACAATAGCAGAGGCAGTTGCTGCTACAGGCTAGTAAAGAAATGATTTGGTTACAAATGTTTATGGATGAATTGGGTAAGAAGCATGATATGGGAACATTATACAGTGATATCCAAAGTTCCATTCATCTTGCAAAGAACTCAACATTTCATTCTAGGACTAAAAACATACAACTCAAGTACCATTTCATATGGTTAGTGTTGGAAGATGGACAGTTGAAACTCGAAAAGATACACACTAGCCAGAATCCTGTAGATATGCTAACAAAAGTTGTAACCAAGGAGAAACTGAGATTATGCTCAGTTTAAATTGGTCTTCAGGTATGATGATTAAGATGATAAAAAACCAGGTCCAAAGTGGAGTCATTGTCCAGCAAATGAAGCAATGTTGGAGTTGCTACAATTAGTCTCCAAGTGGGAGATTGTTGGGTGTGGAGCTTGATTATATTATTTATTTTGTATCAAAATGTTGGACCCCTATTCTTAACGGGGCGACAACATCACCTGTAACTAAACTTTGCCTCGGGGGGGTGGGGTTCGGGGGTAGCGCCTCCGAAGCTAAAAATAGATGTAAAATTGCCTTGTAAAAATATTGTAATTTCTAGTGAATCTGGTCTGTTCATTATGTAGATGATATGATGGTAGAAGTTATGCTTAATTTAGGGTTTTTTTCCCTAGAAGGGAACTGCTCTTTTGTATGAGGGTATTGTATTGCGTCTATGTATTGTATGTGTATTCTCAGAGCGAGAAACATATAGGGAGACTATGAGAGAGAACAAATGATATTACAGTGGATCTGCTATAGGTTGTGTCTCTTCATTTTGTTGGATAGTATAAAGGAAGGACTGGCTGTTACAGGTGGACGTAGCCCAAATATGGTGAACCACGTATATCTATGTCTCTCTTGTTTTATATGTTTTTTGTGTTTGCGTTTCCGCATATTTTATGTGCTGCATTTCTCTGTAATATATAAATTTTATAACAAAGACTATATTAATCCAACAACAAAAGGGTCATTAAGCTGGATGAGTGTCCAAAGCTTCGAGATGGGGATTGAGGTTGCATGGGACGAATGGAAAAAATGAGGGTACAAAGTCAATACTAGGAGGTGCGCTGCCATTCGCGGAGTCAACTGGATCAGAACAGAGGTAAGAGGTTACCCTACTCTTACTAGTATGGAAACTGTTAATACTTCTATCAGTAAAGTAGATTATATTGTCCCTGAGGAGCACAAAATTACCTTAATGAACGGGGCATTGCAATCAACCTCTGTGAGCTGGTGCGGAAACCATCGCAACCACCTCCAGAGATGGGAATATGTGGTGAAGACTTTAAGGACAAGGTTCCAAGCATCGACAAGACCGCAACCGGATGAAAGGTACAGGGGAAATTCAGACCCCCAAGCCCATATAAAAGACTATGAAGAATGGTGAGAACTAAAAGACTACCCCAATAACCTGTGGGTGCATAATTTTGTGCACTCTTTGGACATAATCCCACAAGCATGGTACCTCATTGAAGAGAAAAAGATACAGATAAGTATTTGGGAATTACTGTCTGAGAGGTTTGTAAAAATCTTGTTCACAATAGGGCCCGTGGAGACGATGGATCGGGTCACTTTAAACGAGAGGCCATAATCAAGTTACCAGGAAGAAATGGCCTGTAGCTAAATAGATGAGGAAATGGATGATGATGATTTAGAAAACCTGAGACCCTTATCATTTGAAGAAATTGAAGGGGAGAGGAAAATAAAAGATGAACCTAGTACAAAGGGACTCCATTTATCACCATTCAAAGTTAAAAATCATAATATAGGAAGTCCAACGAAGCCCAAATTAACTTCCATCGGAGACTATTGGGATGAAGAAACAACAAACTAAAATTTTGATCTACTCGCGGAGTATGAAGGTCCCTTTCCTTGTTCTGTTGTAGAACTAAAGGGAATCAAAGGAGACTTGGGGGAAATGCGCATCATGTTAAAGCCAAATGCCAGACCGGTAAAACACAGGCCATATTGATTGAATCCAAGGGTAAACGAAAAAGTGAAGAAGGAGATTGACAAAATGCTAGAGGCGAGGTTAATATTTTTAGTTGAAGAAGTGGACTGGGTCAGTCCCATTGTTATTTAGAATAAAAAAGGATAAGTAAAAAATAAGAGTATGTGTCGACTACCATAGCCTTAATAATGCATGTGTGCATGATCCTTTTCCTACACCATTTAGTGATGAAGTGTTAGACAATGTAGCAAGGAATGAAGCTTTGTCTTTCACAGATGGATTCTCTGGGTACCACTAGGTAAGAATAGCTGAGGAGGAAAAAAATAAAACCAATGGGGCTCTTATGTCTATGATGTGATGCCTTTTGGACTGAAAATGCACCAACAATATTCTCAAGGATAGTCATGGCAACATTTAGATAATATATACACAAATTTCTGGAGCTTTACATGGATGATTGGATTGTATATAGTTTTTTGAAGAAGCACGCAAGTCTACTCTCCACAGTGTTTTACCATTGTAGGCTGCCACAAATCTCTTTAAATGCAAAGAAATTTGACTTTGAGGTTGCCTTCGGAACATTTTTGGGTCATGCCGTGTGCAAGGATGGAGTATGTGTGAACCCTGCTAAAGTTATGACAATTGTCAATATGTACTCCCCAGAAAATGTTAAGTAACTAAGGTCCATGCTGGGGCATACAAGCGATTATAGGAGGTTTATCCACAATTATGCCTGCATTACAACCCCATTGGAAAATTTACTAAAGAAAGCAGAACAATTCAATTTTACCGAGGAGTGTAACAAAGCGCTAGATATACTAAAAGAAAAAATAGCAAGTGCACCCATCTTAGTACACCCCAATTGGGATAAAAAATTTCATGTGCACATTGACGCTTTTGGCATCGTGTTAGGGGCAGTGCTAGCACAACCAAGGGAGACAAATCTAGACCATCCAATATACTTTGCAAGCCAAAAATTATCAACTGTAGAGAAGAATTACACAACTACAGAAAGGGAAGCACCTGCGATGGTCTTCTTGCTACAAAAGTTCTGCCACTATCTGCTAGGGGGCTCATTCAAATTCTTCACAGACCATTCAACACTAAAATATCTGGTAAATAAACCGGTACTAGAAGTAAGAATTTGTAGATGGCTGCTATTGTTCCAAGAATTCACGTTTTAAGTTATAGTTAAGACAGGGAAGTTTAATGTAGGGCCCAACCACTTGTCAAGACTTGAATCAGGAGAGAATGGAGGACTGGTCGATGATCAGTTACCAGATGCAGATTTTTTCTTGGTGGAAGCTATACCATACTTTTTGGAACAAATAATGACATTTCTAGCTATAGGAAGATGTCTAGAAGAATATACAACATTCCAAATACAACAATTGGTAGTCAGGCAACATATTACCAACTCATTGTAGACCAATTGTACAAAATGGGATTAGATCAAGTATTAAGGAGGAGCATACTAGATTATGAATTGCCCGAGATTCTATGGGAATGTCATTATTGAGCTGCGGGAGGGCATGTTGGGGGAAAATGTACTGCAAGGAAAATAGTACAAGCAGGGTTATGGTGACCCATCGTACACAAGGATGCAAAATAATATGTAAAAAAATGTGATGTATGTCAGAGGAATAGTAAACCTTCACACAGGGATGAGCTACCATTACAACCTGTAAGAGAAATACAAGATTTTGAAAAGTGGGCAATTGATTTCATTGGACCCATAGCTCTAGTTGCATGCCACTCACAAGAAAGATACATCATAACTGCAACAGAGTACCTAATTAGGTGGGCTGAAGCAACACTAGTAAATGACTGTATTGCCGATACAACAGCTAGATTCATTTTTGAAAACATCATCACCAGATTCAACTGCCCAAGGAGTCTGACAAGAAATCAAGGGACACACTTCATTAATTGCACAGTCCAATTTTTACTGCAAAACTTTATGATACAACATCACAAAAGTAGCCTGTACCACCCACACGCGAATGGGACCATAAAAGCTTTCAATGAAATTTTAGAGAAGGGTCTGACAAAAGTATGCATTGCAAATCAAGACGACTAAGATGAGATTATTTCGGCTACATTATGGGCATACATAACCATGGTAAGGATATTTCCTAATCAGTCACCATTCCAACTGGTGTACAAAAGAGAAGTAGTTCTACCAATAGAATTTATTGTTCCTAGTCTCTTTGTTGCCACAACAACCCAAATGTCTAAAGAAGAGTCCATAGTAATGCGCTTCCAAGAACTTGAAGAATTGGAGGAACAAATATTCCTTGCGGATTCCCTTCAATCAGTCCAAAATCAGTGCCAGAAGGCTTGGCATGATCAACCTATCAAGAAAAAAACATTTACCATTAGTAGCCGTGTCCTGTTATATGATAGCAATTTCCAAAAGTTTTTAGGAAAATTGCAAATGCACTGGTTGGGGACGTTATATATCACATATATCTGAGATTGAAGAGCTATCAAGCTTGCATAGCTATATGGTATAGTATTTCCTAGTTGGGTCAATGGCGCACGCCTCAAACCCTTCCATGAATGATCACTTTCAACTTTATTTAGAATAAATCTCTCGCACCCGAGAGAATTTTGTAGGTCAGATAAGTCAATTTCGCAAGAAAAATAGCATAAATCATCAAATAATATATTTGTCGTGAATAATACCTCGCTACATAGTTGCGCCATGGGGACCATCCCGCAACCAATTGTGGTCGGGGGGAATACCGTACAACTTATGACGTTGACCATAATTTCACCATAATTATCCATCATATAGGTGTCAGTCCATAGTTTCATTCAAAAATTTGGAAATATTTTCCATAATTAGAAACATCATTCCATAATAAAGTTTCCATATCATGCCACAATAATTTCCCATCACGTCCGTTCAATTTCCGAGACCACCATCAACAGAGTCAGATTCCACCTCACCCAAGTTAACCACCCACATGAATTTAGCCACAGTGGGAACTTGAAAAAAAAAAAATAGTTATCCAGTCTTATCAACTTCCATCATGTTAAAACTTGTACTTATTCTGTATGGATGAAGAAAAAACCAGAGTGTCAAGCATAAAAACATTGGAGAAGAGGGACAACAGAACAGGACCAACAGAAAGGTATAGCAGAAGATCACGTGGAGACCGCACCAGCAGAGAAAAATTGACTCAGGATGAGTCAATAGCTTGTGGTCGGGGCCTATTGGGGCCTTTGTTTTGGAAAAGGATAAAACAATTTTGGAATTTGCGGGCCAACAATTGCGAATGTGGTGAGTTGTGAAGAGCTGTTGTCGCTCGCGAAGAGACATTGTGAGTTGCGGATAGTCGTTAGGCAGGTGGTAGGTTGCAAGGGGATAACTGCATAAGTGGAAAGAACAACTGACAGTAAACAAGAAGAAAGACTCTGAGAAGCAGAATGAAGAGAGGAACATAATGAGCAATGACGAAACACGGTAAAGCAACCAAGAAGAAAAGAAGGAATAACTGCCAGTGCGGAAGGAAGAAGGTGGATAAGGAAAAAAGAGAACCAAGGAGACAATTAGTTTTGGGTTTGGGTTCCGTGAAGAGATATCTATGGAGACTCTGATATTTGATGTAATTCTTTGTGCTGAAAGTTAATATAATATAGAGATACTGGTTGTGGTCACTATTGTGTAAAGATGAATGTGTTTCTGTGTATGATGTTTTAGAGGACTAATCAAAATTTTCTGATAATACCATTTGATGTATCTGATGTGATTGGTATGTTATTTGAATAATGGGTAATGAGAGTTATTTATGCATGATAATAGTGTAATGAAATTAAATCATAGAGGGTCAAAGTAACATCGATACAATGGTTTTAGTTCTCTTATCTCAGTAAGGTCACGATACGCCTTGGGTGAGACTCCTTGCTCTCCTTTGAACAAGGTGAAAATGCAAGCGTTGTCCAAGACTACAATGAGACATTGTTCGCCTCTGAACCTGAACTTGGGTCTTGCCCATAAGTCATTCTTTCGCCAACAAATGGTTCTATTGCTGGGACCTGAAAGTATATTAGAGAACTAGATAATGGTGTCAGGGATCTATAAGAGGGAAATTCGAAGTTGGTGGGATAATCATGTAGATCGGTTCATACTGTAACAAGTTGAGCTTCGAAATCAGAGGGAAAGGAATGTTAAGGATCATATCCTATTTTCAAAATCAACAAGCGATTTGTATGAGATATTTTGGGGAAATTTTCCTGAGGATCTCTACAATTGGTTGCGAAGACTCAAAGTGAAAACAAAAATTGGGGAATCAAGTTGATCACGTCATGACTTGACACACATAGATTTGACAACATTGCATAGATTGGATACTGATCTAACGCAAGAAGTAAATTTTTGGGTTCAGTCAATAGTGGAGGGGTACATTGTAGAGTTTGAAACCAAAATTCATCAATATTTTTTCTAAAGCAGAAGATATATTCAAGTCTGGATTGCGAGGAAATTTGTTGAAATAAATCCCCTTGTGGATTAAGGCTCTGATGGTGGAAGAGGGACTGATGGCTTTTCAAATTTTTGCTATGGAAGCCTAAACAAATAGTATTGGGGGAAGGACCCAAGGGAGAAATTTTATGGAAGGGGGGAAAAGGAAACTAATGAGATGGACACTGCAAGTTCCAATAAGTCAAGGGATCTAAGAGCATATTGGAGGGAGAAAATCGTAGAGAAGTGGCGGGTGAGGGAAATACAGGAGTTCGAAAATCAAAAGGAGAACATAGACCAACAAGAAGAGGCTCCATGGATGACAATGGAGAAAGGAGTTGCAAGAGGGTCCATAAGAATAGAGGGGTCCACCAGATGAGTTAGACAGGTTCATAGGAGGCCATCCCGATCGGAGAAAGGAAGGATGCCCAATCGAGAGGAAGACACAAACCTCAAGAATGATTCAGATGGTGAACTAAATGTTGTGATGGAACAACTATTTCAAGAAGTACCGACGACCTCAATGCAAGGTAATCCTATTCCCCAAATTCAAAGTAGCATTTGTCCTAACCTTCCCTTGGCACTCTATCACCCCCCGCATAAATTTTTGATAAATTTGAGAAGTTCGAGTAAAATACATAATATTTAGTTTAAAGTGCAAGTAAACATTAGCAGTAGTATTAGTAGATGAATTTCTCACCCAGGAACTAGATGATTTGTACTACTTCCACCTACACATACATAAATGGTAGGATCGTTCACCATATATCCCGAGTCTTCAGGAAAAGGGAACGATGATGTGGAATAACAGTGGTACTTGTGTGAAGAAATTTGGAGGACTTGCAAAACACTAGGCATTGTTAAGTTAACTGAGTTCCAGAATACGCTCCAAGAGAGAGTGTTGGGTCAATTTACTATTGCAAATTAACGCAAGTATTTAATATCAATTCGGGTTGGTGAACTTAGAAGCATCCCCAAAGTATATGGGTTTCAATCACAGTCAAATTTAGAAGATGAGCTTATTGATGGTTAGCGAAATGCATATTACAAATATAAAAACTAACTTAATTAATTTCTAAACAATGGATTAAGATATATGGAATAATAATTAAGAGGCTCTATGTTCAGAGATCCTGGTTGTCCTTAATTACTGGTTGCATTACATCGTTAATACCATTGTGAAAACATGAAAGCAGGAAATCTAATACTAAACAATAGGTTAATATATATGGAATAATAATCAAGAGGCTTTATTTTCAGAGATCTTGGTTGTCCTTAATTACTGGTTGCATTATATCATTAACACTATTGCGAAATCATGAATGCAGGAAATTTAACTTCTAAACAATGGATTAAGATATATGGAATAATAATCAAGAGGCTCTATGTTCAGAGATCCCGGTTGTCCTTAATTAGTGGTTAAATTATATCATTAATACCATTGTGAAAACATGAAAGCAGGAAATAATAAATCTAAGCAAACTAATTCACAAATTACAGCTATAAAAACTAAGAAGTGTACTTAGCTCGGTGTGGGGGCCCTTCCACCCTTGCCTCGCACACTGAAGGTAAACTCAGCTACTCAAGACTTCAAGCAATCAACTAGCATGTAACAACATCAAAATATGGTATAACAGATCTTCTATTATGTCTTCAAGTCTCAAAGATAATAATAATAAGTCATACAAGTTCCAATGTCAAAGCCTTCAAAGTGTGAGGCTTAAATATATGAAGTATCTAACAAACTGATCTAAAATTTCTCAAGTAATCATAAATATCCATATCCTATCATATCAAGTCGAATCCATCTATCATATCCATCATAATCTGAAAAAATCCCGTAAAATAAGAGTGTTGACCTAGTTTCTAGGGATCCCCCATAAAGACTGGTCCTGTTTGACCGCTTTTGACTGAGCCTATTAAAGCTCAATCTGAATGTATCAATAGGTGTACTGTTACTCCTAGTTCTCGAGCTTTCTAGAAACATATCCAGTTCGAGCCCAAGTGTCCTGCACATATGCAAACCATCACGCTATTACAGGAATTTCTGCTGCTGTCCAAAATTGCACTTAAATTCCAATTTTCACAAAAAACATCTAATAATTGAAAAACATAAATTAAATACCTGTATATGCATCTTTAGGTCTATGTGAGGTGAATATGATGGTAAATGGATAGATAATGTAGCAAAATAAAATGCATTTCTTAAGCAAAAAGAGATCAAAACAAGGCCCAACATCTCCCCCAAACTGAAGATCAAGCATGTCCTCATGCTTGTTGTTTCCTCTTTGACCTTCGGAGTCTTGATACTGATCCTATCCCTGATCCTGTAACCTCATGCTGTGCTGTGTGAAAAATAGAATCCATGTCCTTACCATGTTCTTCTTTATAGATGGAAGTTTTTACTTTCTGCTTCTCATACTTAGCTTTCCAGGAGTTTTTCTCCTGAAGCCACTTGAAAGCCTGTGTGTAGAGAAGATTGTTTTTGTTTTTCATTTTCTCCATATCTTCACTAATCTTCTCATTATATTTAACCAATTTTTCATTGGTTAGTTTGTAATTTTCATTCTCTTCTTTCAAGTGTCTTTCCAAGATTCTGCTTATTTCTAAGCTGTCAGTAAGATCTTTAACTCTGAAAATATTCTGATCTTTCCCTTCTGAATCTTTAGAAACTGAAACAAATTCTACTTCATTATTCTCAAAGCAGGAATATTTATCTAAAGAATCCTCATAAACTTGTTTTTCCAATCTTTCAAGATTTTCAGTGGCCTGCTTTCTAAAAGGAGAAGTTTCCAAGATTTGGACCTCTGGTTCTACTGAATGTTTTCCCTTTTGCCTTCTGGGAATTGTCACAAAAGATGTTTCTTTTTCTAATACCATTGCTCACTATTTCTTTGATCTTGTATATGGATAAAGAGATGCATGCATGATATTTCTTGTTTCTTCTATGGGTTTAGTTTTGTTTTCCACAATCTGTTCTACAAACCCATTTTCTGCTAGGAAATCCTCCCAAACTATCCCATTAATCTTCAATTGATGATCTACAAGAATTTTAATGAGTCCCTGGTGAATGAATTGAACTTATTTTGCTTTGGCTTCTAATTTAATGCTTTCTATCATTTTCATCAAACTCCTGTAGAAGAAATAAGGCAAAATTATCCTTATGTCTCCCTTTATGTGTTGTAGTATCCTTACATGGTAAAGATGTACTGCACTGAATCTAGTATCGCAAGTGGAATATTTCTGAATTATTAACACCAATTCAGCCCATGGTTCATTAAACCATTCCATTGGAATACCTTTTGACCTATCAAAGGAGCCTTTCCTATTTTTATCTAGGAAGAATGTCCACCCTTTATCTCTAAGATGCAAACCTTTATGATATATCTCTCCTGAAAATGATAGATCTAATGCTTCAGAGATATATTCAGGACTTAAAGAGATATTCATATTTCCCACCATGGTTTCATTCTGTGTGAAGTTCTTTACAAATTCTTTTGTCACTCTCTCATTATGGCCTCTGAATTTTTTTAAAAACCATATCAACCCTGACTGATAAAGTTTTTCCATAGTCTCTCTACTCCAGTGTTCTATTTGAAAATCCTTTGGCTCTACTCTGGAGGCCATTTGTTTTGAAAACCATTTAATGTTACCATCCCTTGTCATTAATTTCATTTTTCAAATAAAAATTAAACAATGAGTACAACTGTGGTAGTAGGCTTACCTTTCTGCTTCACTGCTTTTGACAACCAACCAAATCTCTGTCTCTTTTCTTTTGAAAAATGTACTCTTACTGTAATTAAACAAAAAGAATTTGATAGGAAATGTTGCAAGAAAACATAATATATGTTTCTAATGTTACACCTTCTATTAATTCTCTGTTTTCTCTTTAAAATCAATCTCTGTTTTGCAAATGAATGGGAAGGTAGTATCTTAAAAACATCCTCTGTTTTACAAAAGAATTGAACTGTGTAAAAAAAATTGAAATTTTTTTATACACAGTAATTTTTCACTCCTTATTTCATACCAAAATTTTCCAAAACATTTCATCCAAGTTCACTGTATATTTATCAAGTGAAACTTCAATCATTTGCATCAAAAATTCATTGTAAACTGTCTTACTTCATTGCTCCTCAATTTTGTCTTTTGTCAAAAACACATCTATCTATCCTCCATTTGCTTCACAAGCTTGTGTTCTAAATTTATAGACTGAGTGTGTTTTTAAAACAATTCCACAAATGAACTAACAATTTTCTCATGCATTCGAATTGTAATTGCACTTCTCTGTTTTCTGTTTGAATTAAAACATTGTGGAGGAGGATGTGTCGACCTTACCTTCTTCTATGCACTTTCTTCTTTACGACTTCTTTATGATCTTGTGGTATTCTTCAGTTGGACTGGAGTTTTTAAATCCATAACAAATCCATTAAAATATTCTCTTTTACAGACTCATTCAAAAAAAAATCGTGATTGACTGATGGTAGAGCATTTTTTTTAACTTGTCAACTCGTTTTTAAATCGTTTGAATGCGGAATTTGTTACATGACAGACTTACATATCGAAATAAATTCACTCCCTCTTTAACTCAGAGCTTGATTGATTGATACAATCCCGAAATTCATTAAAACAATTAGATCTTACCTCACTTCAGAGAATTCCGCTTTCTGTTGGATGGCACCGTTAATTTTTCCGCAATCCTGGCTGTGAATACTTCTTATCACTCTGATTTCCATTGCTCACTATATCTTTTGCTTCTCCTTCTGCGTTTTCTCCTCTCGGCCTTCTCACAACTTATCTTTCCTTTACATTTTTCACAGTGGCCACAGATACTAGGACGTGCTTGAATACACACTCCTTTTTCCTCATTGAGCCTTCCAATGGTGATGATGGTGACAACCTTTCTCCAGTACTGTTATTTGAGTTTAAAAATGGCCGAAATTTCTTCCTACAAAAGCGAAAATGGCTTACAACAGAGCGGAAATGGTTTAGCAGAGATGGAAATGAGTTTGTTTTGTTTTACACACCGTTTTGTTTTTGAATTTCCTACCCGTTCACTAACACTTTGACCGACCATGCATTTCCCTCTCTTTGACTGTCGTGCCTGTCCTTCTGCATCCTATTCACATTTCGCATTCATGGTATGTACATTTGATTGCTTGCAATGTTATCGTGCTCCATCATTAACCTTTGCCTCCATGCTTTGCATTTTCCATACCTTTTATGTGCCATCATTCCGATACTTTGCATATATTCGTATTACATCATAATTTGTTTTGCATTACATGCATGCCATCATATCTATGCATGCCATTATTGCCATTCGTAGGTTGCATTCATTTCTTTGTATCGTTTTTCCATTGTTCATATACTTACATAATTGCGCTCACTATGAATTGCACCATATATTTTTAAACTTTAGTATTGAACTTTTTTATTTTTAATTTTAAAAATTGACTAATGCAATAGTCAAGTTTTTAAAATTAATCCCTTATGGAGAATGCTAACCTTTGTTTTATGGTTTTTGTAGGTCTCTTAAAATTCTTCTTATGGGTTCAACTTGTGATCTCTTGTTTATCCTCCTTTTTATTAAGAAATACATAGGGTAGGATATGGGTAGTGATATGAAATATTTCAAATGGTAATATAGGGTTAAATGATATGGTAGTGACATGAAATATTTCAAATGGTAGTATATGGATAGGGTTAAATGATATGAAGAAGGTTATAAAATATGGGCAAGGAATATGAAATGTGAGTAATATTAATGCTGAAATGTAATGTAATGTAGGTAAAAGATGCATTAACTAGTAGTTAAATTAGTTTATCAATTATAGACTATTTTTGAAAAATATGAAAATTTAAGAGCAAAATTTTTACTCACTGTACAAATATACTCCCTTGTTGACGTTTGATGATGATTGTCATTGTGTTTTTTTTTACGAAAGTTCTTGTTGACTTGATATAGACTTTATTTCTTCATACATCTGATTTGATTTTGAATTATTGTTCAAGTCCCTTTTGTTCTCTTTGACATCTGCTATGATATTCTCAGGTCCCTTCTGATATGTTAAATGTTTCAGGTCCCTTTCTGGCGAAATTTCACAACAATGTTCAGGTCCCTACTGACAAATTGAAATTTTCAAGTCCCTTTCTGGTGTAATTTCACAATGACGCTCCATAATTGATAATTTCTTGTCGTGTTAGGAATGCAGCAATTTTAGCAGATTGGTGAGACTAAAACTGTGGAAGCAACATCATTTCAACCACTTCGGGATTTTAGGATCTAGCCCTCCTGAATACGGAGAGGAATCTCTCCAATAAGTGCAAAGATGGATTTTCCTTTGAAGTTTGGGGTAATGATATTAGGCTAGTTATGAAGGCCGAGGGTTTTTTTTGTTTTTGGATGGTTGAGCATGATTATTTTTTGAGGTGGAAATTCCTAAATGCAAAGAGTTTCAAAGGTGTGAAGTTGCAAGCAAATAGAACAAGCTTTGGCCAGGAAAGATAGATAATTGTAGGTTTTAGTCCATTGGGCTATGAGGTCATAATAGGTTTTAATTGGAACAGCAAGAGGCAAGAGTGGTCCATGGGGCAAGTCATCTATGTCTAAGGATCTCTCTGAAGATTTATTTATGGAATGAAATGATACATCGAAGGAAAATTAACGGATCTTGAGAACAAAGAGCAGCCAAGATCGAAGACGAAATACTTCTAAAGTAACACTTTTGACATACGATTAAGAAAGACAATAAAAAATAAATCTAAGATCGGGGCGAGTACTTCTAAAATAGCCTACTTTGACATACACTTTCAATAGTTTTTATATAAAAACGAGAGGGAAAATTGAAGGCAGGCCCATTGGAGTAAAAACTAGAGGGCAGGGTCACCACAAATCCTCTCACAAAGCTGCTTCTTGGTAACTTTCAAGACAAACACAAAAATGGCAAAGAATGGCCTAAAGATAGAGCCAAGTACATTCAAACTAGCCAGCTTTCAACACATTCCAAGGGAAACTTTCAGACAGTATTTGGGGATAAAACTAGGACCAGGGCATACCATATCTTCCTTAGTTCATCTCTACTTAACATGAAATGAAAATAACATCCAAGAACAATATTCAGCTAAGACAATAAGATGAGGGAACACCAACATTCCTATGCTTAAACTGAATTAAATCATTCCTAAATAACAAATATTGGAAGAAAACATATAAATAAAGATTTTTAGTCAGAGAAGGTTACTAATATACAGTAGGTCCTAACTCTATGCATGCTGTTCTTTATAAGAGAAGATGAAACACAGTGGAAACAAAAACAAAATAACAAGTTACAATGAGAAAAACATCACCGTCAACATAGACCAGGATCCCATAAATCAACTTGTATTGATGCTCCAAACCAGTTACAGCTTTAAGTCCAATGCTTTAGTTTAGCAATCATCTACTCGTCTCAGCCTAACTTATCTATCACAAGCAGAGCTCCAAGGGCCAGTGAACACTATTTACAATCAGAAGTTTAAGCTCAAATGTATTTCAAAGTTATGCATCCAACATTTTCTCATCTTCTACAGAAGTATTTATAGAAGAATGAGGAGGTGAGATCTCAATAAAAGATCTCCCAAGATAATTAATATAGTCTTAATGGCTTCTCGGCCTTTGAGGGGCTCGATGAAGAAGTTTATAGATGTTATGTCTGTATTAAATGTTTTACATTTTTAAGATTAAGCTCGGTGGGAGCTTTTGTTGACTTTTGAGGCTCTGTGTCATGTTGGAGTAACTCTGTAGATATTTTTTGCATTAAGTTCCTTGCAGAAGTAACTCTCTGGCTGCGTTGAGGCGAATATCTAATTTTTCTCAACAAATTCAGCCTCTGTTTGAATGCTTGTGGCTACAGGTGGCACTTGTGGTAGCTGAGAGGAATCAATTTGCCTCAGATGTGGCGGTAGAGGCCTTTTTTTCTGTAGATCATTTATGATTTCCTTTAACTCTGATTTAATTTGGAGGATTACGCTTTTGATAATAAATCTTAGCCGTAATCCCCAAATTTGTCTTCAATCTTCTGTTCTGCTATGTTCTGTCTTCGATACTGATACTCTTTTAATTGTGATTTAATAACACAATGTCTTGTTGATGTACAGGCCGCGCAGGGCTCTTCAAGGCATCAATGCCCATGAAGCATTGACAAAACGTGGAGTAGAGCCTCGTGAATGGTTCCCTTTTATGAATTGAAGGTACGGGAATCATCATTCCCAGCCTTCGGCCTTTATATATAATGGAAAACCCATCAAACACCTGAAAAATATAGAAAATATTATAAAATCCTACGTATTTGGGGAAAAACTGCTTCAGAGGACGTGGGGAGGAGCGTAGCCGTTGGATGGCAGCATCCAACGATGGAGATTAACCAAGAGAAGGTTAAAAGGAGAGCAGAGGGAAGTAATGAGTTAGATCCATCGATCTGCAGAGATCGACGATTGGGAGCGATTCAGGATGTATAATAGAAAAATAGCGAAAATACAAAGAAAACAGGTTAAAAAAAACCTTAGGCAGAGGGAAAATCGATTAAAATGAAATGGGTTTCGGGAGGAACACGAACCGTCAGATGAGATCGAATGGACGGTCCAGATGCAATCGGAGGCATTCAATCGGTGGGGAAATAATTTGCATAGCGCTGAAAACTTGCGATGCGAATAAGTGCTGACTGTCGATCTGCAGATTAGATCGACGACGGAAAGTGAATCGGGGATTGGTGATCGGAGCTTAATAATCGGCGGGGAGAGAGGAAGGGTGTAACAAAAATTTCTGATGCAATGTTGCGCAGGCCGTTGATCTGAGGATCAGATCGACGGCAGGGAAAAAATCGGGAGATGTCAATCGGAGGTGGAGGAATGTTTAACGCGCTTGGTGAAAATGCTGCGATGCAAATAAGCGCTGACCGTCGATCTGCAGATTAGATCGACGGCGGAAAGTGAATCAGGGATCGACGATCGGGGGGAACAAACAAACGCACCCGATGAAATTTGCAGTGTGATTGAGCGCGGGCCATTTGATCGGCTTACGATCAACGGTCGGGATTGTTTCAACTTACGCACAGGCGGAAACCCTTTAAAACATAGGAAGACCCAACATTTAATATAAAAGAAAGGTTTTATGGTATGGGCAGGATGTATATATATATGAAATGGTTTAGGCGCCCGACTGCGGGGCCTAGGTCTATATGAAATACAATATGCCCGGGGTGTATATAATAAAAGGCTAATCACAATCGGAATTTCGGGCCTTCGGGCTTTTCAATCTAACCATTTGATATTTTTGCGATGCGATTAGCACCTTGGGATCTTTTAACATTTGGTACCGGGGTGTAGGTTGTACGGAGTGAAAGGAAGAGGGGGGCAGAGTTTATATATATGTGACCCAATCGCATCGGAAATTTTGATGCAGGTCTTTAGAATCAACCCATTGTGGATTTCTCTGATGCGATTGCGCGATCGGGTCTTTTTAATCTAACTATTTTTTATTTGAAAATCATTATATGGGCGCGTTAGATCAAAACTTTGGATAAAAGGGTTTTTTGTATTTATAAAGGAAAAAAGGATAGGGAATGGATTTTTTCAATGTTTTAAGCGTCGAAGGTGGGCCCACGGGTTATATGGAAAAATAACATGATCGAGGTTTATAAACACGAGACTTAATCGCATCGGAGTTTTTGTAATGGCAAAAAGACTTGTGCACTTGGATGTTTGCGATGCGATAAGCGCTGTGAGGGGTTAGCGCTTGGTTTGGGCTTAGCGTATGGTGGGAAAACTTTAGGTTGTGAGGGCTTAAGTCATAGTAATAAAAACTTGTTTTTTATGAAAATTTTTGAGTTTCAATGGATTTGGGGGTTTCAATTATAGTTTAAAAATGAGTTTTAAACTATGTAAAGAGGATTTTCATGAATGGGAGAAGAAGTGCATGAAAAATAGAGGAATTTCATGGAGAAAAAGGAAAATGAAGGTTAGTTTGAGTGGAGGAAAGGGAAAATGATGATTTTCACGTAGGTATTTTCACTTATGGAAACAGCAAAAATTTTGAGTATGAAAATAGGAGCAGTGGTGAAAATTTGGATAGAGGCATGAGGCCTTCAAGAGTCTTCAAGGGATAACACTTTTTTGCAATAAAATTTGTTCCTTGAAGGCTCCAAAAAATGATCTAGCCACCTTTTGGTATAACAAATTTTATAGGTGGCTAACAAGTCACATTCGGTTCTGCATTACTGCAAATTATATACCAAGTCCCTTTATTACGTCTTCAATTCAATGAAAACTATTTTCATAGTTTTTATTTACACCTTCCCCCAAACTAATATTCGACTTGTCGTCAAGTGCAACAAATTGGAAGGTAAATGCAAAAGTGTAAGTAAAGTAAGCGAGAAAAACAAAATGGAATTGATTGTCCAAACAAGTTGGTTTTCCAATAGGAATTCGAGTTTGTATTGCGCAGTTTCTTGGATTTCACAACCAAACTTTTTATTTTATATATATATATATATAATTTTATTATGGATCGTCTACTGGAGTTTTGGAAAGCATATTACTATGCTGTCCCAATATTTCCAAATCAGAATCCATGGAAATTTTTCTCAGAAAATCTTCTTTGTCTATAGGCTTATGGAAAATTTTTAAGCAATGTCCATTTACCACAAACGATACAGATGATTCATTAATTATTTTTATTTTGACTGCTCCATTATTGAATATTTCTTCAATATCATATGGCCCAAGCCAATGAGTTGTAAATTTGGCTTTGAAATATTTGAATTTGGAGTCGAACAAGAGTACCCAATCTCCTTTCTGAAAGACTTTATTCTTGATAAATCGATCATGCCATTTAATCTGTTGTTCTTGGACTAGAGTAGTATGTTCGACTGCTTGTTGTCGAATCTCATCTAGTTTGTTTAACTGCACAATTCTTTCTTGTTGTGCTTGTGACAATTCCATCCCTAACTCTACTGCTATCTTGTATGTTTGTATTTGAAACTCAATTGGTAATAGAACTTCTTTTCCATATACTAACTGATATGGAATGAAACTAGCAGTATTTTTCCAAGTTATTCTATATGCCCATAATGCATCTTTCAATTTATTTGACCAACCTTTTTTGTTCATGTTCACTGTTTTTGTCATAATATTTTCTAGAAATTTATTTGTAGATTCCACTTGTCCATTTGCTTGAGGATGATATGGAGTGGATTTTTTGTGTTTGATTTGGAAAGTCTTTGTAATTTCATGAACAAGTTTTGATGTAAATTGTGCACCTTGGTCAGTCACTATTTGTGTAGGAACTCCATACCTGACAAATATTTCTTCATATAGAAAAGACGTAACTGTTTCTTCTGTTTCCTGTACTACTGCCTTGGCCTCCACCCATTTAGTCACATAATCTGTACATACCAAAATGTATTTCTTTCCATTGGATGAAGGATTGATTGGTCCCACAAAATCTAAAGCCCACTGTTCAAATGGTTCAATAGGTACTTGTGGCTTTAATGTAATTTGATCTGATGTCACTGGTTTACCAATTCTTTGGTAGCTGTCATATCTTTTGACATAATTCCTGGAGTCCTTGAAGATGGATGGAAAATAGTAACCAAGCTTCAACACTTTGTATGCCGTCCTTTTATCTGCAAAATGGCCACCACAAGGTTCATCATGACAAGCTTTCAAAATTTCAATTATTTCATCCTCCCTTACACATTTTCTAATAATTAAATCAGGACTAGTGTAAAACAAATCTCCATTGATCCAGCTATATTTGGCACTATCTCTAATTATTCTTCGTTTTTGTTTGCTTGTGTAATGAGATGGTAAGATATCAGATGATAAATAATTATCTATATCTGCAAACCAAGGGTTTTTGAAATTTATAGCAAATAAATGTTCATCTGGAAAATTGTCTGATACTGGATTAGGATCGCCAGGTAAATTTAATCTTGACAAAAATTCAACAACTTGGTTATCTTTTCCTGGTCGATGTTGCACAATAATATTAAACTCTTGCATCAATAACAACCATCGAGTCATTCTGCTATTTGTAATGGATTTTTTATTAAGTATTTTATAGCAGAATGATCCGTATGAATATAAACTTGATAACCTGTTATATAATGTCGAAATTTATTTATTGCATGTACAACAACTAACATTTTTTTCTTTGTCACAGTATAATTCAATTCTGCTGGTGTTAAGTTTTTACTGATGAAATATATATCGTAATTGAATTGATTCTCTTTTTGTCCAAGTGATGCTCCAATAGCTGTATCAGATGCATCAATTGAAATGTGAAATGGAAAAGACCAATTAGGTCCTCGAAGAATGGGTGCAATTGATAAATTGTGTTTTAATTTTTCAAATGCATATTGGCATTTATTAGTCCGTTGGAATTCTACATCTTTTTAAAGTAACTTGAATAATGGAAAAACTATTTTACTAAAATTTTGAATAAATCTCCTATAATAACTTGCATAACCCAAGAAACTTTGAACCTCTTTTTGTGTTGTAGGTGGTGTTGAATCCACAATGACTTGAATTTTTGCCGGGTCCACCTTAATTCTCGAAGAAGAAACATGGTGTCCCAACACTATCCCCTCAGTTAACATCATAATTTTTTTTCCATTATTGAGTGATAGGTTTGTCTCAATGCATATTTTTAACACTTTTTCAAGATTATTTAAACAATCATCATATGTTGTACCATGCATGGTAAAATCATCCATGTAAACTTCCACACACATGAATCAAATCAACAAAAATAGCAAGAACTGCTCTTTGAAAGGTAGCAGGTGCATTACATAAACCGAAGGGTAATACATTGTATATATATGTTCCCCAAGGGCATGTGAATGTTGTCTTATCTTGATCTTTTAATGCTATTTTTATCTGATTATATCCACTAAACCCATCTAGAAAGGAGAAAAATTTCTTTTCAGCTAATGAATCTAACACTTGATCAATAAATGGTAAAGGAAAATGATATTTTAATGTAGCTTTGTTAAGCTCTCTGTAATCAACACAAATCCTCCATTTCCCATTTTTCTTAGGCACCACAACTAAGGGTGAGACCCATTGACTATCTAAAATAAGATAGATAAATCCGACTTGTAATAGTTTCTGTAATTATTCATTCACTATTTCTTTCATCATGGGATTCATTCATCTTTGTGCTTGCCTAAAAGGTTTGATTTCATTATCAATATAAATGTGATGGATGCATGTTTGTGGATGAATTCCGGGCATGTCTTTATAATCCCACGCAAAAGCTTTTAAATATTTTTGCAATAATGTTATTAGGTTTTCCTCTTGTGATGATTGTAAATTGTTACCAATATTCAAATATCTTTGAGGAATAATTTCAATGATTTTGCTATTTGAATTGGTAATTGAATTTATAGGGAAAATGCTTTCGAATGTATTTTGCAATGATTGTATTGTGCAATTTTCCTGAAAACATTAATTTAAAAGATAACTAGCAGCTTCGTATTGAGTCACCCTAAGCTGCTCTGAAAGATTTGGTTTTGATATGAATAGATATAATAAGTCCTCATTTTCTTCCTCCTCTCTAAAATTATAAACTTGATTAAGACTAAGAACATGTTTAAATGTTTGTTGTTCATCTTCTTCAAGTAATGAAAATATATAAGGAGATTGAGTAGGAGGATATAATGTGACATGCTTCTATTCATCTCCATGTGCAATAATCATGCTTCCTGATCTGCATCCAATGTAAGCATCTGCAGAGGCCAACCAGGGTTGGCCTAAAATTAAGGGATGCCCTCCTAAGTTTGTTTTTGGCTGCAAAATAAAAAATTCTACAGGATATTCCCAAGAATCCAGTGAGACAATGATATCCTCTAGTATACCTTCTGGAACAACTTTATATCTGTCTAAAAGTTCTAAGACTGTAGTAGTAGGTCTAATGTTGTTCAGATTCAATTGTTTCATAGTCTCTGTTGTCATAACATTGGTAGTTGCTCCCAAATCTATTAAAGTATTTGGTACTGAAAATTTGTTAATCGAAATAGTAACCATAGGAATTCCTGGATCAACATATTTTTCAATAGCCATATTATTAGACATGAGAGTTGATAGACTTCCAATTACCTGGATTGTTGGTGGATCCTTCTTTCTTCTACCAGATTTCTTTATGCATAATTCCTCTATTGTTTTTGCATATATTGGAATGTCTTTAATTTCCTGCAATAAAGGAATTTTAACATATGTGTTTTTCAATTCATCCAGAATACTAAATTCAGGAGAGATATTGGAATGTTCTGTTGTATAAGTCTCTCCGTATATGATGGAGTTTGTTTCATGATAGCCTTACCTTTTTGCAATTGTTTTTCCGGTTGAGATTGTTCATTTTGTTCTCCTTGTTCTATTTATTATTCAATTATTGGAGGAGAATATTTTTGTAATACCTTCCCAGATCTTAGGTGGGCATCCTCTATAGGAAGAATTGAATATGTAGGATAATATGTTGCTGCTTCTATATGATATGTTGGTATATCCACCTTATTGCTTGGATTAGCTACTAGATGAGCTGGTAATTGTGTTGGTCTAGGAGGTTGTTGGTTAGTTGGTAGCTGAAGTTGCTGCGGTTGAGTTAACATTGGTGGATTTTGAGTTGGATATGGCATGGGTTGTTGTTGTTGGAATTGTTGATATTGAGGGAATGATTGTGGAGGATATGGCTGTTGATATTGATACTGCTGGTTATACATTTTTTGTGGTGGTTGGTTTCCATAACCATATCCCCTCCAACCTTGTGAAGGTTGGTTTTGATATTGTTGCGGTGGCTAAGCCTGCCATGGCATTGGTGTATTCCATGTATTTTGAGGATATTGAAAATTTTGTTGAGGGAATTGTTGAGGCATTCTTGGCTGCCAAGGTATTCTTGGTGCCATATAGTAGAGGGAATCTACTCCTTGTACTTATTCCCCTTGCAATTCTTTTAACTTTGGACATTTCTCTGTTGTATGATTTTCTGTACATAGTCCACATACTTGTATATTTTGCAAAGGACATTCCTTGGGTGGATGTTTTTGTCTACACTTTGGACATAAAATTGCTAAGGCTTCATCTTCCTCTTCTTTTCTCTTCTTAGCTTTTAAAACATCAACTTGTGTACCCAAAGTGCTTAAGAGATCTGTTTTAAAATTCTCTAACAGGCTTCCTATCTCTCCTCTTTTTACTGCACTTGCTGCAAACTTGGAAGCTTTTGATGAAATATCTCTTTTCCCACTCTTAGCTTTTCCTCTAGAGTATTTTTGACGTAATTCAAGAATTTCTTGAAATGGTAAATTAGAAATATCTCCTTTTCCCATTATATTAATAATGTATAAATACTCATCTCTATTTCCCTTTAGAAAAATAGTGTGGATAATATCTGGACTAAGAGAATGATGTTTGGAATTTTGCAAATTATATAGGAATCTCTCCAAATACTCTTCCAAACTTTCATCTTCCTGTTGGGACATTCTGAAAATGTCTTCTTTCGAGTCTCTAGCCCTGCAGTAAGCATGATACTTTTTAAGAAATATTTTCTTCATGTCTTCCCAAGAAGCTATAGTGTGTTCTCCTAATCCCATAAACCATTTTAAGGCTGCAACTTTTAAAGTAGAAGGAAAAAGTTGAAGTTTGTGTGTATCATCTTTATATCTGTATGTTCTACACAAGATATCAAACTCAAACATAAATGCATTAGGATCTTCTGTTGACATTCCATAGAAATTTGGCAATACAAACGGTGGAATATTTCTCATTTTTATTTCTTCTCCTAGTATTGCTCTTGCATCTAAAATAGGAAAACCAAAAGTAGTCTCCTTATCATTATTATATTCTTGTTCATTTTATTATGTTCTTCAATTTTGGTTTTCTCTTCTTGCTTCTTCTTCTATTCTTCAAAGTGCTTCTGCTCTTCTATCTTCTGCAGCTTTTCTTTCCGCTTCAATTCTTCTTTCTTCTTCTTGTTGTCTTCTCCATTCCCTTTGTTGTCTTTCAGATTCTATTCTTTGTTCAGGAGTCATGTTGATTCTAGTTGATCCTTCTCCTTCTTCAACCATTTCATGTTCAGAGATTTGTAGTGTTTCAATAGGTTGATTTTGTACTTCTTCCACTACAATTTTCTCAAGGACATGTTGTTCTAGTTGTTCGAAAGTTGGTTTTGTTGTTTCTTTTTGTTTCCAAACAGAAGGAGGTTCTTTTGGTGATTGATTTTTCTTTACCTCATAAGCTAACAAAATTTGTCTTTCAATTAAAGTTAATCTCTATCCTGATCTTTGTTTCTCCTCTAACTCTTCTACAATACATTTTCCAGCGACTGGTGTTGTTAATCCTGTGGATGAATGTGTTATTGGGGGGTTTTGTTTCACAAATCTACCTTTTTGATCTCTAGTTCTAGGCATAAGAAAACATTACTTGAAATAAAAACTATATTTTTGTTGTTTTTGTGTTTTATTTTTTTTTCTTCCTATTTTGACCGTTTTGGAAATATGCTTCCCCGACAATGGCGCCAAAATGTTGGGTCAATTTACTGTTGAAAATTAACGTAAATATTTAATATCAATCTGGGTTGGTGAACTTAGAAGCATCCCCAAAGTATATGGGTTTCAATCACAGTCAAATTTAGAAGATGAACTTATTGATGGTTAGTGAAATGCATATTACAAATATAAAAACTAACTTAATTAATTTCTAAACAATGGATTAAGATATATGGAATAATAATCAAGAGGCTCTATGTTCAGAGATCCCGGTTGTCCTTAATTACTAGTTGCATTACATCGTTAATACCATTTTGAAAACATGAAAGCAGGAAATTTAATACTAAACAATAGGTTAAGATATATGGAATAATAATCAAGAGGCTCTATGTTCAGAGATCCCGGTTGTCCTTAATTACTGGTTGCATTATATCATTAACACTATTGCGAAATCATGAAAGTAGGAAATTTAACTTCTAAACAATGGATTAAGATATATGGAATAATAATCAAGAGGCTCTATGTTCAGAGATCCCGGTTGTCCTTAATTAATGGTTGCATTATATCATTAATACCATTGTGAAACATGAAAGCAAGAAATAATAAATCTAAGCAAACTAATTCACAAATTGCAGTTATAAAAACTAAAAAGTGTACTTAGCTAGGTGTGGGGGCCCTTCCACCCTTGCCTCGCACACTGAAGGTAAAATCAACTAATCAAGACTTCAATCAATCAATCAGCGTGTAACAGCATCAAAATATGGTAGAACAGATCTTCTATTATGCCTTCAAGTCTCAAAGATAATAATAATAAGTCATACAAGTTCCAATGTCAAAGCCTTCAAAGTGTGAGGCTTAAATAGACGAAGTATCTAACAAACTAATATAAAATGTCTCAAGTAATCATAAATATCCATATCCTATCATATCAAGTCGAATCCATCTATCATATCCATCATAATTTGGAAAAATCCCAAAAAATAAGAGTGTTGACCTAGTTTCTAGGGATCCTCCATAAAGATTGGTCCTGTTTGACTGCCTTTGACTGAGCCTATTAAAGTTCAATCTGACTGCATCAATAGGTGAACTGTTACTCCTAGTTCCTAAGCTTTCTAGAAACATATCCAAATCGAGCCCAAGTGTCCTGCACATATGAAAACCATCATGCTATTACGGGAATTTATGCTTCTGTCCAAAATTGCACTTAAATTCCAATTTTCACAAAAACATCTAATAATTGAAAAACATAAATTAAATACCTGTATATGCATCTTTAGGTCTATGTGAGGTGAATATGAAGGTAAATGGATGGATAATGTAGCAAAATAAAATGTATTTTTTAAGCAAAAAGAGATCAAAACAAGGCCCAACAGAGAGCACTATGGTGGTTCATTAAATAGTCAGAAGTACATCTAAATCTAGCTGTAGATGATGTAAAGAGGGAATTTGTCAAGAATTTAAATTACCACATACCAACCAGCAGGGGTTATCTGAACTATGTGAAATTAAGCAACAAGAAGGGGAGGTTGCTTGGGAGTCAATGAGAAGGTTCAAAGACACCATTTGTAAACTGAGTTATCCCATAGACCCAAATCACCGACATGAATGGTTTATTAAGGATCTTCTACCTCTCACCAAGACACCATAGACACTGTAAATGATCGACACACTCCAATATGCACTAGAAAAGGCAATGCGAATTGAAGCAACGACAAGATATCCACAAGAATTTAGAGGAGGCGTAACCACCCAGGATCCCTCCCTACTTGGGTTACAACATAAAATTTCAAGTTTAACAGAGAAACTTAAATATATATAGCCAACGCGCCCAACACAACCCAACATGGGGTGCACACATTGTCTGCTAGGAGGACATTTAGTCTCAGAGTGTTCTAGGTTGCGCGGAACAACTGTTGGGGCGTCATCAACAGGACCTCAAGTACTGCCACCAATGGGAGGAGTTGCTCAAGTGAATATAGAAGGTTTGTACCCTGGTCAAATGCACTTCCATGGTTTCCTGAACCAGCAGAATACTACTTCAAATGAATACTGAGAGATCTGTAAGGGAGTTGGCCATCCACCTCACCTATTCCCCATTATACATAAGTACTCTAATGTCCCAAACATCATTTACTATGATTTTTGTGCCTCAACTACACACCACACATACCAATGTAGAGAATTGGATGCACTGGCTGATAGATTGGACAAAACATCTTATAGAGTAAACGAGGCTCCTTGAGGATGAGGAGAGCCAGGAATAAGAGGGGGTAGGACGGGTGGGAGAGGACCACTAAGTTGTTATAATTGTGATCAAGAGGGACATGTCGCAAGGGAATGCCCACTACCTAGAAGGCCATGGTGTTCTCAGTGTAGAGTAAACACACATGCCACAAAAATATTTTCCTAAGTTAATAAAAAATGGGAAGAGAGGAACAAACATTTGGTTGCTAACTTCATCAATGCAGATCCAATAATTTATGAGATGCAACCATTACCAAGTGTAGCCATAATAACAAGAGGAGGAAAGAAGACAGGAGGATATATAGGAGAAATAGAGACACTGCAGCTGATAAAATCAGTGTCACCAAGGAAATATTATAACTAGGAACAACAAAAGAAGTATTTTAAAGAAGCGGTGGAGACCTTTTGAAAATTAAGCATCCATATAGACCTACAACATTTATAACCAGAAAAAGAAGGATAAAATACTGAAATGCCAAGTACGCCTATAGAATAATGGTTCATGTTATTCCTAAGTATCATAAATGATGTACAAATGTTAGAAATTCTAAAACAGAACTCGGAAAGAGTTGTTGAGGGAGGACTAGAGCAAGTAAATCCAATAAATGCCAATCTTCCAGAAAGTCATGTATGAAGGGTTAAAAGAAACAAAATATGGACAGGGAAGGAATTCAGAATCAATGTGAAAGTTACGAGTTTTCAGATAATGGATAAAATTTTGGATTTAGGGTCAAACGTCAACATACTCCTGAGGAAGACTTGGGAGGCACTGGGAAAGTCCAAGTTAGCATTCTCTCCCATACAGTTGCGTATGGAAAACCAATATTGTATTATACTAGTTGGGAGATTAGAAGATGTTGAGGTTGATGTTTCGGGGATAAAAACCTATACTGATTTTGAAGTGATAGATATTATGGGTGATAAAGACCCATATCCAACATTGTTAGGGATTGACTCAGTATTTGAGAACTATGCAGTCATTGATTTAAAGAAGGAGTTGATGATCTTTGAAAATGGAGAAGTCAGGGTGATTCAACTATTAGATCCATATCTAGGACCTTGGTACACAAAAACTATTGACACCAGAGAAGATCTTGGACTCCTAGACCAATTATACCAGATGACAACGGGAAAAAGGGAAGAATATATTAATCCAATAGAAAAAGGGTCAATAAGTTGGAGGAGTGTCCAGATCTCTGAGATGGGGTTTGAGGTTGCATGGGAGGACTGGCAACAAGGAGGGTACGAATTCAATACCAGGAGGTGCATTGCCATTCGCGAAGTCAACTGGATTGGAATGGAGGTAAGAGGTTACCCTACTCTTACTAATATGGATACTGTTAATACTTTTATCAATAAAGTAGATGATATTGTCCATGAGGAGCACAAAATTCCCTTAATTAACGCGGTGTTGCAATCAACCTTTGCGAGGTGGTGGGGAAACCATTGCAACCACCTCCGGAGATGGGAAGATATGGTGAAGGCTTTAAGGACAAGGTTCCAAGCATTGGCATGAATGCAACTGGATGAAAGGTATAGGGGAATTTCAGACCCTCGAGCCCATATAAAAGACTGTGAAGAATGGTGGGAACTTGAAGACTACCCCAAGAACCTGTGGGTGGATAACTTTGTGCACTCTTTGGATACAATCCCACAAGCATCGTACCTTGCTAAAGAGAAAAAGAGACATACAAGTAATTGGGAATTATTGTTCGACAACTTTGTAAAAATATTTTATTTTAAAGAGGACACTCAACATCTAATAGATGCTCTACAAGCCATGAAAAGGATCTTGTTCATAATAGGGCTCGTGGAGACGATGGATCGGGCAAATTTAAATGAGAGGCCCGAATCAGGTTACTGGGAAGCAGTGCCCTATAGCAAAATAGATCAAGAAATGGATGATGATGATTTAGAAGACCTGAGACACTTATCATTTGAAGACTTGGAAGGGGAGTGGAAAATAAAATATGAGCCTAGTACAGAGGGACTCCATTTATTGCCACTCAAAGTTAAAAAGCATAATATTGGAAGTATTGCGAAACCCAAATTAGCTTCCATCAGAGACTATTGGGACGAAGAAACAACAAAATAAATTTTTGATCTAATGGAGGAGTATGAAGATCTGTTTCCCTCTTCCATTGTAGAACTAAAGGGCATCAAAGGAGACTTTGGGGAAAAGCACATAATGCTAAATCCAGACACCAGACTGGTAAAACACAGGCCATATCGATTGAATCCCAGGGTAAAATAAAAGGTGAAGAAGGAGATTGACAAAATTCTAGAGGTGGGGCTAATATTTCCAGTTGAAGAAGTAGAGTGGGCCAATCCCATTATTATTCAGAATAAAAAGGATATGTAAGAAATAAGATTATGTGTCAGCTATTGTAGCTTGAATAATGCATGTGTGCATGATCCTTTTCCTACACCATTTAGTGATGAAGTGTTAAACAATGTAGCAAGGAATGAAGCGTATTCTTTCACGGATGGATTCTCTGGGTACCACCAGGTAAGAATAGCTGAGGAGGACAAAAATAAAACCACATTTACAAATGAATGGGGCTCTTATGCCTATCATGTGATGCCTTTTGGACTAAAAGATGCATCGGAAATATTCTCAAGGATAGTCATAGCAACATTTAGAGAATATATACATAGATTTCTGGAGGTTTCCATGGATGATTGGACTGTTTACATTTTGTTGAAGAAGCACACAAGTCTACTCTGCATAGTGTTTTATCGTTGTAGGCAACTACAAATCTCTTTAAATTCAAAGAAATGCATATTTTCTTGTAGTTCCCTTCGGAACATTGTTGGGTCGTGTAGTATGAAAGGATGGAGTATGTGTGGACCCTGCTAAAGTTGTGACAATTGTTAATATGTACCCCCCGGAAAATGTTAAGCAACTAAGGTGCACACTGGCGCATACATGCTACTATAGGAGGTTTATTCGCAGCTATCCCTGCATTACAAACCCATTGGAAAAGCTACTAAATAAAACATAATATTTCACTTGGACCGAGGAATGTAACAAAGTGCTAGTTATACTAAAAGAAAATCGAGAAAGTGCACCCATATTAGTACACCCCAATTGGGATAAACAATTTCATGTGCGCATTGACGCTTCTGGCATCACGTTAGGGGCAGTGCTAGCGCAACTAGGGGAGACAAATATAGACCATCCAATATACTTTGCAAGCCAGAAATGATCAACTGCAGAGAAGAATTACACAACTACATAAAGGGAAACACTTGCTATGGTCTACTCGCTACAGAAGTTCTGCCCGTATCTGCTAGGGGGCTTATTCAAATTCTTCACATACCATTCAACACTAAAATATCTGGTAAATAAACCGGTACTAGAAGGCATAATTTGTAGATGGATGCTATTATTCCAAGAATTCACATTCGAAGTTATAATTAAGCCAGGGAAACTGAATGTAGGCCCCAACCACTTGTCAAGACTTTAATCATTAGAGAATGAAGGAATGGTTGATGATCAATTACTAGATGCATATTTGTTCCAGGTGAAAGCTATACCAGACTATTTGGAACAAATAGCGACATTTCTAGATACGAGAAGATGTCTGGAAGAATATAGAATAGTCCAAAGAAATAACTTGGTATTTAGTGCAACATATTACCAACCCATTGTAGGAAAATTATACAAAATGGGATTAGATCAAGTACTGAGGAGGTGCATACTAGATCATGAAAGGCCCGAGATTCTATGGGAATGTTATAATGGATTTGCGGGAGGGAATGTTGGGGGAAAATGAACCGCAAGGAAAATACTACAAATAGGGTTATGGTGGCCCACCATACACAAGGATGAAAAATAATATCTAAAAAAATGTGATGTATGTCAGAGGATTGGTAAACCTTCACACAGGGATGATCTAACATTATATCCTGTAAGAGAAATACAGGAATTTGAAAAGTGGACAATTGATTTCATTAGACCCATAGCTCCAGTTGCACGCCACTCACAAGAAATATACATCATAACCGTGATAGAGTACCTAACTAGGTGGGTTGAAGCCACACTAGTGAAGGACTATACCACTGATACATCAACTAGATTCATTTTTTAAAACATCATCACCAGATTCGGCTGCCATAGGAGTCTGACAAGCGATGAAGGGGCACACTTCATCAATGCCATAGTCTAATCATTACTACAAAAATTTATGATATAACATCACAAAAGTAGCCCGTAGCACCCACAGGTGAATGGGACCGGAGAAGCTTTAAATAAAATTTTAGAGAAGGGCTTGAAAAAGTATTTAGTACAAATCGAGATGACTGGGATGAGAGGATTTCGGCTACATTATGGGCATACAAAACCACAGTAAAGAGATTGCATAATCAAACACCATTCCAAATGATGTACGGAAGAGAAGCAGTTGTACCAATAGAATTTATTATTCCTAGTCTCTTTATTTCCACAACAACCCAAAATGTCTGAAGAAGAGTCCATAGCAAGGCGCTTCCAAGAACTTCAAGAATTGGAAGAATCGAGATTCCTTGCGGATTTCCATAAATCAATCCAGAAGCAGCGCCAGAATGCTTTGCATGATTGACATATCAAGAAAAAAACATTTACCATTGGTAGTTGTGTCCTGTTATACGATAGAAAGTTCCAAAAGTTTCTAGGAAAACTGAAAATGCACTGGTTGGGGCCGTTATATGTCATAGATATCTAAGGTTCAAGAGCTATCAAGCTTGCATAACTAGATGGTATAGTATTTCCTAGTTGGGTCAATGGCGCACGCCCGAAACCATTCCATGAATGATTACTTTCAAGTTTATTTAGAATAAATCACTCGCACCTGAGAGAAGTCTTTAGGTTAGATAAATCAATTCCGCAAGAACAATAAAACATAACCTGTCAAATAACGTCTTTGTCTTGAATAATACCCAACTATATAGTTACGGCATGGGGACCATCCCACAACAAATTGTGGTCGAGGGGAATACCGTACAACTTATGACGTCGACCATCATTTCACCATAATTATCCATCATATAGGTGTTAGTCCGTAGTGCTAGTAAAAAAATTGAAAATATTTTCTGTAATTAGAAACATCATTCTGTAATAAATTTTCCACATGAGGCCATAATAATTTCCCATCATGTCCGTTAAATTTCCAAGACCACTGTTAGCAGAGTTAGAGTGCACCTCACCCATGTTAACCACCCACATGATTGTAGCCACAGAGGGAACCTGAAATAAATAATCAATTATCCAATATCATCAACTTCCATCGCGTCAAAACTCCTACTTATTCTGTATGGGTTAAGAAAAAACCAGAGTGTCAAGCAGAAGAACATTGGAGAAGAGGGAACAACAGAACAAAACCAACAGAAAGGTATGGCAGAAGACCACATGGAGACCGCACCGACAGAGAAAAATTGATTCAGGACGAGTTAATAGCTTGTGGTCAGGGCCTGTTGGGGCCTTTGTTTTGGAAAAGGATAAAACTATTTTGGAAGTTGCGGGCCAAAAGTTGTGAACGTGGCAAGTTGTAGAGAGCCATTGAGAGTTTCAGATAGTCGTTGGGCAGGTGGCGGGTTGCGGGCGGACAACTGCACAAGTGGCAAGAAGAATTGACAGTAAACAAGAATAAAGACAACAAGAAGTAGAATGAAGAGTGGAATAGAATTATGAACGACAAAGCGTGGTAAAGGAGCCAAGAGAAAAATAAGGAAGAACTGCTAGTGCGGAAGGAAGAAGGTAGATAAGGAAGAAAGAGAACCAATGAGGCACTTAGTTTTGGGTTTGGGTTCCATGAATAGATCTTTGCGGAGAATCTGATATTTGATGTAATGATCTGTGCTGAAAGTTAATATAATATAGAGATACTAGTTGTGGTCACTGTTGTGTAAAGATGAATGTGTTTCTGTGTATGATGTTTTAGAGGACTAATCAAAATTTTCTGATAATATCTTTTGATGTATCCGATGTGATTGGTATCCTCTTTGAATAATGGGTAATGAGAGTTCTTTATGCATGATAATAGTGTAATGACATTAGATCACAGAGGGTCAAAATAACATTGATACTATGGTTCTAGTTCTCTTATTTCAGTAAGGTCATGAAACGCCACAAGTGAGACTCCTTGCTCTCCTTTGAGCAAGGTGAAAATGTCTACAACGGGACCTTGTTGGCCTCTGAGCCTGAACCTGGGTCTTTCCCATAAGTCATTCTTTCACCAATAGAGACAGAGCACAATTACACCATTCAAAGGCAGGTATGGAGGAGTCAATCGACTGTGGAACGGGGAGGGGCCAACTGTGCAATGGAAGGAGAGGGAGCCACGATGCATAGGATGACTGTGAGGGGAAGCTGAGGGAGAGAGCTCGACAGTCTCAATAGACGCTGATGTTATTGAAGAGAAGTAGAGTATGGGCTGCACTAAGGAATCAAATGAATGAGGGAGAGTGTGGAGGGAATCAAATGAATGAGGGAGAGCACAGAGGGAATATGGCAGATATGACAAATTCAATAGTCAAATGCTCACTGTAGGAATTTGGCAGATAGGAGAGACTACAAAAAATGGTAGAAAGACAAAGAATATGGCAGGAAGGGAGTTACATAACCATGGACATAAAGCCTAAAAATGGAGTCAGCTCTAATACCATGTCAGGCCATGAGGTAAATCCACAAACTAAATTGATTTTTGCATTAAGGGTGAACACAAATATATACATGGAGGGAGATACTCTTGGGATTCATCTCCCAGTGTCTCTTCATATTCCAGCTCTCCTTATTTTCTATTTACGTTATTTTAAAGTTTCACCCAATACCAAGGATTAGGTGTCAACAACACCCAAGTGTAAATACACTGTAGGCAGGGGTGCAATTATGTGTGTTACCTTTTGGGGCAGCATTGGGTGAAGTTTCTAAGCAAAAAATGCCATTTTTTCTAAAAATTGTCAGGTTTTTTTGCATGAAAAGGATCCTAATGAGTCTCTTGTGATGTCTCATGTATTCATTAGCACAAAATGGCTTTTGTTTGGATAGAAAGGGAACATGAAGAACAAGACTTAAATGCAGCAAACGATTCTGCCACCATTTAGGCACTTAAAGACTGTGGACAGTTGAAATTGTTCTGATTACCCAGGATGTGGCAACAAATGGAATTACTTGAGTTTGTTGTTCGTTCATGGGATGTGCAAGTACATGAATTCAGGTTAGGGAAACATATACTCGAGATAAAAGTGGAAGACATATGATTTCTGTCAGGTTTATCCATGAGAGGTGCCCCCATATCTATCCTAGGTGGGAGAAGGGGTGGAGAAACAGTGAAAGCTTGCATTACCAATTATTGTAGACCTTGGGCCCAACCAACTAGAGATGGGAAGATCAAGATTAGAGATGTGAACCATTTGCCTCTAAGAACAATCCTATTTTTCATCGCTAGATTGGATGGTACGTCAACACTTCATGTAGTTAGCATATCATACATGCAACATGTTTTAGAGTGTTTGGAACCAAAAATATTCAACTGGAGCGAGGGGGTATTGGTCAATTTGAAGGAACAAATGACTAAATAAAAAGAGGAAAAACTAAAAAACTTTGGCTATGGTTCAATTCTTATTTTTTTCCCTAGAAAAAATTTGATTATTACATCCTCAACATATTACGCTCGAGCCGATTGATCCAAGGGTTTTGCGGATTAAGAGGTGGATAGAGCTTATATTTCGACATCTAGGTCCATCGAAGATCAACTTCACACCAACCTTTTTTAGGTGGTTGCGTAGATAGTTCATTATGATTGATGATTATTTGTACACAGGGGTAGCTTTCTGTGATGACCCTGAGCTAGTGCTTCTTGAGGGTGAGCAATGGGGTGTTATGGGTAAGACATTTTAACTAATTTTAAATTTTTTAATAAGTTTTACATTTATTTATTTATTTTATTATTTTTATGAGACTAAACTATTGATTTGTTCATGCAGATGTTGGACCCATTCATCCTCTGTTGATAAGTGGTTGTCATTGATGTCAACCCAAGCAGCACCATGGGCTACCCCGATCTCGCATGGGAATTTTTACCTACCAAATTACTATATTTAGAGTCAAGGATATTGTTTATGGTTTCTTCTTATCGATATGTTTCCGTTGATATATGGCAGACCACGTAATTCTTCACGGTTTGAAAGATATTCATGTTTGAAGTTAGTAACCCCAGTTAGTGGGCTAAAACCCCATGGGGTTGTGGCATGGGTCATTGAAAAGTAAATAATCAATAATTTTTAAGCTCCTAAAATTCCTCCCATGTTCACTTGTTGAAGTCCCTCTCAACCTAAGCATTTATATAAATTGTGATCCTCATATCTTCCTCATGTGGGGATTTCGCTACTTGGAACAGGTCATCGTGGCATTTGCGCTATAAATTTTTCTACAAAGGTTCAGAAGCTGAAATTTTTATGAGGCGAAGCTGAAATCCCGAGGAATCTCCTATAAAATTTTTAGAGCATGGTGCACAATATTTTCGGAGATATGATCTATGGAAGTTAGGGTTTTTCCAGGCTTTTGAACTTCATCTCAAAGAGGTGACCTTGGGAAAATTGTCATAACTCTCTCTCTGTATATCGGATTGGAATTCTGTAATATGTAGAGGAAAATGCATGGATTTTGGTTTTCTCTCTATCAATTTCAGAGCCGAATGGAGAAACAGTGACACGTGGCACACCGTACAAGTTTTCTCTACCGAACCTGTCCATAATTAGGTCATTGTGAGAGATTGGGCATAACTTTTCCCTGGAGAACCCAAATTGGTTCAGACTAGTGTAATTGGAAAGAAGACTTAGAAGACTACCGCAGGACCAAAAATCACATATTAGGGATCTGAAATAGCAGAGATACACCATATTCAATATCGAGCTCCTAGAAGGCAAGAAAAAGCTAGATCATGTGTTGTTAAGGGCTGCAAAGGACCAAACTTTCTAGGGAAGCAAAGAAAATCTAGGTGCAATAGAGGTAAGCTCCAGGTAAGTATATTATGTATATGCATGTTCATCTCTTAATTGTATTAGGTTCTTTGTTTTCTAATTTGTTTTTTTTTTGGTTTAGCACTGACATATGCTCTGCAGGATGAGGTAAGTTTTGCTATTATCATGTCATGGGTATTTCCTTGAAGAATTTTTGCAAGTATTATATATTCATCAAGATAAGACCCAATGCATGATCTAATTTTTTACAGACTAAGAAAGTGTAGCATGACAAGAGCAACAATCAAGGTGCATAACAGCAGCAAGAAGTTCACCACATGAAGTCTTCACGTGGGCAGCACTGCATACAATCATTGTAAAGGTATCACTGTACTGAGTCATTGTAAAAGCATCATTGTAAAAATTGTACAAGTGTCTATCTGCCAAGAGTTGAAGAGGCTGTTTCGAGAGGTCTAAGATCATCATTAGGTGGTTGTGTCATAGTTGGGATTATGGTCTAGTGTGTCTTCTTCTTCTACATCACTCTATATCATTGTAAAGTGGACAATTTTCCCTTGTACGGGAGTCCATTCTTATTTTATTCTTCTATAGGGTGGTAGGGTGGTGCTAGGTTAGTGCATGAAGTCACCAACAAGTTCAATCCTATGAAAACTTCAGGGTGGTAGGGTGGTGGTAGGGTGAGTTGTAGCTCATTGGGTGTTGGAGCATCCGTTCAGTTGACTACTGAAGAATCTCGGGCATTGGAGTGTCCATCCAGTGGGAGCTGGAGAAGAATGATTTTCTAAATTATAGGAAGTTGGAGCTCTATTTTCAATTGGAGTTGAATATTAAAGAATTATTAGAAAATCATTCAGGTGGTTTTCGTCTCGGAGGGGGTTTCCACCTTAAAAACTGTGTGCAGTTGTGTTCCTTTTGTTTACTGCTATCATTGTACAAACACTGATAATAATTGAAGATTAAATAATTCTATGAAATATTAATAATAATACTAATTGAAAGGAATACTAATTCACCCCCCCCTCTCAGTATTTCCTACAATTGGTATCGGAGCTTGGTTCCTTCAATAGCAGTTTAACAATTGAAAGGAGGTCATGGAGAATACCAAGAATGGTGTACCTCTGTTCAATGAAAATAATTATGCACTATGGAAAGGAAGAATGAAGGTCTATCTCTTGGCGCAAGGTTACGAAGTATGGGAGACTGTTCAAAATGGATTTACACCAACCACGGATGAACAAGGTAAGAAGAATTTGGTAAATGATGCAAAACCAAAGAATATTATTATCAGTGGACTTATTTAATCTGCTTATCATAAGATGTTGGGTTGTAAAACCACCAAAAATGTATGGGGCAATCTTGAGAATATATATGTAGGTGACTCAAATGTCAAAGAAGCAAAGCTTCAAATTTATAGAGCAAAATTTGAGCAACTCAGAATGAAAGAAGATGGCAACATTGCTGCATACTTCCAACACGTTGATGAAATAACCAACACTCTGTAAGGATTGGGAGAGCTAGTTGACGAGAAGACTATTATATGAAATATTCTTAGAATGTTACCAGGGAAATTCAACCCAAAGGTATTAGTCTTAGAATACAGTGCAAATCTGGGAAAATTCAGCAAAGAGGAATTACATGGAGTTGTCATAGAATATGAAATGAAACTTGATGAAGAAGAGGGTACTTTGCATCTAGAAACTGCGTTCGTTTCATCTAAGCAAACCAATAAGGAAAAGCAACCTTCAAAGGAAAAGACCTGCACCTGCGAGTGTGAAGAAAAGGGAGACGATGAAGAAGGTCTTTTAGATGAAGAATATGCTTACTTTATGAGAAAACTAAAAATTGGTAAGGGAAAATTCAAAGGTAAACTTCCATTGATATGTTTCGGCTGTGGTGAGGTTGGGCATTTCGCAGCAAAATGTCTGAACATAAGTGATGGAAACTCAAAAGGAAAGAAAGGCTTTAAGAAATTAAAAAATCAAGGCAACAAGAAATGATTCAAAAGGAACTTTCTCTCTAAAGAAGATAGATCATCATCCGATGAAGATAGTGAAAGCAAAGAAGAAGCCAATGAGAGAGTACTGTTTATGGCCAAGCACAATAAACAAGAGGTATCAAACAACGAAGAAGAAGGGTTTAGCATAGAATAATTTTCTAAGGAGGCAATTAGAATTATAAACGAGCTCAAGGCTGAGAAGATCCGTTCCAATACACTTGAAGAACAAGTTCAAGGTCTCAAAATTGAAGTTGAAGAACACAAATGTATGGAAGAGTCACTTCAAAAGAAGTCGGAAGAAATCAACCAAGAAAGGGAAGCATTAGAAGCTGAAGTAGTCTTGCTGTGTAAGGAAGAGAAGAAGGGAAAAACTGTCCAAAATTATGCTAACAGCTCAAGGGCATTGGAAGAAATCATCAACAATCAATGATCTTACAACGACAAAACTGGCCTCAGTTACAAAGAAGAAGAAGAAGCAGGACCTTCTACAACAAAATATAATGAATGTGAGATATGACACGCATGCAGACTTCATTGGAAAAGATTCGCAAGAACAACCTTGGAAGACAATTCCCCGACGAAGATTTCCATCCAGGTACCAACATATTTTTCATGGCTATTGTTATTCTTGTGGAAAATTTGATCATAAATATGTAGAATGTTGCACATACCCTAGGAACCAATACAATTCTAGGAGATCCTTCAAATATGAACGTCCTAGGGCTCAACGAAACATCAATATATTTGAACATCTAATAAATAATATGGAATGTTACAAATGTCAGAACTTTGGGCACATAGCCAGAGACTGCAGACTTGAAAATCCTCCAGAAGAAAATTTGAAGCCGTAGAACAAACGAGCAGGGAAGAAGAAGAAGACTGATAATTGTGTGCTCGCTCTCAAGGATCAAAACAACAAAGATGTGTGGTATGTTGATAGCAGTTTCTCAACGCATATGACTGGAGATGGAAATAAATTTGTATCTATGAAAGAGAAGAAGGATGGAACCGTATCCTTTGGAAATGATGGATCTTCAAGTGTTATAGGATCAAGTACCGTCACTCTTGGAAGCAAAGATATTCTATCCAAGATTTTTATATTGGTTGAAAACATGAATCACAATCTGCTCAGTGTTGGACAAATATGTGATCAAAGACACACAATGCTATTCAACTCCACAAAATGTGAAATTAGGAAAGGCAAGTATGGTAAAAGTGTGGCTACAACAAGTCAAGCTCCAAACAACATATATGTTCTGGATGAAGCAACTAAAGCATGTCTACTAGCTAAATAAGATGAAAGATGGTTATGGCACAAACGAATGGGTCACATAAACTTTGACAATATTGTTAGGATAAGCAAAAAGGAAGCAATACGAGAAATTATGAAAACCTCAAAACCTTCCTACACTCTATGTGAGGCCTGTCGGCACGAAAAGTAGACAAAATTCCAATTTAAAACAAAAGAACACTTTGTATCATATCCATTGGAATTTATACATACTGATCTATGTGATCCCGTGAGAACAAAAGGCTTATATGAAGAATTATATTTCATGTTAATGATAGATGACTAGACCAGGATGACAACCATCAGTTTCCTAAAGAAAAAATCTGAAGCATTCGAGTGCTTTAAGATCTACAAGGAGTTGGTTGAAAATGAAACTGATTTGAAAATAAAGTGTCTAAGATCAGATAATGGCAGAGAATTCACTTCCAAATTATTTCAGCAATACCGTGACGAAAATGGAATAAAAAGAGAATTTTCAATAGTACGAACACCTTAACAAAATGGAGTTGCTGAAAGAAAGAACATAACCGTACAGGAAATGGGTAGAACAATGTTGAAGGACTCAAAATTGGATGAAAAATTATGGGTTCAAGCAATTGATAGACAATCTTCATTATCAGTCGAAGTCTTCTCAGAAATAATTGTAACAAGACCCCATATGAATTATGGAAATGAAAACTAGCTAATGTAAAATATTTCAGAATCTTCGAAAGCAAATGTTATATCAAAAGAGAAGATGAAAAGCTCGGTAAGTTTGAATTACATGTTGACGAAGGTATCTTTGTTGGTTACTCATGCAAAATAAATGCTTATAAAATGCTATAATCTAAGATGAAAATAGATAGTGGAGAGAATAAATGTTACATTTGAAAAATATGGTGTTCTAAAAAATAATGATGAGGATCTAGAATCTTTGAAACTTGAGACAGAGGCTGAAAAAGACATAGAGAAAATTATAGAACAAGAAGCAACTATCAACCATGAAGAAGTAAATAATGATCATCAAGCTATACCAGAACAACAACAAGAAGCTCCTCCAAAGAGAACAAAAGAATGGATTCAAAAGAACCATCCATCAAATAAAATCATTAGTGACATAAATGAAGGTCGACAACTTCGTTCATCACAACAAGCTCACATTGCTTTTCTAGCAACCTTTGAGCCTAGTAGTTTTGAGGAAGCCAGCCACAATGAACATTAGGTAGCAACTATGAATGAATAATTGGATCAAATCGAGAAGAATAAGACCTGGGAATTAGTTCCAAGACCAAAAGATAAAAAATTTAGAGGGACTAAATGGGTGTTCAGGAACAAATTGAATGAAGATGGATATATAGGTTACTAGAAACAAAGAAATATTGGTTTGAAAAGGCTATGCACAAGTGGAAGGAATTGATTTTGACGAAACCTTTGCACCAATTTCCAGCATGGAAGCCATCTAGATGTTTCTCACATATGCATGTTCAATAAAAATAAAATTCTACCAAATGGATGTTAAGTCAGCATTCCTGGATGGCGAATTAGAAGAAGACGTTCACATCAAACAACTTGAAGGTTTTCTACTATTAGAAAAGGAAAACTATGTTTGTAGGTTAAAGAAGGCTCTATATGGTCTCAAGCAAGATCCCAAAGCATGGTATGCTTGTCTTGATGGATATCTACGTCAACAAGGGTTTAAGAAAGGTACTGCTGATAGCAATATTTATGTACAAATATATAAAATAATTTAACAATCGTTGAGGTATATGTGGATGATATAGTATTTGGTAGCAATGATGATCGACTAAGTAAGAAATTTTCTACAAAGATGCAAAGTGAGTTCGAGATGTATTTACTTGGTGAGCTGACATACTTCTTAGGGCTTAAAATATCTCAGAAAGAGAAAGGAATATTTATATGTCAAGACAATTACATCAAGGAAATGCTCAAGAAATTCAAAATGGAAGATTGCAAACCCGTTCTTACTCCGATGGTAACAGGTTGCAAATTGAGAATAGATGACTCATCTAAGGATGTGGATCAAAGGTTGTACATATCTATGATTGGTAGTCTTCTATATGTAACATCCCCTCGGCCAGATGTTATGCAAGCAGTTGGACAAGTAGCAAGATTCCAAGCAGCACCAAGAGAATCACATATTATTGTCATCAAAAGAATTCTTTGATATCTAAAGGGCACAACAGAATATGGCTTGTGGTATCCCAAGGGTAACAATCTCACTATTCAAGCATTTACAGATGTAGATTGGGCAGCAAGCGTTGATGATCATAAGAGTACTAGTAGAGCAACATTCTATCTAGGTGGTTGTCTTGTATCATGGTTGAGCAAAAATAAAACCTCAATCTCGTTATCTACAACAGAAGCAGAATAAATTGCAACGACAACTTGTTGTACTCAAGTCTTTTGGATGAAACAAACTTTGCAAGATATTCAAGTACAATTCAATGAGACTATTACCATATTCTGTGATAACACCAGTGCCATCAACATCTCCAAGAATCCTGTCATGCATTAGAAAACAAAACACATTCCGATCAAATATCATTTTGTTAGAGAACAAGTCACTGAAAAGAATATCAAACTTGAATATGTTGGTACAAAAGAATAAATCGTTGATATCTTCACTAAACCTTTACCTCGTGAATCATTTGAATATCTTCACCAGAAGCTTGGGATTCTCCCAACTTCTCATTAGATTTTCCTTATTCAGAATATAAAGGGGGAGTGGAATTTTGTACAGGTCTGCAGGATGGTTGTGTGTCAGGGGGAGTTACCCTTTGCCATTGATTTCAAAGGGGGAAATTAATGTTGTAGTAATAGGTTTCATGATCACAAGGGGAGTATTTGTGTTGCCATCAATGCCAAAGAGGGAGATTTTTTATAAGTGGTTGTCATTGATGTCAACCCAAGCAGCACTAGGGGCTACCTCGATATTGCATGAGAATTTTGACCTATCAAATTGCTATATTCCGAGTCAAGGATATTAAATATGGTTTCTTCTTGTCGAGATGTTTCTGTTGATATATTGTACGCCACGTAATTCTTCACGGTTTGAGAGATATTCATGTTTGAAGTTAGTAACCCCAGTTAGTGGGATAAAATCCCATGGGGTTGTGGCATGGGTCATTGAAAAGTAAATAATTAATAATTTTTAAGCTTCTAAAATGCCTCCCACATTCACTTGTTGAAGTCCCTCTCAACCTAAGAATTTATATATATTGTGATCCTCATATCCTCCTCATGTGGGGATTTCGCTACTTGGAACATGTCATCGTGGAATTTGCGCTATAAATTTTTTCTACGAAGGTTCAAAAGCTGAAATTTTATGAGGCGAAGCCGAAATTGTTAAGTCCCTATATTAATAGTGTAGTCCCTTATTATGTTAGTGTATCCCCCCTTATTGTTATTGTTGTACCCCTGTAACCCCCATATTGTTATTATTGTGCCATTACATTATTATTGTTAGGTCGGCTAGGGTTACATTATGGCCCCAGTAGGATTACATTGTGGCCCCATGGACTCCTATATATAGAAAGGAGGTTTTGTCATTTGTATCATCCAAGAATTGTTCATTCAAGTAATGTATTGGAGGTTTCCCCCTCGAAGTGGCTTATTTATAAGGCACTGATATCTATTTTATTCTATTTTTGGAGCTGGTTTCACAACATTTGGTATCAGAGCTTTGGATTCTAGGGTTTCGCTGCTCCAAACAGGTCATTGTGGCACTTTTGGTATAAATTTTTTTCTACGAAGGTTCAGAAGCTGAAATTTTTATAGTGCGAAGCCGAAATCCTAAGGAACATCGTTGCAAAATTTCAGAACTTGGTTCGCAACATTTTCGGAGATATGATCTGTGGAAGTTAGTGCTCCTGAATTTAACATAAAAAGGTCATCGCGGCATTCTACGAGGGTTCAAAAGCTGAAATTTTTAGAGCATGAAGCCGAAATCCTGAGGAACATCGTCGCAAAATTTTAGAGCTTGGTTTGCAATATTTTTGGAGATATTATCTATGGAAGTTAGGTCTTTTTCAAGATCTCGAATTTCATCTCAAAGAGGTGATCATGGGAAAATATTCATAACTCTCTCTCTAAGCATCAGATTGGAATTCTGTAAAAAGTGTATACAAACTGTAGTTTCTGGTCTATCAATTTCAGCTCTGAAGGAGCAAAGAGTGAGACGTGGCAAGTTGTACAAGTTAGCTCTACTAAACCAGTCCATAATTAGGTCATTGTGGGAGATTAGACATAAATTTGCCTTGAAGAATCCAAATCAGGTCAGACCTATGGCATTTAAAAGAAGCTTCAGAGGGCTACTACTAGTCCAAATTTCAGATATTGAAGCTCTGCAATCACAGAGATAATTCAATTTCAATATCGAGCTCCTCAAAAGAAAGAAAAAGGTGTGTATTTGGTTTTTAAAATTGCATAACGTTTGTTTGAAAAATAAGTTTGAAGTGATTCCAAGGGCATATTTTAGAATTTTTATCAGTATTGGGTTCTATAATGCTTCAAAAAAAATATTCCCATTCCCATTAAGCCCTCAAAAATCTATACTATGACGCATGAAGAGGAAGAATTGCAGTATGAGATATCAAAATTATGGTACCAAGTGCAACAAATTTCGATCTTATGAAGAGAAACCGAATATGACATAGATGGTTTAAAAGAAGGAGGCTAAGTTGGATGGTTTGAAGGATCAAATAATAGCTAATATGGATGTTAAATTAGTGGAAGATCACATCGAGCATCAACAACAAGTTCTCTAACTCTCAAAGGATAACCTAACTTTGGTGCAGAATCTAATGAAACAACATGAAGATCAACATCACATCGAACAAAGTTCTGAAGCAGTCACAAAAACAAGAACTTGACAAGTACGATCAATTTCAGAGTATCTCAGGAAGTGGAAGAATTTTCCTGTATAAGATTCCACATGGGAGGATGAAAATTTTATACAGAAGCATCAAGAAATAATCAAGCATTAAGGACGACACTTATTTTAAGGAGAGAGGCACGTTAAGTCCCTATATTAATAGTGTAGTCCCTTATTATGTTAGTGTATCCCCCCTTATTGTTATTGTTGTACCCCTGTAACCCCCATATTGTTATTATTGTGCCCTTACATTATTATTGTTAGGTCGGCTAGGGTTACATTGTGGCCCCACTAGGATTACATTGTGGCCTCGTGGACTCCTATATATAGAAAGAAGGTTTTGTCATTTGTATCATCCAAGAATTGTTCATTCATGTAATGTATTGGAGGTTTCCCCCTCGAAGTGGATTATTTATAAGGCGTTGATATCTCTTTTCTTCTATTTTTGGAGCTGGTTTCACAACAAAAATCCTGAGGATTCTCTTGTAAAAACTTCAGAGCATGGTGCACAATATTTTTGGAGATATGATATGTGGAAGGTAGGGTTTTGCAGGCTTCTAAAATTCATCTCAAAGAGGTGACCTTGGGAAAATCGTCATAACTCTCTCTCTGAATATCGGATTGGAATTATGTAAAAAGTGGCGGATAGTGCACAGACTGTAGTTTTCTCTGTAATAATTTCAGAGCCGAATGGAGAAACAATGACATGTGGCACGCTGTACAAGTTTTCTCTACTGAATTAGTCCATAATTAGGTCATTGTGAGAGATTGGGCATAACTTTGTCTTGAAGAATTCAAATTGGGTCAGACCCGTGGCATTGGAAAGAAGACTTAGAGGGCTACTACAGGACCAAAAATCACATATTGGGGATCTGAAATAGCAGAGATACACTAGATTCAATATCGAGCTCCTAGAAGGGAAGAAAAAGCTAGATCATGTGTTGTCAAGGGTTGCAAAGGACTAGACTTTCTAGGGCAGCAAAGCAAAGAAAGGTGTAGTAGAGGTACCCTACAAGTAAGTATATTATGTATATGCATGTTCATCTCTTAATTTCATTAGGTTATTTGTATTCTAATTTGTTTTTTTTGTTTAGCACTAACATATGCTCTACAGGATGAGGTAAGTTTTGCTATTATCATGTCACGGGTATTTCCTTGAAGAATTTTTGCGGGTATTATATATTCATCAAGATAAGACTCAATACATGATCTAATGTTCTGAAGAGTGATATAGTGTAGCATGACAAGAGCAGCAATCAAGGTGCATAACAACAACAAGAAGTTCATCGCATGAAGTCTTCACATGGGCAGCACTACATATAGTCATTGTAAAAGCATCATTGTAAAAATTGTACAAGTGTCTATGTGCCAAGAGTTGAAGAGGAAGTGCCGGGAGGTCTAGGATCATCATTAGGTGGTTGTGTCATAGTTGGGGTTATGGTCTAGTTTGTCTTCTTCTTCTACATCATTCTATATCATTGTAAAGTGGACCATTTTCGCTAGTACGAGGGTCCATTATTATTTTATTCTTCTATATGGTGGTAGGGTGGTGCCTGAAGTCACGAACAATTTCAATCCTGTGAAAACTTCAGGGTGGTAGGATGGTTCTAGGGTGAGTTGTATCTCATTGGGTGTTGGGGCATCCGTTCAGTTGACTACTGAAGAATCTCGGGCGTTGGAGCATCTACCCAGTGGGAGCTGGAGAAGAATGCTTTTATAGATTCTAGGAATTTGGAGCTTTATTTTCAATTGGAGTTGAATATTAAAGAATTATTAGAAAAACATTCAGTTGGTTTTCGTCCTAGAGGGGGTTTCAGCCTTAAAAACTGTGTGTAATTGTGTTCCTTTTGTTTACTTTTAACATTGTACAAACACTGATAATAATTGAAGATTAACTAATGGTCTGAAAGATTAATAATAATACTAATTGAAAGGAATACTTATTCACCCCCCCTCTCAGTATTTCCAACATCCTCTAGGAGCTTCATATCTCCGTCATATAGGAGAGCCATAGGAGGTTGTAGTACCACCTGTTGACACAGTAGGACGGGATGCACTGCAAGATCTCAATGTAACATAGACCCTAACAAAGGTGGAGTGCCACATGGAGGGGTTGACACATGGGGTTGATGAGATCATGTTCGATCAGATCCCTATGCGACTTCAACAGTACACTATTGGAGTGCCTAGACGTATTGGTCGACTATTGCGCAAGATGGCTCATGCAATAACAAGTTATCATGAGCACTATTAGTCTATTGAGGTTCATAGTCTTATCTGCATATAGTTTTTTATATAGGTCATGTGGCCATATGTGTCTTGGGCACAAATTTTGTAAAACAAAACTTTATATATATAAAACTTCAATGTTTCTATGTTCCTATTGCTAATTTCAATTGCTATGATGTGCATTGAAACATACTTTACATTTATTGCAAATGTCTATCGAAAACATGATTAGCTAGCGCATCTGCTAGTGTATTTGGATTTCTAGAAATATGTTGATACTGGATGAAATCAAAATGACTTTCTAGAACGAGAACCCTTAAGAACATGTGAAGGATGGTGGAACTTATGAATGAATATAAATTAGGCAATTGTAGTATTATAAATTGTGAGTCAAGTATAATTAATAAACAAAAAATACCATGTGAAATAACATCAAATAGTAGCTCGACCAATATGCTATACTCAACAATGTTGTTGGTAGAGCGACCAATACAAATCCCTTGTAGAATCACTAACTCGCCATTTGGAGCAAAGATAACCCACGTCGCGAAGGATAATTTTTGAGTACTACGACTAGCACCATCATCATAATCGAAATATGGTTCAAGGGATGCCGACATCTGCAAACTAAACGTAAATGGGATCAACAAAAACTGTAGGAAACTCTGAAGAAACACACCCATCACACCTATAAACAATATGTACACAGTGTGCTACGCATGAGATCAAACATAGTAATTTTTAAGGTAAAACCCATTTCTAGGCTGCGCCAATGGGACACTGTCAAAATTGACTAACTCGTAGGCACCTTTATCAAGAACACACCTGACAATATATGATCCTAACCACATTGGTTGGAACTTTCCTGCTCCTAATTTGTCAGACTCTTGTTCATATATAAGGACAAGGTCTCCTTCTAAGAGGACATGAGGCATGACACTGTTATCATACTGCACCTTGAAACATTTCTTATAGGCTTCATTAGCCATAGTAGCATCTCGTTGAGTCTCATCTAATCGAGTCAGACATAAGAGGCATTCCTCTTCTACGGAAGTGGCAGGAAGGAGTTTTATAACTAGTTTCAGTGATGTAATCTCACATTCGATTGGGAGGATTTCTTCTAGACCATACACCAATTGGAAAGGAGTGAATCCAGTGGCAGTCCTAACAAAGGTTCGGTATGACCACAAGGCAGCTTAGAGAAGAAAATTCTAGTCTGATTTATGGGCCCCTATCACGCATTGAAGCACGATTTTAAGAACCTTTTTAATAGCCTCAACTTTCCCATTAGCCTGAGGGTAGTAGGAAGTGGAACATTTGTGAGAAATTACCAACTTTACAATCAATTCAATCATCATATGATTTCAAAAATTCTTCCGAAGATCTGTGGCTATGGCTTGCAGAACACCAAATCGTGTAATGACATGATTGAAGAAAAAATATGCATCCGTCTCGCTAGTGTTGTTATATGTAGGCATCGCCTCAGCCCATTTGGTAAAATATCTATCGCTACAATGATATATCCATGGCCCCTGGCCAAGTTAGGGTTACATTTCATGAAATCGATACCCCATTTCTCAAAAGGACCTATAGCAATAACGAGATGCAATGGAGTGGGCGGAGCACGACTCTTACTATCATAAATCTGACATGCATGACACTTTTAGACGGCGAGGATACAATCGTGAAATATGGTGGGCCAACAGTAACTAGCACGTAAAATATTATGTGTGGTGGCATATCTAGATAGATGACCACCACACGCTCTTGAGTGGAATTCATTAAGGACTTTCTCGACCTCCTCATGGGTGAGGCACCTTTGGAAAACCGTATCAATGCCACGATGATAAATAATGTCATCGACAATGATGTAGTTCTTGGCTTGGTATCGAATATGTCATTGCTCAGAGCGAGAGGCATTAGACCAGAAAGTTTGGGTCTGGAGATATATAAGGATATCCCCATACCATGTATCAGATGATGATATGAGAAACAATGAATCATCTAGGATGGAATCCTCCAATGTTGACTCAAAATTAGGAGAGGGAAGGTCACATATTAGCTCAATGAAAACTAAGGATTTATTTGAATTGGATTTAATGAATTCCAAATCAAACTCTTGCAAGATAAAAATAAATTTAGAGTACTTTCCCCCCAAAAATTGATGTGATATGATGTATGTCATAGGGTTGCAATTGGAAATGACCATACTTTTCTGGAGCAATATATAATGACAAAACCTTTGGACGACTTCAATGACCTCCAAAGCTAATTTTTCCACGTGATTGTACTTTATTTCAGTGTCGTTGATATTCTAAATCAAGTAATATATGGGATGTTTGGTCCTTAGATCATCCTCTTGGACCAATACCATTGCTATAGTAGAAATGCTAGCAACAAGATACAAGAAGTAGTCGCACTGATTAGAAGGGGGATATAAGAGAGATGTATGAACCAACACATATTTCAGGCCATCAAACACTTTCTAAGCAACATTATCCCAATTGAAGGGAATCACTATTTTAAGTAGGTGAGTGAATCCTTTGGTAAACTCAGTATAATTAGGGACAAACCTCCGCAGAAAATTAGCTTTCCCTTGGAGTTGTTGAAGATGAACAAGGGAATAAGGTGCAGGAAAATTAATGATCACCTAGACTTTTAGAGGATCAATACGAATTTTGTGTTTTGAAATAATAAAACCAATAATTCATCCAGAACTAACACTGAACACACATTTGTGCGGGTTAAGTCAAATCTTATAATGTCTACATTGTAGAAAAATGGCCCTAAGATGCATCGAGTGATCATCTTGATGTTTAGAATGAGTAGGATGATCATCCAAATAAGGTTGCACGATATGCTTAATATCATGGAAAGCGTAATCCATAGCTCGTTGAAACATAGCCCCAGTGTTATTTAAACTGAAATGAAGTTTCCATTAAGTGAAAGTACCCCAGGTATAAATAAATGTAGTTTTAAGTTGATCCACTAGGAGAATGTTGATTTGATTATAGCTGAAGAATCCATCCATGAACGAATATATTTCACAACTGGCACAACCATCAACAATCTGATCAATAAATGGGGTCAGATAATTGTCCTTGGGACAAGCATGGTTTATATCCCGATAATCGACACATACTCGGATTTTCCCCTGTTTCTTCATGACAGGGACGACATTTGACACCCAATTAGTTAAAGGAACGGGATAAATGAAACTAGCACGAGGATTTTTTTTTCAACCTCAGTTTTGATTGCGGCAACCTTCTTGGGATGGACTAGAGGAAGGCGCCGCCAGACTGGTTTAGCATAAAAATATATTTTAATCTTGTGCACTACTATATTTGGGTCAATAACTGACATCTCTTCATACGTCTAGGAAGAGACATCTTGAAACTCCTGAAATAGGGCTTTATAGGTCTTAATCTTATCAAGAGAAGAATATACATCGATGTGTATACTTTCGATAATACCTGGTTTAATAAAGATGTCAAGAGGTATCATCTCTTTGATATTCTAGGGGTTCCTTTCGGAATCAACTTCATGAATAAAGATGAAACTCATAAAATATTCGACGATATTGGGTAGATATATGTCACCGAGATGATCCTTTATGGAATAGGATAAGGAGGAACGATGGTGATGACCATCCCACGATGCATCATCTGGCATCATGATCTCCATGATGCTCTCGTCGGTAAGGAATACACGAGAGAATAAATTAGAAGACGTGCCATAATATAGTGACCGATTGACCCAATTAATCGATGAAAATGTATCAAAACAAGCTACACAAGTCGAATAGATGGCCTCGTAATCGCAAAAATAGTTGATGTCAGTTTCGTTTGGTACTATCCATGGATCTGCTAAGACAATAGAAGAAAATATCATGTTGATATAAGAAACCAAAGGTGAGTTGTTAGGAAATGAAGGAGGAAGGAGCATAAAGGTTCCCATAAGCGAGGAATCCTTAAGCATGCCAATCCTGACATGCTGATAAGAGTGTAGAGTTTCCCCTACAAGAGGGACAGTTCTTGTAACATGAGAATTGGAGGTGAATAAGGTGAGTTGGTTGATGGACACAATTCTGCCCTTATGAGGGAAAACAATCATACAAAAATGAGTTGAAATGACTGTAGCCATAGCGTAAACCCATGTGCAACCCAATAGAAATTCATAATCAAGAGGTCCATCAATTACTTCAACTTATACGGATACATTTTTTCTCCCTAATCCTACTTGTAAGGAATTAAAAATACCACATGGTTTATATGTTTGTCCATCAAAAACTTTCAATGTGGTGGATGACCCACTCAGTTGAGGAGAACCAATCTCCTTCCAGCAAGACAAAGACATGATGCAGGTGGAGGCTCCTTCGTCCAAAATAGAGAGATGAACTTTTTTACCGTGGACAACAACCTAGATCATAAAGGCCAATTGAGCTAGGAGTCAAGGGGATTAGTTCTCATGATTAAAAATGACTAGGTTGGAATCCGAATAATCAACACATTCGATAGCATAAAGCAAAGCCTTTTTCTGGGCAGGAAAATTTTGTAACACCTCGAGAGTTGACATAGATTATGTAGATGGATCCAATTCTTAAACTACGTTATAATTTTGGGCAACTCTTACATGAGGATTAAAATAATACTTATGAATAATGCCCTGCAAGGCTTAATAGTTAATTTTGTAGGAATCGAGGACGAAGTGGGATTCGACGAGGATGATGTCAAATTGGTAGGTTGATCAGTTGCCTGAATGTTCGAAGGATTCTCATTACCATAATATTTGTTCTGGGTAGCCACCATAATATCATATTTAGGCTTATCATAAGAAAGCATTAAGACCATGTTAGAGAAGTAGTGTCTCGGGCAACCATGTGAGTCTCCTGATTAGGAAATGGGTCGGTCAACACAACAGGGAAGTGGAAGATTTCAAGAATTGGTCCACTTCCGAGCGATGATGATAGTCCTGACTAAAGTGCTCCTTGTTGTATATCAAACATGGATAATGAGGCTTTTGTTTCTCATCATTGGAGTGATTTGTTTGTTTATCCTACGGTGAAGAAGCCTTCTTCTTTTTTCCTTTACCTTTCTTCTTACTTCCTAGTTGTTGTTGAGATTTACCTTTATTAGAATGAACGACATTGATCTCAGAAGTAGAAGGATTGGATAGAGTGTTTTGCGTAGATGCGGTGATAGAATTACCCAATGGTTTACTCACCATTACGAACTGGAAAAACCTATCATGTCATCAGCAACATGATATTCTTTACTAGCGATTTAAGGAACAATTTTCAAAGGTCTCAGTGTGTTTGGTATTTTTTCGTAAAGCATGCCCGATTGGGTATAAACAAGGTCCAAATACTGTGCATGCAAAATCACTTGTTATTCGGTCATGACTCCACCTTTAGATACATCTTATGTTATAGGAGCTAACAGGGATTTAGTAAAGCATTCCGCTAATAATTGACCGAGAAAATACATTTTAACCAACTTGAGATGACGTCGCAACTCATGAATGTGATCTGAGATATGAGTGGAATCTGATTTTTTAAAGTTGGTCAAAAGTTTCATTCTAGTTTCGTATCTGATGGGCAACTGAAAATGTGTAAGGAAGGTGGTAGATAAGGAACTGAAATCATGAAACGAAGCTCTAGGTAATTCAATATACCATTTATCTATGGTACATATAAACTTACTTTGGAAAAGATGTAATCAAATCGAATCATCATTGGGGGAGTTCGAAGAACACCAAAAATGATACAAGATTACATGGGTAGTCGAGTCTTCTCTAGGATTCCCATTGAATTTGGGAATGTTAGAGGGAAATTTAGTAGGAATAATAGGCCACCAAGGAGAATGAACGATGGGGTCATTGGTGAGTTGAGTCATGTTTGACAATTCAAGAGTAACAAAAAATGGCAATTGCTTGTTAAAATCCCGAGGAGGATAACCTATATAATATGGGATAGCCTGAGCAACAGGTGCTTGCGTTCCATAATGAGGGTTATTTTGAAAAAGAGGAACCTGGGTACCAGAATATGGAGGAGTCCAATAACCAATATACAGATATCCCTGTTTTCCAACTCTAGGATGACCTTGGAATTGTTGGGTTTGGATTTGATGACCTAAATAAGGTGTTTGAGGAATACCTTGAAAATGTCGATATTGTTGCCCTATGGGATTGTGCATGATACCCACATAAGGTGAATTCATTGTGAGTTGTCCCATACCATATGCACCTTGTCTTACAAGAATTTGAGGGATACCTTTTCCAAGTTGTTGAGACTGTAAGTTACCTTACAAAATATGAGTAAGTGGTATTTGGGAAGTACCAGACATCATCAGGATAGATTGAGTAGCTTGTGTAGGTTGAATTACATTAGTTTGAGCTTGTAAAGGTGCATATTGATGAATTGGAATATGGGGTGCAAATGTTATAGGTTGAGAATGTATAGATGTACCCACAATCAGACCAGATGAGATGGACAAGATAGATTTCCAAAAAATAGAAGTCATACCTGAATAAGGTGAATTCGATAAAGGCTAAGCACTAACTTGAGGTGTACCAATGATAGGTTCCTCCTTGCCAAAGGAGGAGGGGATGATGGAAGCAACTTCCCACCAGATGGATGGTACCCAACATAAGTATAATTGGGATGTTGAGGGTGTCCACTAATGTAGGGACCCACCTATTGTCCAACTATAGGTGTACGTTGAGGTGAAGGAGAAGACTGTATGGTGCTCATTAGAGAAGTGCCAAACAAAATTCCAGAAACAAATGTCATGGGAGAAGTCCAAGGAGTGGATGTCGCAGCAGAGAAGGTACTCGATAATGATTGGGAACTAGGCGGGACAGACAAGCCACCATAGGGATGAGTCTTTGGTGATGTCACGAACATGGATGTTGATGAAAAATTGGATATATTATCAATGGGAAACCATAACAGATTCAGTCATGGCTAATGATCCCAATTACCACGAGAAACTCACGATTGAACTGAAAGGAATAGAATCGGTTAAATGAGCTTCAGATGGAGTCTTAAGAGAAGGGAAGGGAATATACTGATAAATTTGTAACCCTCTAAAATGAACATGAGAGGAGGGACGAGGTTCTTCTAGTGGGATATCTTCTATGCTCACAAGACCGTATGGAAGAGGTTCACTATTGGCTCTGAGATATATGGTTTGTGGTTGTGTTCGAGACAAAGGAAGATAAGAGGAAGTAACATGTAAGGATGCCTAAGGCTCCTTAGGTTGAATAACCTCAATAATTAAAGTATCAGAATTAATGAAGTCAGGTTCAATGACCTCAGGCAACAAAGTTTCAGGTACTTCTATTTCGATTGTGTCAGTTTAACCGTGAAGAGTAGATGTAATCTCGGGCTCAGAACTCAAAGGGAAGGATGACTCTAGTGGATCAATGTTAGGAGGAGGACCAAAAGTAGTTCCTGAAGTTCTCGATTCGGTAGTTTGCGTCTTCTTATGCTTATGATGACGACCAAGAGTAGCCTCTGGTGGAAGAGGAGACTTATTTTTCATTCTACGTGAACGATGGGGTAAGGGTGTTTTCTCTTCAACGTTGGATTAATAAATTTTAGAAATCAACACAAAAGAAATAAAATGGGGTAAAACTAGGAATAAAGGTTTACCAAGCAACCATGAACCGCAATATACACCTTGACGAACCAAGGGCTTAATGTACATGCAGGCAATCTCCCCGAATGTTGTGTTCATTGTATCACAATATACAAGGCGGTCGAGTCAGTTACCTATGGCAAGGATAAAAACGTATAGGGGACTCACAAAATATACTCGATGGTATGTGGGAGTGCATTCCATAGTAGTGTTGTCTAATGCTTAACCATTCGATGAGAGCATTCCCATATACTTTTCATGCATGGAGCGCCATCCAGTATACCCAAAAGTACGCGAATTACGATCCTATACACTTACGTACGTGGAACGGGATATAACCCTTGGGATATAACACTGGAAAAGAACGAAAACTCCTACGTTTAACAATGTCAGGATACTTCCTTAGCCTAGGCCTATAAATGTTTGCGTTAATGTTACAAATGTTCCTTAGGTTGATTTAGTAAATTTTAATGTTTATCTTTGATTAAGTTTCAGTTTCATGGCTCACCACGAGTTTCACCTGAATTCACTATGATGAAAGATAGCATGAAGAAATAAAACCTTTCTCTTTCAATGAAAATATATCTAAGGAAGGGAAAAGACAAAGAGTATGCAACATACAAAATGTAGCAAACAATATGCAAGATGCAATTCCCTTTTCAATGCAACTGTTCCAATATTGATGCACACCTAAAACCCTATATGCCAATGTAGAGATTTTTCTTTTCAATTCCTCTTAATTCTCAAATGTGATGAAAACTAAGATGAAAATCTAATTGTTGAAATTTGCAACAAGAAACAGTGAAATTGGCAACCAAAAATGAAATACAGAAAATGGCACCCATTAATGGCTACCATATGAGGCTTTTGATTTGATTTTCCCTTAATTAAATTGAAAGAAAAATTGTAATTTCATCTCATGACAACTTGTATTAGTTAAATCAATCAGGAAGACTTAGTTAGCTTAGGAAATTTGAGTTATAGATCTAAGAGGATGCATGCAGAGGTATCTCCTACTTTTTAGGACCCCTTGTTGAGTTATTTGTGAGTTGTAATTAGTTAACTAAAAAAACTGAGTTCAAATCAATTTAGCTAGTTCTAACTAAGAGATGAGCTAGTGAGAGGTCTAGTGAATTAAATTAGATTTAATTCACAAGAAGTGATCAATGAGTTAAATTATAATTCACTATAAATAGTTATTGCATTGCAATTCTAAGGAAGGCCCAGTTGAGTTTTAGGTTAAAGGGGAGATAACTATCAATTGTACTATTATAAAATTGTACAAGTCATGCATGAGGTCATCGGGAAGTTCTTGAAGGATAGCGTGATAATTATTTGGGAATTTACTAATTAATAGGGGCTTAATTAGCTCAAGAATGTGTAAGAAAGGAAGGCTAGGAAAGGGAAAGAAAAAGGTTAAATACTTGACCAATTTTGCTTAGATTGCAAGCTAGCTTCGAGAAGGATCAGGGTGAGACAGTTAGCAGAGTGCATGAATTTTCTCTAGTGTGAGAAAGCATTGTATTGTTTCATGATCTTAACCATATGAAATATACAGATAGTGGGTTTTTGAGTAGTTTCTTTGCCTAGATACATATTATGTTGTGTGATTGATAATTTATTTCTCTTGCTTATATGTGATTGTACGATCGGGTTTTGATTCCACAAATTGTAGGAAGGATTCAATATCTTGTTTTAGTACATTGAAAGATCAGAATGAATCCTGTTTGGTAGATTTTCTAGATGGTATTAGAGTGCCAAGGATCATAATAGAAGAGAAGAAATTGAGTTTGTTTTGAACAGGTTCAAATTTGCAGATTTATTCTTCAGGATCCAACATCATATCAAGATGTATTTCAATGGCTCGAGACTCGAATATGCCCTTGAGGGAAATTCAAATTAAATACCATGGAAGGATAGGATGGAGGTACTGCTAGAGGACAACAAACTTAAGGAATTCATAAACAGTTATATTCCCGAACCCACAATAGTATATTATCAACTTCTTCATGCATGTGTTACACATTATTTTGTAACCATGAAATTTGAATGTCTATATAGGTTCATCAATACCTATATTATGTTCCCTTAGAGGTAAAAAACCCTAATGTTCCTAAACCGAGTCTTGGAATTGGAGAAAATCTCATTAAAACCCTAAAAAGTCTAACTCCGCACTTTTCCTAGCTCTTTCCTGCGGATCCGAAAATATTTTCTCTATAGCCTGCGACACATCGCACACGTTTTGCTTATAAAACTTGAGGACCCCCAAAAACAACCAAATAAAGGAAAAAGTAAGTTCTAGAAGCCCAGCTGGTCGAATATTCTCTCAACTGGAAGCTTCTAGAAGGATGTTCAGTTCGAGATTTATCCTATACTCATGAGATCTATCCCTTCACTCATGGAGTTTATCCCTTGGTATATGGAGCTCAAATCCCTTCATGAGAGGAATCCATCCCCCTCTTCATGGAACTGAAAATACCTCCATTTCCCTATAAATTGAGCTCATGTTTCAGTCTCAAGTGTAGATGGTAGCTTGTAAATGGTAGGCACGCATGTGGTAATTGCTAAAGAAATTCCTAAGAGAGAATACTCTCTATACTAGCCGTTTTTGATATGAGAATGATCACACAATCATGTTCATAACTTCATGCTAGTTCAAAGAGAAGAAGCCTTGTCAATATGAGAGAGGACGGTTGTTCAGGACCCCAAAAGAACCTGTATAACATCAAGGCAAAAGGTTGTAAGGTTACTTCTTATTATGCAAGTTAATACAAATGGATTCTATTTTATCATTGAATTGTTCATGTATCTATTTGAGTAATTCAATTCTTAGATTCCTTGATCACTAAGATAGATTAGTGTTTTCTCAATTATTATATCTTGCAGGTGCTTTTAATCCTTTTATCTGTCTTTTATTGCAGGTTTCACATGCTGAAGTGACCTCTTTTGGAGTGACTGGATAGAAGAATTCGGCAAGCGTTAGACTTCAGGTAGGGGCATATCCTCATACTTTGTTATTAATAATTATGAATCACAAATGATCTAGAGAAAATGGTTTTCATTTGGTTGTTTGGTTTTAGATATCCTTAGGATACTAGGGAGATCGTTCTTGTCTGCAAGAAGGATTTATCTTCATAACAAAATGGCGACTCCACTGGGGAATAGAACTTAGTTTTCCTCTTTACTTTTCAGTTTGATTTTTAGATTTTGATTAGTATAAAACTGGGTTGGGTAAATAACTTACCAGAATCCCTGAAAAGTAAATTTGAATTTTTATTTTTTCTGTGTCTTTCTTGGCCTCCACAGCTATTGCTTAAAGATAGAGCGGTAGCCTCCATAATTTTTAGTTCAGAACAATGTGGTACCACATTGTTCTCCATTGAAACCTGTAGACAAGTGGAAATTTTTTGAAAAATTAAGAACTCTCTTTTTAGGAGCTAGATTACCGGATTCTCTGTGTTTGCCCCAACTTGTCTTGACTATCAAAGTCTTATGTGTGAATTTATTTTAGCAATTTTTGTGTCTGAGTGGTTTTTCATATGATTTTCATTTTACGAGTGAGTGTTTGCCCTAATTTCTTATCACTCTATATCAGAAACCTTCGTATACCTTAGCTGACTGGTATTATGTTGTTTTCTTACTAAGCCTTTGAACTTGTTGCAAACCTTGCTTTGATGAAAATTGAATTTTATTTTCATTTGCAAATTTAGAAGAGTCTTAAGCTTGACAAGACCTAAATGTCACATTAAACCATTGGTGGATGTTTTGATTTTTGCTGAGATAAGCAGAAATTCTTCTTGGTTCGATTACAAACTAAGCAAAACATCCTAAAAAATTTCTAGATAGAATTCAAATTAGTGTTTTCTTTTGGTTTTGAATTTTATGTTTTTAGGAGTTTTCAATAAGGTTTTCTTTTTGGAAATAGTTTGTTAAATTATTTGTAGTTTTTTTTATCTGATTGATGAAGGATTTCATTTTGAATGAGTAATTGATCATCGTATGAAATTGAGTTCTCGAAGAAATCGTCTTCTGTCCTAAGATTTTTGTTTATAAGAGAAAGAATTGGTGCTTTGAAATTTATCTAAATCTCTAAAATCTTTCCTTTAAATAGGTTTCATTGAAAAGAAAAGAGTTGCACTTTCATATAAGATGCATTTAGCGTATTTTTGAGTCGGATCATAAAACATCATTGAAGTTTCACTTCCATACCTTCTGTCTTAAGAAAGAGCCAAATTAAAAACAACGCTTTAATTAAAATCAATCTAGATATTTTACATTTTCTAGGGCTCTTTTCCACCAACATAGCTTAGGCTAGTGTCTTGGAATAGGTTGTAATTAACATTCCAAGACAGGTAAAACAAACAAGTAGCAATCTTACGGTAGGAAAAATCCAATTGTAGCATGCATGCTCTGGGAAGCTCTTCTTAAAAGAGTCAAGCATGAGATCATGTCCGAACCAGTGAGGTAATTGTACCTATCTCATTGGGAAAGATAGAAGATGTGCACGTATTAAAAATGGTAAACCTCGGATAGACCATTGTCGAGGAGCCTGGAGTCACTTGTCGGTAAACCATGGATTATATCAAGGAGCCTTTAAGGGGATTGAGCTAGTTACTCTGCCCTTGTGTGTATATCAGATCTTATACTATTCCCCCAAGTATATTTGTTCCCTTTGGTGACCTTAGTGGCTATAAAATTTATGATTCTTTCCCAAGGTGATGGTGGAGGGAAGGTCCCACTGTACCTAGAGCATACGTTGACTAGACTCACTTGGACTTTCTGGAGGATTCTCTTCACTTCGAGATGGTTTAAGTGGAGAAAATTCCACTAGACTGTTTAATTACGTAGGTTGTCGGGGTAACTGTTCCAACCGCCATTTCTGCATTAAAATTCCACGAAATTGGATTTCATGACAAACTAGTGTTTTTAGTGTGAGAATCTACTGTTTTTGTGTGGATTGCTCTCTTAGATTTTGTAGGCATGTGATCAATTTTATTGTTTCCTTAGAGACTTTAGGACATTTTTTTGAAATTTTATTTGATTTCATGTGTTAAATTTTTTAATCGTGGCTGAATTACCTAAACAATCATGTAGAATGCAGGGGAAACCCCCTAAGTACACACCAAGCCCATTAGAAAAACTTAAATCTGAGAAAGGACAAACATTAGGGACTGGATCAACTGAACACGAAGAAACATAAATAATTATTCATCCCGAATACAAAGTAGATCAACCTCAAACATCAGAGAGTACTCCAAGAAGAGTTTCAATTTCTGAACTAGATGAACTTGTTTCTACAACTAGTGAATTATCAGCTATTGATCCTGAAATTTCTGAACCAGAAACTGAACCTGATATATCTAAATCTTCTTCCGAGTTTATTACTCCATCCCCTCATCATCCTGATTCACCTAGAGTGAAGTATCATATCGCTGAAAAATCTTCCTCCTGGTCTCATTAGTATTGAAGAAGTTACTGACATTGAGGAGGAATTTGTTCTTACTTCACATCAGGACACTTTATATCTTAGGCCAAGTGAATCGATTTACTATAGTCCTTTCAAACAAGATCCTTGGTATTCTCAGTTGATAGAATTTCTACACAATACTGGTCTAAACTATTCACCACCCCAAATTCCTTTTTACGCCATACCAAGAGGTTACAGACCTCCATTAAACATGTCTGGTGAGTCATCCATGTTTTCTCCATCACCAGAATCATATTTGTATGGTGGTCCATCTGTTCTGGCAGGATACCAGTTGCTTTCTGGTACTTTCTCAGGAGCAGCTCCTTCTCCCAACAAACATATACCATCATCTGGTCCAAATGAATCACATACCGAAAATTTGAGTATGGAACACATTTACATGATGTCTGGAAACATTCCTAACCCTAACCCTCAAAGTAGTAATTTACTGCCTAAGGGGCAAGCTCAAAGTGGTAATTTACTGCTTGGGGGGAAACCTCAAGGACAATACATACCTCAAGGTCAGTACATACCACAGGGACAATATCAACCTCAAGGACATTACCCAACTCAGGGTTCGTAGCCTCTTCAAGGACAATATCCTACACCAGGGAAACCATCTTTCCAGGGACAAAAACCTCCTTTAGGGCCAAAATTCTACCTGAAACACCAATTGTTTCAAGGAGGTGGGAATTATCTAGCTAATAATAAAGCATATGTTCCAAATTATCAACCTAGTTATGGTCCTTCTTATGCAACACAACCTTCAATTAGACCTTCATATCCTGGAGTAAACATGGTGTGGGACCCATCACAAGTTCAACAAAATTTGTAACCTAATGTGCAAGTACCCTATTATCAACCTTGTTAGCCAATTGGTTACACTCAAATCCAGTAACCTGTCCAACCTATTCAACCTATGATTCAAGTACCTGCATCTGGTACAATTCAACAGCCTAGTCCGAGTACACCTAGAACTCCACCTCAAACTGCTGCACCAACTTCTGTTCAAGCTACCACACCTATTCCTGGAGTTTCCGCAACCCCTATTTCTACATCCCCTCAAGTATCACAACAAATCCTTTTAGTTTCTGCACCACAACCTGGACCCACAGTTCATACTACTGTTCATATGCCTACGGGACCACCTGGTACAAGTACAAATGTAACAAGTCAACCTCAGTTTGTTTATCAACCATATCAAGGGCAGTATCTGTTGGAAATACTAAGAGGGGGGGGGGGCGTGAATCAATATTCCTTTCAATTAGAGCATTAGTTAATCTTCAATTATTATTAGTGTTTGTACAATGATAGAAGTAAACAAAAGGAACACAAATGCACACAATTTTTAAGGTGGAAACCCACTCCGAGAAAAATCACCTAATGCTTTTCTAATAATTCTTTAATATTCAACTTGAATTGAAAATAAAGCTCCAACTTCTTAAAATCTAGAAAAATATTCTTCTCCAGCTCCCACTGGATGGATGCTCTAATGCCCGAGATTCTTTAGTAGTCAACTAAACAGATGCCCCAACACCCAATGAGCTACAACTCACCCTAGCACCACCCTACCACCCTATAGAAGAATAAAATAAGAATGGACTCCCGTACTAGGGAAAATGGTCCACTTTACAATGATATAGAATGATGTAGAAGAAGAAGACACACTAGAACATAACCTCAACTATGAAAAAACCACCTAATGATGATCCTAGACCTCCCAACACTGCCTCTTCAACTCTTGGCAGATAAACACTAGTGCAATTTTTACAATAATATATTTACAATGACTTAGTACAATGATACCTTTACAGTGACCGTATGCAGTGCTACCAACTTGAAGAATTCATGTGATGGAATTCTTGCTATTGTTCTGCACCTTGGTTTCTGCTCTTGTCATGCTACTCTCTGCTACACCTTGCTTTGCTTTGCTGCCCTAGAAAGTCTGGTCCTTTGCAGCCCTTGACAACACATGATCTAGATTTTTCTTTCCTTCAAGGAGCTTGATATTGAATCTGGTGTATCTCTGTTATTTCAGATCCCCAATATGTTATTTTTGGTCTTGTAGTAGTCCTCTGAGTCATCTTTCCAATGCCATTGGTCTAACCCAATTTAGATTCTTCAAGAGAGAGTTATGTCCAATCTCTCACAATGCCCTAATTATGGACTGTTTTAGTAGAGCAAACTTGTATGACATGCCCACGTGTCACTGTTTCTTCATTCAGCTCTAAAATTGATAGAGAGAAAACTATAGTCCATGCACTATCTGTTCCTTTTTACAGAATTCCAATCCGATACTCAGAGAGAGAGTTATGACGATTTTCCCAAGGTCACTTCTTTGAGATGAATTTTAGGGGCCTGCAAAAACACTGACTTCCACAAATCATATCTCCAAAAATATTGTGCACCTTGATTTGAAATTTTTATAGGAGCTTCCTCAAGATTTCGGCTTCACCTAATAGAAATTTTAGCTTCTAAACCTTCATAGAAAAAAAGTTAGAGTGAAAATTCCACGATAACCTGTTTCAGATAGCGAAATCCCTACATAAGGAGGATATGAGGATCACAATTTATATAAATGCTTAGGTTGAGAGGGGCTTCAACAAGTGAACACGGGAGGGATTTTAGGAGCTTAAAAAATATTAACTATGACTTTTCAATGACCCATGCCTCAACCCCATGGGGTTTTAGCCCACTAACTAGGGTTACAAACTTCAAACATGAATATCTCTCAAACCGTGAAGAATTACGTGGCGTGCCATATATCAACGGAAACACCTCGACAAGTAGAATCCATCAAAGAATTCTTGACCTAAAATATATTAATTTGGTAGATCAAAATTCCCATGCAATATTGGGGTAGCCCCTGGTGCTGCTTGGGTTGACATCAATGACAACCGCTGATCAACAATATTCCCCTTTGGCATTGATGGCAACACAAGTACTCCCCTTGCGATCATGACACCTCTTCCTAAAAAATTCTCTCCTCATTTGACATAAATGGAAAAGGGTAACTCCCCCTGACACACAACCATCCTGCAGACCTATACACACTTCCACTCCCCCTTTATATTATAAATAAGGAAAATCTAATGAGAACTTGGGAGAATCCCAAGCTTCTGGAAAAGATATTCCAATGCTTCACGAGTACTCTCACGATAATCAATGCTTCCTGCCTAATATGCATCTGTAAAGGTATGAATAAGAAATTTTTACTCTTGGGATACCACAAGCCATATCCTGATGTTCCCTTTAGATATAGAATAATACTTTTGATGGCAATAATATGTGATTCTTTTGGTGCTGCTTGGAATCTTGCTACTTGTCCAATTGCTTGCATAAAATCTGGCCAGGAGGCTATTACATATAGAAGACTACCAATCATAATTCTGTACAATCATTGATCCACACCCTTAGATGAGTCGTCTATGCTCAATTTGCAACCTATTACCATCGGAGTAAGGATGGGTTTGTAATATTCCATTTTGAATTTCTTGAGCATTTCCTTGATGTACTTAGCTTGACATATAAATATTCCTTTCTCTTGCTGAGATATTTGAAGCCCTAAGAAGTATGTCAGCTCACCAAGTAAAGACATCTTGAAATCACTTTGCATATTTGTAGCAAAATTCTTACTTATTCGATCATCATTGCTACCAAATATTATATCATCCTCTTTAGCTATTAGACGTGCTTTAGTTGCTTCATCCAGAACATATATGTCGTTTGGAGATCGAATTTCTGTAGCCACAATTTCACCATACCTGCCTTTCCTGATTTCACATTTTGTGGAGTTGAATAGTATTACGTGTCCTTGATCACACATTTGTACAACACTAAGCAGATTGTGATTCATGTTTTCAACCAATAGAACATTCTTGGCTAGAGCATCTTTGCTTTCGAGAGTGACGGTGATCCGAATCTTAGGGGGAGCCTCCCAACATCTAAAAAAATTTGAAATGGATCTAATGGCATCAAACCATGGTATTCATCTACCCATGTTATCCATCCACCCATGGAATTTACCCATGGTATTGTAAATGGAATCGACCCATGGTATTAATCCACCCATGATATTTATTCACCCATGGTATTGTAAGTGACCCATGGTATGTATCCACCCATGGTATTCATTCACACATGGGATTTACCCATGGTATTGTAAGTGGTATCTACCCATGGTATTGGCCCATGGTATCCACCTATGGTATTCTATCTCAAAAAAAGGCTATAAATAACAAGCCTCACTTTGTAAAAGGACAGATTGTCAGCCAAAATGTAGCTTCTACAGTTATTCTTTGTTTTAATAAAACAAGTTTCTTTGTGGTTTTATTTGAAATGTGTTCTCTCTCTTTTTTTTTGGCATTCTAATTCTGCATATCTTGTTATTTATAGCCTTTTTTTGAGATAGAATACCATAGGTGGATACCATGGGTAGATACCACTTACAATACCATGGGTAAATCCCATGTGTGGATGAATACCATGCGTGGATACATACCATTGGTCACTTACAATACCATGGGTGAATAAATATCATGGGTGGATTAATACCATGGGTCGATTCCATTTACAATACCATATGTAAATTCCATGGGTGGATGGATAACATGGGTAGATGAATACCATGGGCTGATGCCATTTTCCATTCGGATCAGACGGTACCTGATCCTATAACATTTGAAGATCCATCATTTCCAAAGGACACGGTTCCATCCTTATTCTCTTTCAGAGATACAAATTTCTTTCTATCACCAGTCATATGCATTGAGCAACCACTATCAACATACCACACATCTTTGTTGTTTTGAGCGTTGAGAGCGAGAGCACAATTATCAACCTTATTCTTCTTCCATGTTTGTTCGTTCTATGGCTTCAAAGATTCTTCTAGAGGATTTTCAAGTCTGCAGTCTCTGGCTATGTGTCCAAAGTTTCGACATTAGTAAAATTAAATATTTCTTAAATGTTAAAATCTATTGATGTTTCACTGAGCCCTGGGAGGTTCATATTTGATAGATCTCCTGGAATTGTATTCCTTCCTGGGGTACGTGCGACATTCTACAGCGTTATGACCAAATTTTCCACATGAATAACAATAGCCATAAAAAATATGTTGGTACTTGGATGGAAATATTCATTGAGGAATTTTCTTCTAAGGTTGTTCTTGTGAATCTTGTCCAATGAAGTCTAAATGCATTTCAGATCTCATAGGTTCATTGTATTTTTTTGTAGAAGGTCCTGATTCTTCTTCTTTGTAACCGATGCGATTTCTGTCGTTGTAAGATCATTGATTGTTGATGAGTTCTTCCAATGCCCTTGAGCTGTTGGCATAGTTTTTCCTTTCTTCACTTCCTTACGCAGCGAGACTACTTCATCTTCTAATTCTTCCCTTTCTTGGTTGCTTTCTTCCAACTTATTTTGAAGTGACTCTTCAATGCATTTGTGTTCTTCAACTTCAATTTTGAGACCTTGAACTTGTTATTGAAGAGTATTGGAATGGATCTTCTCTGCCTTGAGCTCTTTTATAAGCTTGATTTCTTCCTTAGAAAATTCTTCTATGGTCAATCCTTCTTCTTCGTTGTTTGATATCTCTTGTTTATTGTACTTGGCCATAAACAATACTCTCTCATTGGCTTCTTCTTCGATGTCATTGTCTTCATCGAATGATGAGCTATCTTCTTTAGAGAGAAAGTTCCTTTTGGATCCTTGCTTGTTGAATTTCTTAAAGCCTTTCTTTCTTTTTGAGTTTCCATCACTTATGTTCGAACATTTTTTTGCGAAATGCCCAACCTCACCACAGCCGAAACATATCAATGGAAGTTTACCTTTGAATTTTCCCTTACCAATTTTTAGTTTTCTCGTAAAGTAAGAATATTCTTCATCTGAAAGACCTTCTCCATAATCTCCCTTTTCTTCACACTTGCAGGTGCATGTCTTTTCAATTGAAGGTTCTTTGTCCTTATTGGTTTTCTTAGATGCAACAAACGCAATTTCTAGATGTGAAGTACCCTCTTCTTCATCAAGTCTCATTTCATATGCTATGAGAACTCCATGTAATTCCTCTTTGCCGAGTTTGTCCAGATTTGCACTGTATTCTAAGACTGATTCCTTTAGGTTTAATCTCACTGGTAACGTTCTAAGAATCTTTCGAATAATAGTCTTCTCATCAACTGGCTCTCCCAATCCTTCCAGAGTATTGGGCATTTCATCAACGTATTGGAAGTATCCAACAATGTTGCAGTCTTCTTTCATTTTGAGTTGCTCAAATTTTGCTCTATATATTTGAAACTTTGCTTCTTTGACATTTGAGTCACCTTCATATATATTCTCAAGTTTTTCCCATATATTTTTAGCGGTTTTACAACCCAACACCTTATGATAAGAAGATTCAATAAGTCCACTGATAATAATATTCTTTGCTTTTGTATCATTTACCAAATTCTTCTTACCTTGTTCATTCGCGGTTGATGTAAATCCATTTTTAACAGTGTCCCATACTTCGTAACCTTATGCCAAGAGATAGACCTCCATTCTTCCTTTCCAGAGTGCATAATTATTTTCATTGAATAGAGGTACACCATTCTTGGTATGCTCCATGACCTCCTTCCAGTTGTTAAACTGCCATTGAAGGAACCAAGCTATGATACCAATTGTTGGAAATACTGAGGGGGGGGGGGGGGGTGAATCAGTATTCCGTTCAATTAGAGCATTGTTTAATATTCAATTATTATCAGTGTTTGTACAATGATAGTAGTAAAAAAAAAGGAACACAAATGCACATAGTTTTTAAGGTGGAAACCCACTTCGGGACAAAAGCTGCCTAATGCTTTTCTAATAATTATTTAATATTCAACTCCAATTGAAAATAAAGCTCCAACTTCCTAGAATATAGAAAAGCATTCTTCTCCAGCTCCAACTGGATGGATGCTCCAATGCCCGAGATTCTTCATTAGTCAACTGAACAGATGCCCCAACACCCAATGAGCTACAACTCACCCTAGCACCACCCTACCACCCTATAGAAGAATAAAAGAAGAATGGACTCCCGTACTAAGGAAAATGGTCCACTTTACAATGATATAGAATGATGTAGAAGAATAATACACACTAGACCATAACCTCAACTATGACACAACCACCTAATGATGATCCTAGACCTCCTGACACTGCCTCTTTAACTCTTGGCAGATAGACACTAGTAAATTTTTTACAATAATGTATTTACAATGACTTAGTACAATGATACCTTTACAGTGACTGTATGCAGTGATGCCCACTTGAAGACTTCATGTGATGAACTTCTTGCTGTTGTTCTGCACCTTTGTTGCTTCTCTTTTTATGCTACCCTCTGTTACACCTTGCTTTGCTTTTCTACCCTAGAAAGTATGGTCCTTTACAGCCCTTGACAACACATGATCTAGCTTTTTCTTGCCTTCTATTAGCTTGATATTGAATCTGGTGTATCTCTGTTATTTAAGATCCCCAATATGTGATTTTTGGTCCTGTAGTAGTCCTCTAAGTCGTATTTCCAATTCCACATGTCTGACCCAATTTGGATTCTTCAAGGGAGAGTTATGTCTAATCTCTCACAATGCCCTAATTATGGACTGTTTCAGTAGAGCTAACTTGTACGACGTGCCACGTGTCACTGTTTATTCATTTAGCTCTGAAATTGATAGAGAAAAAAATATAGTCTTTGAATTACCTGACCCTTTTTACATAATTCCAATCTGATACTTAGAGAGAGAGTTATGACGATTTTCCCAAGGTCACTTCTTTGAGATGAATTTCAGGAGCCTGCAAAAACACTGACTTCCATAGATCATATCTCTGAAAATATTGTGCATCTTGATCTGAAATTTTACAGAAGCTTCTTCAAGATTTTGGCTTCACCTCATACAAATTTCAGCTTCTAAACCTTTGTAGAAAAAAAGTTAGAGTGAAAATTCCACGATAACCTGTTTCAGATAGCGAAATCCCTACATAAGGAGGATATGAGGATCACAATTTATATAAATGCTTAGTTTGAAAGGGGCTTAAACAAGTGAACGTGGGAGGGATTTTAGGAGTTTAAAAAAATTAATTATGACTTTTCAATGATCCATGCCACAACCCCGTGGGGTTTTAGCCCACTAACTGGGGGTACAAACTTCAAACATGAATATCTCTCAAACCGTGAAGAATTAAGTAGCGTGCCATATATCAAAGGAAAAATCTCGACAAGAAGAAACCATTGAAATCATTCTTGACCTAGAATATATTAATTTGGTAGATCAAAATTCTCATGCAATATTGGGGTAGCCCCTGGTGCTGCTTGGGTTGACATCAATGACAACTGCTGATCAACAGTATAAATATGGGCTTGTAGTACAAAATCCATTATATCAGCATCAAATGTACCCTGGTTACACGTATCAGATACCATATCAACCCCAATATGGTCCAGCTAATCCTGGTTATCCGAAAGGTATTCCAATCCCAAATGCACAGGCTATTCCAGGATATCTTGGATATCCTCCTCCTGGTACTGGTATAGTTCCGCAAGGTTATCAATTTGTTCAGGACCCTAATCATCAGTTTCCATTCATAGAAAATTTGGATTTACCTAATTTGTCACTCCTGACGAATGATCCCATCTATTATCTTCCATATTGGCCGCCAATGCCAAATAAGTTGCCCAGTGATATCCCTAAATTTGAAGGGAAATCAGGAGAGGACCCCTCAAACCATGCATGACTTGCCACCTCTGGTATGCATCCAACTCTTTGATTGATGATTCTATTCGATTACGATTGTTTTAGAGAACACTGATAGGTTTAGCTGCAAAATGGTATATTGAACTACCACGTGGCTCATTCAACAATTTCAATGCTTTAACAACTGCTTTCTTAACACATTTTTAGTTTCCAGTCAGATACGAAAATGGCACGAAATTATTGACTTCATTAAAACAATCTACGTCTACGTACATATCCGATCACATACATGAATGAAGACGTAGAAGACGTTTGGTGAAAGTTTTTATTTCAGATCAGATCTTGGTAGAATGGTTTATCAAATCATTACTTCTAAATATCACTGAAGATGTGGCTAAGGGAGGAGTTGTTACTGAGGAACAGGTCATTTCTAAAGCTCAATACTTAGACCTCGTATATACATAGTCTGGCCAAATAACTGCGACTCCTTCAGGCTCTCATGCTGCCGATGGTGTAATTGGTTTAGTTAACACAAATAAAAGTAAGAAGAAGTCCTCAAAAACTACTTCTCCTATAATAACTTTACCTGATTCACCGACAGTAGATTCTTCCCTTGAAACTTCTGCCGACATTCACATTGTAGATTCATCTACAACTAAATCCAAAACCGGTAATAAGAAGAAAGGTAAGAATAAAAGCAAACAGACTTCGTCTCCCAAAGAGAAAACCAAAAAAATTGAACCATCTGATGATAAGCGAAAACCTCGTTATCCTTGTCTTATCTGTGATGAGGATCACTTTACTAAAGAGTGCCCGCATCGATCTGAGATCTCTAAATTCGTCAAAGGTTCTCCCACACCCGCTGTCTTGAAGGATATTTTCCTACTCAAGATAGAAAAATGATAAGATCTTCTTCACAGTCATCAGCAGATATTTTAATGATGTCTGAGGTTATGGTTGCGACACGATCGCAAGACTATGGAAGTAAAAATCCCGTTACTGGTAAAGAAGTAGAAAATTCTAATTCAACACCAGCTACGTCTCCTTTGGTTTCTAATCCACTTCATATCGAGATATGTAATCCTGATCTAGTAATTAAACCACTTGCTAAAGGTTTAATTCGGAAATCATCTTTCAATCCACATGCGAGAGCTACTCATAACTACAACATTGCTGAAGACCTGGAGATTTCCCCTTCAACAATGTCGGCCTTAGAAGTGCTGCAATCATGTCCATCACAGAGGAAATTAATTTTATTAGTTATTGGAGCTATAGATCCTCAGGATTCTAACCTTATGGTCTTCAATTTAGAAAATTTTACACTGATACTCCCCCATCATATGGCTTTTCATATTCCGGTATTAGTAAAAAACAGACGAATTTTTCGTACTGTAATTGATGAGGGGGCATCTACGTGCATAATTTCGTTAAAATTTTGGAAAATTCTTGGTTCTCCAACACTCAACCAATCTCCGACAATCTTTAAAGCTTTTGATGGAAGAGGATTCCATCTGTTTGGAATTTTACAGGATCTACCTATAGAGGTAGAAGGCAAAACAATTAATCTAGATGTGGAAGTAGTTGCTGCCCCTATGGATTACAACCTTCTTCTAGGTCGAAGTTGGTCTTATGCTATGAATGCTATCATATCATCCATCTTTCGGTTAATCATGTTTCCTCATAAAGGGAATATTGTGAAAATCGATCAACTGTCATATTATTCGTCAGACCCAGCCTCTACAGATAGTATCCAACATGTTGGAAAATCGACTATTCCTTATGAAGATGTTGGAGTAGGTTTAGTAAAGGAGTCTGCTTTGATCGGAACTTTTTCTATGCCTCCACTCAACGTACTGCGTACCATTTCTAACATCAATATGATTTCATCAAGCACTATTCCATTTCATGATCCTTGGATAGTGCCTTCAGAGTCAGAAATGGATTCTTATAATGGCAAGATGCCTTTGAGTCCTTTTGAGATAGCATATGCTACAGTACAGTCATTTTATAACACACCTTTAACTTATCTTGATCCAATGAATGTGGTCACCGAAGAGTATTCTTCACTATCAAGCTCAACCTTGACATCTATTTCCGATCCTTTCCAACAAGTGTTTTATACTGATGAAAGTATTTGTGAATTTTTTTCTATATATGAATTACCCTGGGATGATCTACATCATAGATCTTATTTTTTACCTAAAATTGATAGGTTTGAAAATGATTTTTCATCTATTTTTACAATTTATTATGTCAAGGAACCACAAAATCCAATATCGATTACAAATTCAGATTCTGAGATTAATTTGGGAAGCATTTCTACAACTGTTCCTATTGACATATCAGTTGAACCTGGAATTGTGGAAAGCATTCATATAGGAGCTTCTTGTACGATTGACGAAATTAATACATATAAAGCCCTCTTTCAAGAATTCTGCGACATATTTGCCTATCCTACGAAGAAATTCCAGGAATTGATCCAAAAATTGTCATTCATGAAATAAAGACATATTCGGATGCAAAGCCTATTCGACAACGAAAGCCTATTCGACAACGACTACGTTTGATACATCCAAGAAAAAATACTGCTATTAAAGCTAAAGTTGAGAAACTAATAAGAGCATGATTTATTTATCCAATCCCATTAACATATTGGATATCTAATATAGTTCCCGTTACCAAAAAACAAGGGATTATACGAGTATGTGTCGATTATAAGGACATCAATAAATCCCGTCCAAAGGACAATTATCCAACCCCCTATATCGACCAAATCATTGATGATTGTGCTGGAAATGAGATGTTTTCATTTATGGATGGATTTTCCAGGTATAATCAAATAAACATACCTCCTGCTGATCCACCAAAAACAACATTCATTTGTCCTTGGGGAACATTTGTTTACCATAAAATACCTTTTGGATTAAAGAATGTTGGTGCAACTTTTCAAAAGCCAATGTCTTATGCTTTTTATGACATCAAACAAATTGTGCAACCTTATCTGGACACCTACTCACTCATTGCACAGGGAAGATCATCCTACTCATTTACGAGAAATTTTTATGAGATGTAGGCATTACAGGATTCATTTGAATCAACAAAAGTGTGTTTTTTGTGTGCAATATGGACGATTACTGGGATTCGTTGTTTCTAAAGCCGACATTCATGTCGACCCCTCGAAGTTTGAGGCTATCTTAAATTTACCTCCTCCTTCCACACTTCGCCAACTCCAAATTTTGCAAGGGAAAGAAAACTTTCTGCGTAGATTTATCCCGAACAATGCTGAGTTAACAAAAGGTTTTACCAGGTTGTTGAAACAAAATGTTCCTTTTATTTGGGATGAGATTGTTGATCGATATTTTGATGCTCTAAACACGCGGTAACCCATGCACTGTTATTGCATCCACCAAATTACAACCTGGACTACTTTTTATACCTAGTAGCCTCTGATTCCACCATTGGAATGGTTTTAGTTCAAGAGGATGAATTTCACAATGAACATATGATTTAATATCTAAGTCGAAATCTGAATCCAACCGAAATTAAATATTCACATGTGGAGAAATTGGCCTTGGCAGCAGTTCAAGTTGTCCAAAGATTTCGTCATTACATACTGTTATGCAAGACAACTGTGATTTCTAATTGCAATCCAAAGATGTATATTTTGACAAAACAATTACTTGGGGGAAAATAATCTAAATGGATTGCTATCCTACAAGATTTTTATTTGGAATTCGAAAAATCTAAATCAAATAAATCACTTGTGTTTACAAAACTTATGTGTGACTTTCCCAATATTGAGACATAAACTGTGGTAGAGAATCCCATTTCAGATGAATCTATGTTTCTTATCAGTACATTAGATCCATGTTATGGAGATATCATCATTTATCTTCAAACTCAAACCTTTCGATCTGAGCCTTCACATTCAAATCGACGGAGGATCTATTACCAATCTCAACAATATAATATTGTTGGAGACACTTTATCATCGAGGTTCAGATTCTGTTTTTCGACGTTGCATAACACATGAAGAGGCTAAAAGGGTTTTAAATGACTGCCACTTTGGAGCGTGTGGTGGTCATATGTCTGGGTATGCCACAACCCAAAAGATATTTCCCGCTGACTATTTTTGGTCGTCATTATTCAAAGATTTCATTCTTGCGGTCCGGAAATGCCACAACTGTCAAATATTTGATCGAAATATGCGTGCACCACTAGCTCCTCTTCACCCCATAATTTTTGTCGGTCCTTTTGCGAAATGGGGCATTGATTTCATTACATGTAACCCTCAATCAGCCGAGAGGCATGGGTATATTATTCTCGCTGTAGATTACTTTACCAAATGGGCTGAGGCGATGCCTACATTCGTGGAAAATGGAAAAACTACAACTACGTTCATATTTAATCATGTAATTTCTTGTTTTGGTGTACCCTAAGCTATTATCACTAACCATGGGAGTCATTTTCGAAATACAATGATGACCAAAATTTCTGATCAACTTGGCCTACGCCATGATAATTTACTCCATATTAACCGCAGGCTAATGGTAAGGTTGAAGCTGTTAATAAAGTTTTAACCACCATGATCAAACGGATTATTAGAACTCACAAATCGAATTGACATACCATGATTTTTTTGGCGCTATGGGCATACCGAACCTCAAAAAAACTACTACAGGGTTCACTCCTTTTTAATTGGTTTACAATTTAGAAGCTGTGTTAGATATTTAATGCGAAATACCGTCACTCCAATTAGCCATAGAGTTACTACCAGCTACCTCTGAAGAGGGAAAAAACTTTTTGTACTTATCACAATTAGATGAGACTAGGCGCACCGCTGCATTAACAGTCGAAGCTCATAAAAAACGCGTTAAATCTTAGTATGATTGAAGTGTTACACCTCATGTTTTTTCAGAAGGTGACCTCATCTTGGTATATGATCAAGATAACGATAAGCTAGGTTTTGGGAAATTCGAACCAATGTGGCATGGTCCTTACATTATCAAGTGAGTGCTTGCCAAAGAGGAGTATGAATTGACTGATTATGATGGGGTCTCTTTAGATAAGCCTAGGAATGGTGTTTATCTGAAGAGATATTATGCTTTATTCTTGTGTGAAGATCTCAATTGTATATTAGTTATTTTTCTAGTTAGTGTGCCTTAGATTAGATAAGGGTGCCTAGTTTAAGTTATTTTTACTACTATTACTGCTTATCTTGATTAGTCTTGATATTGCAGATGTCGACATCCCTTCAAACATACATTGGTTTTGCTGATGGTGCCTGTCGTAGTACACAGAATATTTCTTCCGCAGCTTGGGTTATCTATTCACCCACTGATGAGTTAGTTTCTATGCATGGGGTAAGGCTTGGACAAACAACGACCAATATTGCAGAATATAGCGCAATCATTGAGTTATTATTTGATGCCATTTGATTTGGTATTCAACGTTTGATCATTAGGTTAGATTCGAAACTCATTGTATTACATTTAAACATATTGTACGCAATTAAAAATCTAGTGTTATTGAGATTATTTTTGAAGGTTCGTCTCTTGGAAAGACAATTTGATTACATCGAATATCAACACATTTCAAGAAATTTAAACACATTGGCTGATGCATTAGCTAATCGTGTTCTAAATAGACATTCACAATGTTAAAATAGTAAACCAAAACAACATTTGATACATGTCGAACAAGATAGTCAGAGAAAGTAGTAATATCATAGATAGGAGTTTTTGTTTTCAAAAAATATTACATCGTCTGCGATCATAGGTTTAAACACATTATGATCTGAAAGATACTGAAACAAAAAAAAAAAAATGTCAATCCACGATGATCATCCACTATCTGTGGTGATTATCATGGTAGTATACTATCACATGCGCCACCTTGCGTAGGAATCTCCTAAACTGGCCTGGAACACTAGTAACATGTCTCTGGAGCCGGAGAGGAATGTCATCTGTCGATGTCTCAGGAATATCTATAGTCAACCTCTTCAGGTTGTGTTTCATGTCAGTGAGGATTTCTGCTGCCTGATCCTGTGGCTGTACTATAAGCTCTATTTGCCACCTTTCAAAGCGGCGAAGTGTAGCTGGCCATCGTGGACCAACATTTGCATTTAAAATTTTGTTATTAGTATTGGATGATTAAAAACCAATAAAAATTAGAGTTAAAAAACATCAAAGTGATTCGTTTACTTGATTCATCCTACTGTGCCCCTGGAGGTAAGGAAATCTCGGGATCACCTTTGAAATCTATACCTGCATATGTGGAATCTTCAATTGTGAAGATTTGGTTCTGTAGCCACATAAAATATGCAGGAGTAAAACAAACCACTGTACTGTCATCACCACCATGGCGGGCTATCGGTGCAACCCAACGTACCATATGAGGTTCTCTAAGTTCACCATGATCAACAGAAATAAGATGAGGGGCGAGGAATGGAATCCTCTCCAAAGAAAAAGAAATCAGGATGGCACCATACCCAAAGTTTTTCAACTTTGCATTTTTTGCTCTGGTTAGTTTTCCTTTCACGGTGGCCAATACCCCTTTGCACCAGTTGAAAATGGTGCCTTTGAAACACTCTACAACTGTCTGCATCTGAGATTTGGTGGCTACATGTGGAGCCACACTTCCACACAACCTGGTTACTGTGAATGCAATAACTTTAAGATCAAGTCACAAGATAGTCTTTATGTCTATGTGATTATCCTTTGGATCTGCTTCATCACTGCAAAAATCTTGTTTGTAACTAGAAATGGGTAGGCCACCCTGCTTAGCTCCAAACAAAGAAATCTTTTCTTCTCTTTTGGATAATCTAGTGAGAAAATAAATATCTTCGAGCTTAATTTCAAGCCAATGATCACCAATTATAAAGCATTGATCTTGAACATCCCACTTATTCACTAGCCATGTCATCAATTCCACTTGTGCCCTCATACCTTGAATTGCCCAGAATTTATACAAACCACAATTTCTAATTGCACGCATTGTGGCTGGATCATTCATAGCTGCATCATCTATACCTTCATGCTCACGTTCTCTCCACTCTAGCATGGTGAAGTAGTCTGCAAATGGACGCATTTGAAGGTTAGAAACTTCTAGAGTGGGAAACTTTAACCATTTTTGAGAGAATTTATTATTTTTCAACCGTTCACGATGCCTCCGCAATTTTCGTGTAGAGACAGTGCGGACTTCCACACGCGCTCCACACGAAAACCATGGTAGCCTGATAATTTTCCTTTAAGAAAATTATCGGGGTCCGCAGGTAATGCATGTATGGCCCGTGGACTTCCGAGAGAAAAATTTTAAACATAAATTCTCCTCAAAAAATGAATTTAAAGCTAAAAAGGAGATTTTAATCAAATAGAAATGAAGAAAATAATGTTGTGGATTACCTGGTTCTGACAAATCTGGAGTTGAGCGGTCTGTTCTCCCATTATCAACTACGGAAACTTTTTTCCAAAAGCTCTCAATTTACAACTCTCAAGACAAAAGGTAAAAATGACTTTGTTAAGATAATTTTTATAAGTTTTTTGAATGAATAAAATATTATATTTTATTTATTTTCCACTTTAAAAAGTATTTTTTTGATGTTTTTACTTATTGGAAACAAGTATGTTTAATATTCCGAGTTTTAGTGCAAAATACACATTTTCCCGGTGAAAAGAATTATTTTGATGATGAGTATACTTTTATCATTTTTTCGGACTCTTGAAAATTATGAAAAAGCGAAACCCTAGAGTTCTCTTTTAAGCCCTTTCCAGACTCTCTAAACATGAAAATATTGCTGAGTACTTGACTATTCGAACTCGTTAAAGGAAATGAACAGTCGTCCTTTCAGTATAAGTTTACCCCTTTTTCGGAATGAGATGGACTATTTACGAAAAATGTATACGTTGAATAATCATGGTCAATAGAGTTCTCTCCTATATTATTTTATCCTTTTTTGGGCTTGAGAGACTAAATTTACGAAAAAGTACAATCACGGAGGGTTTTTTTTTTTTTTTTCTTTCTGACTCCCTAAATTTTAAAAACACCGAGTTTCACCTATACTAGACTCGTTAAAATTTAATAGTAAAGGACCTGTCGATTACAAATAGGAACAAACCACTCCTTCTTAGGGTTCGATTTTTAATACTAAGTTGGACTCATCTGAAGGATGAGCTTACACAACAAGCAAATGTTATTCTCCTCAAGCTTGTAAAAAATAAAGAGGTACTTGCCAGAAATGGTGGGGGAAAAAGAGAGAAAATGAATCCAATTGTTACCCTTGTTTTAAAAGTAGTCTACCACTCTTGAAAATGACAGTTTTTGTAACACTTGTACCTGAGCTGGGAAAATCCTTTGTCTAACAATTAATCAAACCACATTGAAAGTCTTCAGTCGGTTTCTGGGTATTAGCTTTAGGTCAATTGTTACCAAACCATCTGCAGTGTTGTTATGTGTTCAAGGGACAATTCAAATAAACCATTAATTGCAAACATTTGTCTCCATTCGTGTTGACCATCCTTGAGTCAGTCCTTGCTAAAAATTTCTTCAAAACTTGATCTAATGGTTTCGTGTCGTAGGCTTTCCTGCGACAGGTTGTTTTTTATCGACGACAACTCATCATCTAGAAAGTTGATCTAGAATCCTATCAGTACCTTGGGATCTACATGCCCTAATGGCAAGTTTCTCGCCTTCAATGATAGGTTGCATCATTGAGCTTTGATCAAATGATTCCGTGAAGTGTTCGATTGCAAATAATTCATTCACACTTTGTGGATTGTACTAAGTACTTTGAGAGCCATTATCATTATTGGTGGTTTCTCTCACACTTGTTAACAATTCACATCATTGGTTGGTAATCAAGTGCTTTCTACCATGTTTTACTTCAACACAATCAATCGCATGGATAGAATTGTACTAGTTTAGGAAGCGGAAATCAAAACCCTGGATCTAGTTTCCACCATCCAGGCTGTGAGGAGTTTTATTATTCATGATACAGTAGACTACTTATGATAGATGGCTGCGTCCATGTTGTGTCTACTATTGATGTAATTTTAAAATCATTTCTGTACCAGAACATGTAGTTAGTTTTGATTCGATTATGGGAATTCCTACCTCAGTGATGATATACATATATATGTTTGCATTGAATGTTTTTATAGGTTTTCAACCGGTGTGTCTGCAATCCAATCCTCATAAAGATAAAGCACTTCACTCTTTGGAATACCTCAGACTTCGCACTTTAGGAGGAAATATGTTACACGTTATTTTGTCACCATGAAATTTGACTGTCTATATAGGTTCATCACTACCTATATTATGTTCCCTTAGAGGTCAAAAACCCTAATGTTCCTAAACCAAGTCTTGGAATTAGAGAAAATCTCATTAAAACCCTAAAAAGTCTAACTCAACACTTTTCCTAGCTCTTTCCTACGGATCCGCAAATATTTGCTTATAAAACCTGCGGATCCCTATAAACAGTCAAATAAAGGAAAAAGTAAGTTCTATAAGCCCAGCTGGTCGAATATTCTCCCAACTGGAAGCTTCTAGAAGCACGTTCAGTTCGAGCTTTATCCTTTGCTCATGAGCTCTATCCCTTCACTCATGGAGTTTATCCCTTGGTGTATGGAGCTAAAATCCCTTCATGAGAGGAATCCATCCCCCTCTTCATGGAACTGAAACCATCTCCATTTACCTATAAATTGAGCTCATGTTTCAGTCTCAAGGGTAGATGATAGCTTGTAAATGGTAGACACACATGTGGTAATTGCTGAAGAAATTCCTAAAAGAGCATACTCTCTATACTAGCTGTTTTTGATATGAGAATGATCACACACTCATGTCCATAAATTCATGCTAGTTCATAGAGAAGAAGGCTTGTCAATCTGAGAGAGGACCATTGTTCAGGACCCCGGAAGAACCTGTATAACATCAAGGAAAAAGGTTGTAAGGTTACTTCTTATTATGCAGGTTAATACAAATGGATTCTATTTTCTCATTGAATTGTTCATGTATCTATTTGAGTAATTCAATTCTTAGATTCCTTGATCACTGAGATAGATTAGTGTTTTCTCAATTATTATATCTTGCAGGTGCTTTTAATCCTTTTATCTATCTTTGATTGCAGGTTTCACATGTTGAAGTGACATCTTTTGGAGCAACTAGATAGAATATTTTGGTAAGCGTTGGACTTCGGGTGGGGGCATGTCCTCGTACTTTGTTATTAATAATCCTCAATCACAAATGATCTAGAGAAAATGGTTTTCATTTGGTTTTTTGTTTCTAGATATCCTTAGGATACTAGGGAGATCGTTTTTTTCCACAAGAAGGATTTATCTGCATAACAGCATGGAAGAAGAAGATAGAAAAGGCGAGAAGGATCTTGTTAGAGGGAGTTCGAGATCATATTATCTCGAGTCTTGATTGGAAGAAGAATCCATATGCTATGAGGAAGGACTTGACATATCTGTTTCAGAATAGTAGCCACCATAGGAAATTGGCGTTGAAATACAAGCTCAGAAAGACCAAGATGGAGGAGGGCGAGACGGTACCAACATACTTGATGAAGTTCACTCAATGTTGACATGAGCTTGGAAGTGTTGGTGTGACAGTAGCCCAGGATAATTTTGTGAGCCCAACACTTCTAGGCCTTCCCAAGAGATGGAATAGCTACCAATATTCTATGAATGGGAGGGAGAAGCTATTATATTGGGAGCGTTTGTGGTCTGACTTACTAATAGAAGAGATAAGGCAGAGCACCAGAGACAGGACCTCTAGAAAAGATAAAGAAGAAGATTTTGCATTGGTCGGAAAAGGAAAGAAAGCCAAGGGAAAGAAGTCCCAAGGTGAAGAGGGAAAGAGAGACTTGACCAAGATGAAGTGTTTTCACTGTCATGAGCATGGGCACTATGGATTGAATTATCCATAGAAGAAGGCAAGCAAGAAGCAACTTGCAGTTGCAGTGGGTGAAGCGCTAGCTTCACAGTTCGAGCTTGATTTTACTCTCATTGCATGCATGGACAATACTATAATGGGATGCATGTGGTATCTAGATAGTGGTGCCTCATTCCATATGAAGGGGAATAAAGATCTATGTAGTGACTTGGAGGAGAAGAACCTCCAGCAAAATATAGAGTTTCGAGATGAAGAGAGGTATAATGCGACCGACATAGGTACAATTACCTTTCAAAGCGAGTTTGGATCCCCTCTCATATTGACATATGTTTTGTATGTTCCAGGACTAAGGAATAATATTTTTTCTGTAGTTGTATTGGAATACCGTGGTTATGATGTCATATTTAGAAAAGGAAAGGTGTTCCTTAGACACACCGCCACGGGACGGGTGAAACATATTAGCATAAGAGTCAAGAACCTGCATGCTCTCAAGGTCGAGGATGGATGCAAATATTTGAGGAGAAAAGAAGAGGTTAGTGACTTGGTGGTTGAGAGGGATCCTCTCAACGTGTAGCCTCAAGAGTAGTCTCAGAAGGTTGTGGAGCAGCCACAATTGGAGAAGCAAAGAGAAGAATGAGTGGAAGTGTCCACTCAAGCAGAGACCTCCAGTAGGGGTAAGTTACGATCCAAATGCTCAGAGGAAGCACATGTAACCATACCTCCAGGTGAGAAGTGGGGTGATGTGAAAATCTAAAGAGATGAAATTTGGGCAGGGTCCATTGAGATGGCGTGTCTCATGGATCGAACCTGGCTACAAGGAGCCCACAGTACAACAATAGCAATAAGGATTAGTTATATTGATGCAGTAATATGTCAGGAAGACAAAAATTAGAGTGATAGATGTCAGATACTGGAGCGTAGGTAAGAGTTGGCAGAAATGCAGAGGGCACAAATGGAGAGTCAACATCAGTGCAAAGATTTCAGTAGACAATGCAATAACTAGTAGTAGTCAGAGACTCTAGTGATAGATGCATTATACTAATTCAGTTTTTTGTGGAGGCTATTTAGTTTCAAGATTTGCAGGAGCAAACAACACTAGAGAAGTGTTGCATGCAAAACATTCCAAAGGTACCATATAAGGATAGATTGAATTCCTTTCTTATTGAGAGGAAGTGTTGAAATTTTCAACAAGAAACAGTGAAATTGGAAACCAGAAATGAAATTCATAAAATGGAACCCAAAAATGGCTACCATATAAGGCTTTTGATTTAATTTTACCTTAATTAAATTGAAAGAAAAATTGTAATTTCTTCTCATGACAACTTGTATTAGTTAATTGAGTTAGGAATACTTAGTTAGCTTAGGAAATTCGAGTTATAGGTCCAAGAGGATGCATGCAAAGGTATCTCCTACTTTTTAGGAACCCTGATTGAGTTATTTGTGAGTTGTAATTAGTTAACTCAAGAAATTGAGTTAAAATCAGTTTAATTAGTTATAACTGAGATATGAGCTAGTGAGAGGTCCAGTGAATTAAATTAGATTTAATTCACATGCAGTGATCAATAAGCTAACTGATAATTCACTATAAATAGTTGTTTCATGTCAGTTCTAAGGAAGGCCTAGTTGAGTTTGAGGTTAAAGGGAATATAACTATCGGTTGTACTATTATAAAATTGTACAGGTCATGCATGAGGTCATCGAGAAGGCCTTAAAGGTTTGGGAAATCATTATTTGGGAATTTCCTAATTAATAGAGGCTAAATTAACTCAAGAATGCATAAGAAAGGCAGGGACAAGAGAAAAGGTTAAATACTTGATTGATTTTTCTTAGATTGCAAGCCAATTTTGAGCGGGATCGGAGTGAGATAGTCAGAAGAATGCATGAATTTTCTCTAGTGTGAAAAAAAATTATATTATTTCATGATATTGACCATATGAAATATAAAGATAGTGGGGTTTCGAGCAGTTAATTTCCCCATATACATCTTGTGTTGTGTGATTGATAATTTATTTCTCTTGCTTATATGTGATTGTGCTATCATGTTTTGTTTTCGTAAATTGTAGGAAGGATTCAATATATTGTTTTAGTACATTTCAAGATCAGATTGAATCATGTTTGGTAGATTTTCTACTCTAATCACTGATTCAAATAAACTCAAACACCAATTCATTCAAGCAACCAATGATCAAACAAAATCAGTTTATCAATGACCTAGTGATAAGAACAAAATAAAATATAAAGAAATCCTTATCCAAGGCACCTAAAAGAAAAATAAAACCAAATGGAGGCTTTAGACACACCACAAGACATTTAAAGACTCAAGGAAGGATAGATGCAACAAGGTTGATCAAAGAGAAAACCAACACAAAGGAAAATTCATGCAATAACAGGGGACAACGCAGGTGTAGAAGAGGCACCGGTGCTATGCAACGCTGGCACTGAGAGGGCTCAACAAGGGTGAAAATCTCTGTCCCTAGACCAAAGGGAGCGTTTGTAAAAAAATAGAGAGTTTTGACACAAAATTTACAATTTAGACTCAATGAAAGGGCTTCCTAGGTATTTTCTTGAATGAAGATGATAGTAAAGGTTTGAAGAAGAGGTAAAACACACATTAAGGACAAAGAAACCACTAAGGGCATACATTGTTCCCCAGAAAATTTGTCAATTTCTTATACGAAATATATGACTGCAAATAAAAGTATCTTCCCTAGACTGGGTGGCATATCCTAGAACAACAAAAATATAAATAAGTTATTGTTTCCCCTAAAGTAAATAGATAGTGGGATGAAACCTACCTATGATCTGTTGTGTGCTTCACTCCTTTCTTGGCTTGAATGCTCCAATCCTAGCTCCCATCGCTATAATTAGAACCTGCACAATCAGACAACATAAGCCAACAAACTATGGTATCTATGTAGCATCATTTAAACACTTTATTCATTGGATCAACATGGCTTCGAAATACATGAAATCATAACATCATATATAGGAAAACAAATAACTCTTCGCGTTAATAGAAATGGAAGGAGTTACAACCAAAAAAAAGAGTTGATCTTATAGAAGAGATCCTCCAAGTTGACTTGCTCCTTCTTTTCAAAAAAGTGCACCTCTAATCACCCTAATGCATGGAATGATAACTCTTCACAACAACAACATAAGGGTAGAATTCTATCTCCAAAATCCAATCCCTAGCTTGTGGATGGCCAAAAATATATAGAGCAGGAGGGTAAGTTGGGGGTTATTATCCATTTTCCAATTTAGGCTTTGAGATCCACTCTTGATGGGAGGATGGGATCAAAGGATAAGGGATGAAAAATCCAAGGAGAGATAGGATAGGATTCAGGATTTTAATCTGAGGTAAATAGTTACGACAAATCCTGGAAGCTTCTAGAAAAGGAGGCTTCAAAATTATCTCTCTTTTTCCCGAATTTCTAGAACCAACACACCCCAACATGGAGCAACCTGCCGGTGATCAACCATGTTCAACATGGAGCAACCTATTGGTGAATGCAATTCCATAGGCATACAGACTACGTTGGTGCTTAAAGAGGTCGATTCAAGAAAATTTAGGCAGAAACTCTAGGATTAGGGAGAGTCATGCTTAGGGCTTTGTGCAATGATGATGTTAAGGGGTGAAAGGATGTTGATTGATCCAGTTTACAAGCTGACTGAATCGATGTGAAAAAATGGCCTATAACACTATTGCTACAAACTTTGATATGTAGTATTTTTACTTCCTTGCATGCTCCCTTAACATAGATGGCATGCAATGCATGAAGAAAATTTTCCAACAATTTGAAAACACGTGGCATTGCACGAAATGCAGTGGTGCCTTCCTTGAATGTGACTACTATTATGTACTTTGTCTTGAATTGCATGATTACACTGGCCATTTGGGAAATGTCATTTATTTTGATGACGTTGCAACTGAATTATTAGGCATAACAACAAAGGACCTTAATCTATTTTAAAGTGAGCCAAGATCCGTCAGAGACATCTCCATCAAGATCAAATATGGACATTTCATTTTCATGCTTTCTATTAAAAAAAACACCTTCAACGACATTGAACGCCTTCGCCCAACCCTTGTGCACTATGAGGAACTCCACTATGCCTGTACATCCAACCTTGTCATGTAAGAAATGAAATGCAATGTTGGACTTGCCAAGATATTATCTCACCAGATTTAAACATCATTCTTTCCCCTCTCCCTTATGGAAGCCCATGTTCTCATTTTTCACACCCTTTCCCTAAAACACATGTGAACTCCAGTTTTTCCCCTCGCCTCCATTGAAGCCCATCTTCCCCTTTTCAAACAATTTCCCTATAGCACCACTCCATTTCCCTATGGTCGACTTCTTTCTACCTCTACACTAGCATATCCACACAATGCCCTTGTAAAAATATGGTTTCCTTGTCAAAGGTTTCTTCCTACACCCCTATCTCTAGTACCGTTTGTAAAACTCGGCTACGATAGTAGTTGCTACTCTTGTAAATTTTTCTCATAAATATATGGACGTTAGATCGTTTGCGTTCCTTCTACATTCTTCATTTCTTCATGTGATTTGCAACAAATTAACATATTTCAAGTATGCATATGGATATGGATATGCTCTAATATGGAAAACATGCATAACTATTGATTTTAATATTGGTAAGATACAAAAGTAACACTTGTTAGATCCAAAACAAACTTGTATAATGACTTGGCTTCTAATACTGATAATAATCATTTCAACATCCCATTGGTCAATGTTAAAATTCAAGATGCTAAGAAAAAAATCCTCATTTTCAAAAAATTTTACTTGTCAGATAGCCAAGCACATATTTGTATTGCACATACATTGGATTTTTTGCAACTTATGTATTACTCGAAATTCCCTTAAACAAAATAATCGTACACGTTAAATGCTTCTATTCTTTAAAATAATCTTCCATTCCATTTTTCATGCAAAAAAAAAAACAAACAACCTAATCATCCAACTCATCCTTTGCTTACTCTCCACTTTACTACAACACTTGCACCATTTGTTTCATAATTTCGTTTTCATACAAAGAAATTAAAGAAAAAAAAACAGCATAATTCTCTCTCAACTTAGCAAATGATTCATATATATCCTTTCTTTCTTCATCATGCATATTGAATATTTCTTTGCAAATATACATTTTTCTTGTTTCATTTACATTTAGTATATTTTTATTCGTGTTATATATCTTTCGAATTGGAACAAATATAAGTGCCTTTTCCTTCATCATGCCAACCATTTGTTTTCTAAATACACTAATTTCCCCTTGACATGCATGGTTTACTCGTCTTTGTTCAAATTCATTTATACCTCCATCTTTGAGAATGATTTCCTTTCTTGATTAGATATGCAATCTACTCCCGAGAGTGATGGAAGGAAGGCATGTCAACTAAGGTGCTACGCACTTAATAAAGATAGAATAAACACACAACATCGTCTACTATACAAGAATTGATGATAAAACATTCCTTCTCAAACCATCCCCAGTGGAACTTCCCTACCTAACAAAAACTGTCTTCCTCCCCTTCCATCCACCCCTCCCCTTCCGTTCTCCCCTCCATTTCCACCTACCATCCAAACTTCTCCCAACCCTTCACTTTTTTCATCTCCCACCTTCTATATACAACCATCCCCCCAAGTTGCTTCTAGTTCAAATCCCCAATATTTTTAGAACAACCCTCGACAACATGCACATCATCGTTTTCATGAAATTATTGATCCACTTAGACCCTTACAAGTCTGCTCCATTTGTAATGAATCTTACACATCCATGAAAACAAAATTCCATTGTGGTGTCATCTCATGTTGGCATTGTGCCTCAAAATGATCTGTCCATCGCTTCTCCTTATTGAACAACATGGATCCAAGAAAACAACCACGTGTCCTCTCTTGCCTGACTCAAGTTGAGGAGATGCTAATTGCACGTGTCAACCTAGTTCTTCAAGTGGCCCATGCACATGGAGGGAAATACAAGTACTTTGGACATACCATTACTTACCTTAAGATATAACTAATATTATAACCTCCCTTCCCTGCATGCTCTCAGATGTAGATATCCTTGTTGTTAGTAAATCCATCCCTGACCACATAGTCTATGAATTTTTTGTTAACAAATCACGAGTTTTAGCATCTTTGCAATACAAACTAGCAAATGATTCGTACTACAAGGATATCCATCTATAACCATCTGCACTATCTGCTTTTCCTGTTTCCCCTACATATGTCTCCCCCCTTTTACATCATGTCACAACCACTTCCTCCTAACCCTGGTAATTCCTTATTGAGCTTCCCGATCCTAGCCTTCTCCACCTCTACCCAACTAACCTTCAACCATCCTCTTTTGTATCAACACTTCCAAATACCCATATCAAGGTTGATGAAACATTTTCCTACATAGAATATTCCAATTCCACACCCACCCATTCAATTCAATGGCCCAATGTTGGCCTCTCTCCAGTCAATGTATACAAAAATGAGGGCCTCCTCTCCACGGCCTTCCCCACCCTCTTCCCCATAGGTTCTACAATGATAAACTAGCTAATAGTCACAAAAGTTGAAATGCAAGAATATGCTTTACACCTAATGCATTGCCATGATAGTAGATTTGGAGAACATCTAGATTTCACTATTACCTATACAACCTTGTCATGTGTCATCACGACCAAGTATTAACGTATGTATTCATTAATAGATACCTTGCAGATACCTTGTTGGTAACCATCGCAAACCTTCGCCACCACCTTCAACAACTTCCTCCTTCGACAATTCCAGAATAGATTATGTGATTTGGCTCTTCCCTTTGAGGGAGATGCTCTTTCTGGACCAAGGCTAAAGGGGAACTCAATGCTATGATCATCCAACAAGGAAGCCCTACCTTATTCTTCACATTAAGTGCAGTGGATACCAAATGGCATGGATTTCACATGGCCATGACTTCTGCTCCTTCATCCAACACACATGATTAACCTCATTGGAGATTCCACATCATTATTGAAAACCGACATCATGTATCTCCATACATCCATTGCAAGTCCACAATATTCTTAGAAGAGGTCCTATTAAAATGATTCCATGCAAAGGACTATTTGTGTAGGTATTAATCTACCATTAATTATCTTTCAAAATTTTTGTATAATGTTTGCATGCAAAACTATTACTTTCTCTCTTCTATTTTTCTCAGGTATGAGTGGAAGCATAGAGGATCTGCACATATACATGGTTTCTTACGGTTGGAAAATGCACATAATATGGACACCCTCAACTAGGTCAATGAATCCAACGTTGTTGATGTCAAGTATTTTTTTGATGCTTATGTTACTGCTTGGAACCCTCAATCCCTCCATCATACAAATATAGGAATACAACAATCAACACTTTTTGATCCTTTCCTTCTTGCAACAAATGATATCCTCAATTCCAATGAGCTTCAAGGTTATGCGGAGGTTGTAAACTATGTCCAATACCACACAAATTTTCATTCCTCTACATGCCTTCGCAAAAAAAAAAAAAAAAACACTACTACATCTTGTCGCTATGGAGTCCCTTGGGAGTTACAAAAATCCTATTTAATGCACATCAATGCTTCCATATGAAAAATGTAGAGTCTTGCTAGGAAAGATGATAGGCTTAATGTCCAAAACATTCACATGCTTACTATTTAGAGGGCCAACATTGACTTCCAACCTTTCCTCTCACGTCATGTTGTCTTAAACTACATTACCAAACATGCAACAAAAATGACATGGAGTGGAATTTCTATGTTTAACCTTGTATTCATCCAGAATATTTTGCACCACATTAGATGTAAACTAAGATCCCCGATCTGTCACAATTTACCTTGGGACACCAAAGCGAGTGAAAATATCCTCAAAGAGAAAAGAAACTACAACATTTTTGTTAGCAATAGAAAGTGCTTTAACCTCTACCCATTTAGTGACATAATCAGTGCAAACCATAATGTACCTCTTTTGTCTTGATGGTGGATTGATTGGTCCAACAAAATCCAAGGTCCATTTTTCAAATGTTTCGATGAGTACCTGAGGTTGTAAGGGAATTTCATCTGTAGGAACAGGTTTCCCTATTATTTGACAGATGTCACACCTTTTGACATACTCTTTCGCATATTTAAAGATGGATGGCCAATAGTATCCTAAATGAAGGATTTTATAGGTAGAAATTTTATCAGCAAAGTGTCCACCACGAGGTTTATCGTGGCATGCCTTCATAATTTCAGGCATTTCATCTTCTCGAGCACACCTTCTGATGATGAGATCGTGACCTGTTTTATACAATTCATCATCAACCCATGAGTATAATGCACTTGTTTGAATAGTTCTTTTCTCTCTAGGAAACAAGTATGCTGGTAATTTTATTGTAGCTAAGTAGTTAGCAATATCTGCAAACCATTGAGATTTAGTAGATATTGCAAATATATATTCATAAGGAAAATTATCCTCTACTGGAGTATCATTATTGTTGTTTTGAATTCTAGACTAGAAATCAACAACTGTGTTTTTTTTCCAGGTCGGTCTAAAATTGTAATGTTAAATTATTGCAAGAGTAATAACCATCTTGTGATTATGCTATTAGTGATATTTTTTTTCATTAAGTACCTAATTGCAGAACGGTCTGTGTGAATAAATGTTTCATAGCTGGTGATGTAGTGTCTAAATTTGTTAATAGCATGGACAACAACTAGAAATTAATTTTCAGTTACAGTGTAATTTAACTCAGCAAAAGTCAATTTTTTACTTGTGTAATAGATGGCATGGGGGATTAAATATTTTTGTCCTAGTACAGCTCCTAGAGCTATATCTGAAGCATCTGTTGAAATGTGAAAAGGTATTTTCCAATTTGGACCTCTTAAGATGGGTGCTTCAGAATTTTTTTCTTTTAAAGTTTCAAATGCCAATTGGAAATCAGGATTCCAACTGAATTCACAATATTTGGTAAGCAGTTTGAAGAGTGGAGATGCTATTTTGGTGAAGTTTTCTATAAATATTCTATAGTATCCTGTAAATCCTAGAAAAATTCTAACATCTTTTTGACAACTTGGAATTGATAATTTGGAGATGACTTAAAATTTAGATGAGTCTACTTTAATTCCATCCCTTGAAATGTGATGTCCTAAAACAATTCCTTCAGTAAACATCATAAAACATTTTTCATGACTTAATGAAAGATTTTCTTCTTTGCATATTTTAAGAACCTTTTCAAAGTTTTCAAGAGCCTCTTCAAATGAATTTCCATAAACTGTGAAATCATCCATATATACTTCCACACAATCATGTATTAGATTAGAGAAAATTCCTAATACTGCCCTCTGGAATGTTGCAGGTGCATTGCACAACAAAAAAGGAATTACACAGTAAGCATAGGTTCCCCATGGACAGGTGAATGTGTTTTTGTCTTGATCTTCAGGTGCTACTTGAATTTGATTTTAACCACTAAAACCATCCAAAAATAAGAAATACTTCTTTCTTGCTAATGTATCCAATTCTTAATCTATGAAAGGCAATGGGAAATGATATTTTAGAGAAGCCTTATTCAAATCTCGATAATCAATGCATACCCTCCATTTACCTTTATTTTTAGGTACAATCAGTAAGGGAGAAACCCACTGATTGTCTGAAATTGGATAGATGAAGTTTACATTCAATAATTTTTGGAATTCTTCTTTCACAATTTCCCTAAGATTTGGGTTCATCCTTCTTTGAGGTTGTCTGATAGGCCTAGAGTTTTCCTCAATGTAGATATGATGTATACAAGTCTCGGGACTAATTCCTTTCATGTCAGTGTACTCCCATGCATATGCAGAAGAATGTTTTTGTAATGTTTGGATTAACTCTTCTTGTTGGAATTTTTCCAAGTTTTTGTTTATGTTTAAAGATTTTCCTGGAAAGATTTCAATTGTAGAGTTACCAAATTCTTCCATAGAATATAAAGACATATGTCTAGACGACAAGTATTCAATATTGCATTTTTATTGAAAACTATAATCATCTTCACATTGTGAGTATGTTTCAAAGTTTTCTATTGAATTTAAGATTTGATTTTCTTCACTAATATGAGAAATAGTAAAGAGAGTTTGTATCTCATTGTCATCATCCATCCATTCTTCATCTCCTATTTCTGTGATTGTTTTTGCTGGAGGATATAGAGTGAATTTGTTTTTTGAGTTTCCATCACAAATAAACATATCACCGGATCTACAACTAATGAAAGCATCAGTTGTAGCTAACCAAGGCCTTTCTAAAATTAATGGATGTCCTCCTAGGTTGTTCTTGGGAGTTAAGATCATGAAGTAAATTGGACACTCCCAAGAGTATAAGGACACATATATGTCTTCTAATACATCATCTGACTTGATTACTGATCTGTCTGCTAATTGTAATAATGTTGGTGTATACTGAAGATTTGGAAGAAGTTGTTCCATAGTCTATTTTCTCATGATGTTGATGGCTGCTCCTAAGTCAATTAATGTATCTGGAATCTCAATTCCATTGATGTTTGTTTTTACAACTGGACTTCCTGGGTCCAAATGTTTTTGTATGGCTATTTTCCCCATCATAATGTCAACAATTTTTCCTACTAACTGAATCCTTTTTATTTCTTTTGTTTTCCTTCCTGCTTTTTTCGTGCTCAACTCTCTTATTGTTTTGGCTAGAATAAGAATCTATTTAATGGCCTGTAACAAAGGAATTTTGATACAAACATTTTTCAATTCATCAAGAAAATCATAATTAGGCAAATTTTTTTTTTTTTTTTCTATCCCTCTATTGATTTGTAATATTTCAGGAAAAGGAGGGTTAGAAATGGATACTGAAGGTTGATTTATTATAGGAGTTGAGTTTATTGGATCTTTTTGTTTTTCATTTTCAAAATTTTGGTTCTGCTGAAGAGATGTCCCTTCTTTAGAACTGTTATTGTGCTATAGAGAAATTTCTTCATCAAAGTCATCTTTTTCTTGAATAACAACAGAAGGCTTTTCCCTTTCTAATATTCTACTAGATCTAAGTTGGACATTGTTAAGATCTGGTGGTGTAATCCTGTAAGATGGAAAGATTTATCCTTCTATGTTATAAGCATTTTGAGCATTTTTTTTATTTGGGTTTGGTAATGGCTGGGCAAGTTGTTACACTAAAATTGTCACCATGACGTTTTACTATCTGGAACAACCCCTATACGTTACTCATACAACCTCCATAGAAGTCTACAAACATCAAGTTCCTAAAACCAAGCCTTGAAATTGAGAGAAAAGCTTATAAAAGTCATAAAATACTTGTACTGCACTTTCTCTTAGTATTACTTGTGGTGCCGCAATTGTTTCTTTTATAACATGTGGAACTGGCCGCACTTTTTCTTCATTTAAGGTGTGGTTCCCTGTAAAAGGTAAAGTGAAGGTGGAAGTAAAATTTGGAAGCCCAGCTGGTTGAATCTCGAAGCTTCTAGAAGCAATTATTCGGTGGAAAGTTCGCTCCTTTCATGTACTTCATCCCTCCATGAAAGGATCCTACCCCTTGGTATGTGGAACTTAATCCATTTGAAAGAGGATTCTATCCCCTCTTATTTGGAGCTGCAACCTCTTCTCTTTTGCTATAAATTGAGGCCATAGTTCAGCCTCAAGGGGAGTTAGGATTTGAGATTCTTTGAGGAGAATTGCTGGAAAAACTCAGACTCTCTTAATTGATTACCATATGGGAATGATTACACACTCATGTGTATGTTAGTCGAGAGAGTGCAAAGGCTTGTCAAAGTAGAGGAAACGCTTGTTCCGGACCTCGGAAGGACCTGTACCACATCAAGGCGAAAACGGTTGTAAGGTTCCTTCTTTCATCAAAGATAATACAAATGGATCCTGTTTTCTCAATGAGTTGTTTATTTAAATAGCTTATTTCTTGAATTCCTTGATCATCAAGATAGATTTATGGTTTATGAATTAATCTATATTATGCAGGTGCTTCTGATTCTTTCATGTTTTTGATTGCAGATCGTATTCAAAGTGATAGGAAAAAAGACTAAGATCAGCGTTGGACTACATGTAAGTCCTAAATCCTTCATTTTAGATAATTCTAGATCAAATATAATCTAGAGAAAGTAGTTTACATCTGTCTGTTTATTGCTAGTTATCGTAGGATACTAGGGAGATCTGTCTTGTCCGTAAGAACGATTTATCTGCCCAACAAAATGGTGACTCCGCTAGGGAATGGATCTTGAACTTAGTTTTATTTTATTTTTGACTTGTGCAATTATTTTTCTAATTTTGATTGATTGATATTGGCTTGGGTAATTTATTCCTGTAGAATCCCTGAAAAGTGCTTTAGAATTTTTTTATTTTTCTTTAAGTTTTCTGGTCTCCGCACTTTGTCTTTAGGCACAGTGCGGTCATCTCCGTTTTTTTCTTGTATACATAGTGTGGTACCACACCTGTTTACACTAAAACCCGCAGACCCTGAGAAATTTTTTGAAAAACTTAAAATTATCTTTTCTAGGATCGGCTTGAAAGATTCTCAGTATATACCCAGACTTGTATTTTCTGTCAGAAAGCTTTGTGTGAGAGTTTCTTTCAGCTTTTTTAAGTTTTGAATGATTTTCTACAAGATCTACATGTTATAAGTGATTTTTGCTTTGTCTTTGTGTCACTCAAAGATTAGAAACCTCTGTATACCTTAGATCACTGGTATTTCATTGTTTTCTTGCTGAGTATGTAACTTCATAGTAGAAATTGTTTTATGAGAATTAGATCCCATTTTCTCATTTGCAAATCTTTAAAAAAAATTTCATTAAGTTTTGAATTTCACTTAAAAAACCATAATTGGATGTTTTTGAGTTTTTGTTGATTTCAGTAAAGGATTTCTTGGTTAGATTACAAACTAAGCAAAACGTCCTCAAAATATTTAAAGTTTTGATTTCAGATTTAATTCTTAGAATTTTTAGATCTCGAAATTAATGTTTTTAGTTTTGAGTGTTATTTCTAGAAATTGTAGTTTTATTTTGGAGAATGTTTGGTTGTAGTTTTGTTCTTGAAGAATAAAGGGATTTATTTTTGAGCAATTGATCATTCTGAGTTCTCATGAGATGATATTTCTTGTCGTATGTTCTTGTTTTGAAGGAAATAATTGTTTTAAAAGATTTGTTTCTCATAATAGATGCATTTTTAGTGTGTTTTGAGTCGGGTCACTACATATAATCAAAGTTTCACTTTCATACCTATTGTCCTAAGAAACAACCTATTAAAAGCAATGCTTAAATTAAAATCAATCTAGTAATTTTTATATTTCTAGGACTCTTTTCACCAACATAGCTTAGGCTAGTGTCTTGGAGTAGGGAGTAATTAACTCTCCAAGACAATTAAAACAAACAAGTAGTCGATCTTGCTGTAGGAAAAATTCATTAATAGATCATATCCGAACCAGTGAGGTGATCAATTCTATCTCATTGGGAATGATAGAAGATGTGCGCATATTAACAACGGTAAACCTCAGATTGACCATTGTCGAGGAGCCTGGGGTCACTTGTCGGTATACCTTGGATTATGTCAAGGAGAATTTAAGGGGATTGAGCTTTGTTACTCTGCCCTTGTGCGTATATTGGATCGTAGACTGTTCCCCTAGGTATATTTGTTCCTATTGGTGACCTTAGTGGCCATAAAATTTAAGATTTTTTCCTAAGGTGATGGTGGAGGAAAGATCCCACTGTACCTCGAGCAGACGTCGACTAGACTCACTTGGACTCTCCGGAGGGTTATCTTCACTCGAGATGGTTTAAGTGGAGAAACTTGCACCGGTCTGTTTCATTAAGCAGGTTGTCAGGGTAACTGTTCCAACTGACATTTCTACATTAAAATACTATGATGTTGGATTTCATCACCAACTAGTGATTTTAGTGTGGGAATCTACTGTTTGTGTGTGGTTTGATCTCCTATATTTTATAAGCGTTTGATCATTTGATTGTCTCCTTAGCGACTTTAGGATTTTTGATTGAGATTTTCTTTGATTGCGTGTGATTAATAATTTTTAATCGTGACTGAATTACCAAGACAATCGCATATACTTTAGGGGAAACCCCCTGAGTATACACCAAGCCAACTTGAATGACTGAAAGCTCTGGTACCAAATAGTATCAACAGAATTAGATCGATGGAACCAGGAGAATCATCCATAATTTCTCATCCTGATTATCATGAAGTAAATCAATCACAAACAACAGAATATATTCAAGAGTCAATTTCAATTTCCGAAATCACTGACATTGCTTCTGCAACCAGTGAATTAGCTGAAGAACCTGAAATTTCTGAGCCAGAAAATGAACTTGCTGTGTTGGAATCATCTTCAGGATTTGTTACTTCGACTTCTAGTGATCCTGATTGACCTAGAGTAAGACATTGCATTACCGAAAATTTTCCTTCTAATCTCATATGTATTGAAGAACTTGTTGGTCCAGACGAAGACGTAGTTCTTCTTGAAACCCAAGAAACTTTGTATCTTAGAGAGCGTGAATCAATATTCTACAGTCCTTTTAGAACTGATGCTTGGTATTTATCATTGACAATTTTTTTACAAAACGTAGGTCTTACTTATTCACCACCCCGAATTCCTTTTTACCCTACACCAAGACGTTATCAACCTTCATTAGCTATGTCAGGTGAGTCATCTATGTTTTTTGAATCTCTAGAAACATTTCTATATGGTGGTTTGTCTGTTCCTTCGAGTTACCAGTCGCTCTCTGGTACCTTCTCAGGAGTAGCTCCTCAACCAATTGAACAAATGTTATCATCTGGTACAAATGGAACAAACACTGGCACGTTGAAAACATAACATATTTTTATGATGTCTGGAAATATTCCAAATCCTCAACCTCAAGGAAGTCAGTTACCGTCTGGGGGGCAACCTCAAGGTAGTCAGTTACCGCCTGGGGGGAAACCTCAAGGTAGTCAATTACCGCCCGGAGGGCAACCTCAGGGTAATTTTTTACCACCTGGAGGTCAACCTGTAGGACAATATTTACAGTCTGGGGAGAAACCTCAAGTACTGTACATACCTAAAGGTCAATATTAACCTCAAGGACAGTACATACCTCAAGGTCAATATCAACCCCAGAGTAAGTTCATACCTAAGGATCAATATCAACCCCAGATTCAGTACATACCTCAGGGTCAATATCAACCCCAAATTCAGTATATGCCTCAAAGTCAATATCAACCTCAAGGTCAGTACCCAGCTCAAGGTTTTCAACCTCCTTCAGGTCAACCATTATTACAAGGAGCTGGAAATTTTCCAGTTAATTATCAAACTTACGTTCAACCTGGTTATGGTCCTTCATATGCAAAACCTTCAATGGGTCAATATCCCAGAATTAATATGGTGTGGGATCCATCTCAAATTCAATATAATTTGCAACCCAATATGTAGTTACCTAATCAACCTGGACAACTCATAGGTTCTGGTCTAGCCTAGCAACCTGTCCAGCCTACCATTCAAGTCTCTGCACCTGGTTTTGTTCAGCAGCTTGGGCCTAGTGCACCTAGAACTCCGCCTCAATATTCTGCTGCTGCTGCAACTTCTGTTTAACCTACCACACCTATTTCTGGAGTATCTGCAGCTCCTATTTCTACTACCCCTATATTAGTACAAATTCCTCAAGTATCTATGCCATAGTCAGGACCTACAATTCAGACTACGGTCCAGATGCCTATAGGACAATCTGGTACAAGTATTATTCTCACTAGTCAACCACAATTTACTTATCAATCGTACTAGGGGCAGTATCAATTTGGACATGCTACAGAAAATCCAACATATTAGTATCAGCCGTTTCCTGGGTATACTTATCAAGTACCTCAACAACCCCAATATGGTCCGGTTAATCCTGGTTATCCAGGAGGTTTCACAATTCCCAATGCACATGCAATTCCAGGATATCCTAGATATCCTCCTCTTAGAACTGGTTTAATCACACAAGGTTATCAAGACCCTAGCCATCAGTTACCATTCATAGAAAATTTATATTTACCTGATCTATTGCGCCTTACGAATGATCCCATTTTTTATCTTCTGTATTGGCCGTCGATGCCTAATAAGTTTCCCAGTGATATTCCAAAGTTCGAAGGTAAGTTAGGAGAAGATCCATCTAATCATGTTATGATTTATCACCTCTGGTGTGCATCCAATTCAATAATCGATGATTCGATTCGATTACGTCTTTTTCAGAGAACTCTCATTGGTCTAGTTGCCAAATGGTACATTGAGTTACCACGAGGCTCATTTAATAATTTTAATGCACTAGCTATTGCTTTCTTAACCCATTTTCAGTTACTTTTTAGATACGACAATGGTACAAAATTGTTGACCTCATTAAAACAATCTACGTCTACGTACATATCTGATCACATTCATGAATGGAGACGTCAGAGACGTTTAGTGAAAGTCTTTATTCCGGATCAAATTTTGGCTGAATGGTTTATCAAATCATTATTGCCAAAAATTACTGAAGATGTGGCCAAAGGAGGCGTTGCTACAGAAGAGCAAGTCATTGCTCAAGCTCAGTACCTTGACCTTGTATATACATAGTCATGTACTCTTTATGACAAAATCCCCAATTTACCAAGACTTGATTGGTTAACTACAACTCCTTCAGGATCTCATGCCACTGATGGTGTAATTGGTTCTATTAGCACTAGCAAGAGTAAGAAGAAATCTTCCAAGACGACTTCTCCTATTATAAATTTACCCGATTCACCAAAAGGAGATTCTTCTGTTGAAAATTCTGTCGATATTCATGTTGTAGAATCATCTACAACCAAACCTAAAACTGGTGGTAAGAAGAAAGGTAAGAATAAAAACAAAAAATCATCTTCAAAATATAAAAATGATAAAACTGAACCAACTGACGATAAACGAAAACCTCGTTATCCTTTTCTGATCTATGATGAGGATCATTTTACTAAAGAGTGCCCGCATAGAGCTGAGGGATCGAAATTCGTTAAGGGTTCGCCCATACCTTCTGTCTTGAAGGATCCCTTTCCTGCTCAAGATAGTAACATGATTGGATCTTCTTTGAATATGCTAGAAGATATCTTGATGGTTGCGACGCGATCGCAAGATTATGGTTGTAAAAATCCTATTGGTGGTAAAGAAGTAGAAAATTCTAATTCAACATCAACTACATATCCCTCAGTTTCTGATCCACTACAGATTGAGAAACCAAATCTTGAATTAGTAATCAAACCGCATACTAAAGGTGTGCTTCATAAATCAGCTTTCAATCCACATGCGAGAGTTGCTCAGAACTACAATATTGTTGAAGACTTGGCGATTTCCCCTTCAGCAATGTCGGATTTGGAAGTGCTGCAATCATGTCCAGCCCAAAGAAAATTACTATTGTCAGCCATAGGAGCCATAGATCTTTAGGATTCGAACCTAATGATCTTCGATTTGGAAAATTTTACACCCCGCCTACCTCATCAAATGGATTTTCAAATTCCAGTTTTAGTAAAAAAAAATGTTGCTTTTGTATTTTTATTGATGAAGGAGCTTCTACGTGTATCATGGCATTAAAATGTCGGAAATCACTTGGGTCTCCGACACTTAACCAATCGCCGACTATCCTCAAAGCTTTTTATGGAAGAGGATTCCATCTGTATGGTATTTAATAGGATCTACCTATAGATGTCGAAGGAAAAATCGTTAATCTAGATGTGGAAGTGGTTGATGCCCCTCTGGATTACAACCTTCTCCTGGGTCACAGTTGGTCTTATGCCTTGACGGCTGTTGTATCATCGGTCTTTTGTCTCATCATGTTTCCTCATAAAGGAAAGATCATTAAAATAGATCAGCTCTAATATTATTCATCCGACCCAGCCACTACTGATAACATCCAACATGTCAGAAAATCGACTATCCCTTATAAAGATGTTGGAGTAGGTTTAATTAAAGATTCGGCTTTACTGGGAACTTTTTCCCTACCTGCTCCCAACGTACCACCTCGTATTGTTAATATCAATGTGATTACATCAAGTACTATTTCCTTTGATGATCCTTGGATAGTACCTTCAGACTCAGAACTGGATTCTTTCGATGGTGCAATGCTTTTGAGTCCTTTTGAATTAGCATATTAGGTAGTACAATCATTTTCTGATACTCCTTCAACTAAACCTAATCTAGTGAATGTGATCAATGAGAAATCACTTTCGATATCAAGCTCAGCTTCGCCATCAATTCCGGATCTTGTTCAACAAGTATTCAATACTGATGAGCATATTCGTGAATTTTGTCTATAGAAGAATTACCATGGGAAGATCTACATCATCGATCTTCGTTTTTACCTGATCTCGATCATTTTGAAACTAATTTTTCCTCCATTTTTACTGCTGATTATGTCAACAAACCCCATAATCCTCTCACAAATTCCGATTCTGAATTGAACTTAGCAAACATTTCTATGATAGTTCTTATTGAAATCTTAGTGAAATCAGGAATTGTTGAAAACATTCATATAGGTGCTTCTTGTACGCTAGATGAAATCCAAGCATATAAAGCCTTATTTCAAGAATTTCGTGAAATTTTTGCCTAGTCATATGAAGAAATGATAGGAATCTATCCATCAATTGTTGTTCATGAAATTAAAACATACCTAGATGCTAAACCTGCCCGACAAATATTACGTTAGAAACATCTGCGAAAAGCTGCCGCTATTAAAACAGAAGTTGAAAAATTAATTCGTGTAGGTTTTATTTATCCGATTCCTTTAACGGATTGGGTATCTAATATTGTTCCTATTAATAAAAAACAAGGGAAAATACGAGTATGTATTGATTATAGGGATATAAATCGAGCTTGTCCAAAAGACAATTATCCAACCCCTTATATCGATCAATTATTGACGATTTTGGCGAAAGTGAAATGTTTTCGTTTATGGATGGATTTTCGGGCTACAATCAAATCAACATACTCCCTGTTGATCAACCCAAAACATCTTTCATTTGTCCGTAGGGGAATTTTTCTTACTGCAAATTACCTTTTGGACTTAAGAACGCTGGCACAAATTTTCAGAGGGAAATGTCTTATGAATTTCATGACATTAAACACATTGTGCAACCATATCTCGATGATTTACCTGCTCATTCATCACGCAGAGCAGATCATATTACTCATCTATGAGCTATCTTTATGAGATGTAGGCATTATAAGATTCATCTGAATCCTCACAAATGTGTCTTTTGTGTTGAATCTCGACGATTGTTGGGATTTTTTGTCTCAAAGGAAGGCATTCGTGTCGACCCATCGAAGGTTGAGGCTATCATCAACTTTACCTCCTCCTTCTACTCTTCGCCAACTCCAAAGTTTGCAAGGGAAAGCGAAATTTTTACGTCGATTCATTCCTAACTATGCTGAGTTAACCAAAGGTTTTAACAGGTTATTAAAGCAGAATATTCCTTTATTTTGGGATGAGATCGCTGATCGATCTTTTGGTGCTCTTAAATACATGTTGACCCATGCACCGTTATTGCATCCTCCCAATTACATCCAGGATTACTTTTTATACCTAGCAGCCTCCAATTCTACGATTGGCATGGTCTTAGTTCAGGAAGATGAATTCCACAACGAACATGTGATTTATTATCTCAGTCGCAATCTGTATCTGACTGAAATCAAGTACTCACATGTGGAGAAATTGGCCTTGGTAGTAGTTCAAGCTGTCCAATGATTTCGTCATTACATACTATTACGCAAAACGACAGTGATTTCTGATTGTAACCCTATGATGTATATTTTTACCAAACAGCTGCTAGGGGGAAAATACTCCAAATGGATTGTTATCCTACAGGAGTTTTATTTGGAATTTGAAAAATCCAAATCAAAGAAATTATTGGTATTCGCTGAACTTATGTGTGATTTCCCAAGTACTGACACAACAACTGTGGTAGAACATCCGATTGCGGATGAATCTTTGTTTCTTGTCAGTACCATCAATCCTTGGTATGGAGATATCATCATTTATCTCCAAATCCAAACTTTTCGGCCCAAATTTTCACGGTCACAACGACGAAAAATCCGTTTCCAGTCTCAGCAATATCATACTGTTGGTGACACACTATACCATCGTGGTGCGGACTTTGTTTTTCGACGTTGTCTAACTCTTGACGAAGCTAAAAAGATTTTAAATGACTGTCACTCTGGAGCATGTGGTGGTAATATGTCTGGGTATGCCATATCCCAAAAAATATTGCACGCTAGCTATTTTTGGCCATCCTTATTTAAATATTGTATTTCTGCTATCCGAAAATGCCAAAACTGTCAAATCTTTGATCGAAAGATGCGTGCACCACTCGCTCTCTTCACCCTATAATTTTTGTCGGTCCTTTTGAAAAATGGGGCATTGAATTCATTACATGTAACTCTCACTCGGTCGGGAGTCATGGGTATATTATTCTCGCAGTAGATTATTTTACCAAGTGGGCTGAGGTGATGCCTACATTTGTGGAAGTTGGAAAAAATGCAGCTACTTTCGTGTTGAATCATGTGATTTCTTGTTTCGGTGTACCCCAAGCGATAATTACTGACCATGGGAGTCATTTTCGAAACATCATGATGACCGAACTGACTGATCAACTTGGCCTGCGCCATGATAGTTCTACACCATATTACCCGGAGGCTAATGGTCTGGTTGAAGCTATCAATAAAGTTTTAGTCACCATGATCAAACAAATCATCGGAATTCATAAATCGAATTGGAATACCATGCTTTTTTCAGCACTTTGGGCATATCGAACCTCAGCAAAAACATCGACAGGTTTTACCCATTTTCAATTGGTTTACGATTTAGAAGCGGTATTACCGATTGAATGAAAAATACTGTCACTCCAACTAGCCATAGAGTTACTACCAGCCACTTCTGAAGAGGAGAAACACTTTTTGTACTTAGCTCAATTAGATGAGAATTGGCCCATCACTGCATTAGCTACCGAAGCTCATGCGAAATGAATGAAAGCTCAGTATGATAGAAGTATTACACCTCGTATTTTTTCAGAAGGAGACCTAGTCTTGGTTTATGATCAAGCTAACAATAATCTAGGGGCTGGGAAATTTGAACCCATGTGGCATGGTCCTTATATTGTCAAACGACAGCTTGCAAAAGGGGCCTATGAACTGATTGAATTTGACGGGGTCTCTTTAGGAAAACCCATAAATGGGCTTTATCTGAAGATATATTATGCTTGATTCTTGTGTGGAGATCTTCCCTGTATACTAGTTATTTTAATAAGCTGGCGTGTTGTAGATTAGAAGAGCTTGCCTAGTTTAAGTGTGCTTTTAATACTATCCCTGCTTATCTGGATCACTCTTGATTTTGCAGATGTCGACATCCCTTCAAACATACATTGGTTTTGTTGATGGTACTTGTCGTAGTACATGGAACATTTCTTCCGTAGCTTGGGTTATTTATTCGCCCACTGATGAGTTAGTATCTATGCATGGGGTAAGCCTCAGTTAAACAACGAAAAATATTGCAGAGTATAGCGCAGTTATTAAGTTATTGTCTAAATCCATTTCATTTGGAATTTGAAGTTTGATCGTTAGGTTAGATTATGAACTTGTTGTATTAAAAATGAATAGAGTATATGCAATTAAAAACCCAATGTTGTTAAGATTATTTTTGAAAGTTCATCTCCTGGAACGAAAATTTGATTATATTGAGTATCAACACATTCTAAGAAATTTAAACACATTAGATGATGCAGTAGCTTCTAGTGTTATAAACAGACATTTGCGATAATTAAAGCAGTAGATCAAAATAACATTCGATAACATGTTAAGACAGATAACTGGAAATAGTAGTAATATCATAGCATAAGAGTAGTGTTTTCAGAAAATATTACATCGTCCTCGATCATAGGTTCAAAACACCTTATGATCGGAAAAAGGTGATACAAAAAAGTGATATAAGTCTACAATACCAATCATCCACTATCCGTGGTGATGATCACGGTAAAACACTACAGCCCATGCCACCTTGCTCAAAAATCTCCTGAACGGTGCCGGAACCCCGATAACATATCTCCGTAAGCGGAGCAGAATGTCATCTATGGTAGTCTCTGGAATATCTAAAGTCAACCGCTCTAGATGGTTTTCTAGGTCAGTAAGGACCTCTGCTGTCTGATCCTACGGTGGTGGTGGTGCTGCAGTTGGATCTCTTGGCTTCCTGTCAAAAGGACGGAGAGTGGTTGGTCGACGTGGACCCACATCTACATTTGAAATTTTTTTCATCAGTTTTGGACGATTCAAAAAACAAAATAAAAATTTGAATTTAGAACATGTCAAAATTATTCTTACCTGAGTCATCCCACTGTGTCCCTCGAGGAAGACACATCTCTTGATCGCCACAGAAATCTATCCTAGCATAAGGGAAATCTTCTATTGCGAAGATTTGGTTCTCCAACCAATGAAAATAAGCTGGAGTGAAATGAACAACCTCACCGCCTTCACTATGACGGGCCATCAGTGCAACCCATCGGACCATCCAAGGCTCTTTGACTCTACCATGATCAACTAAAATAAGTTGTGGGGCCAGTGAAGGAATTATCTCTAGAGAAAATGTAACCACGATCGCTCCATACCCGAAGTTTTTCAACTTCGAGTTTTTTTCTTTGGTCAGTTGGCCTTTGACATTGGCCAACACTGCCTCACACCAATTGAAAATGGTGCCTCTAAAGTAGTCAACAGAAGTCTGCATTTGGGATCTTGTAGCAACATGAGGATTTGCGCTCCCACACAACTGGGTTACAGTAAACGCAACCACTTTGAGCTCAGGACGGATAATGGTTTTTATGTTAATGCATTTATCTTTGGGGTCTGCTTCTTCATTGCAAAATTCTTGCTACAGGCTAGTGACAAACTGCCCACCTGCCCTAGCCCCAAAAAAAGAGAGTGGCTCGCCCATCTTTGATAAACCAGTGAGAAAATATATATCTTCCAGCTCAAGTTCGAGCCGGTGACCTCCAATTATAAAGCATTTTTCCTGGATGTCTCATTTGTTTACTAGCCAGGTAAGTAAGTCTACTTGAGCCCTCATACCCTGAATGGCCCAAAATTTGTACAAACCACATTCTCTTAATACACATAATGTGGGCGGATGTAACATGGCCGCATCATCAACCTCTTCATGCTCACGTTCTCTCCACTCAAGCATTGTAGATATCCTGCAATGGACAAATTGAAATATTAGAAACAATTTGAGTGAGAAAATTTGGTTTAATTTGGGAGATTTATTCATTTATTTCTTCATACGGCGCCTCCACACTTTTCGCATAAAAACAGTGCGTGGATCCGCATGTGTTTTATGCATAAGGTGCGGGACCACGACAATTTTCCCTTTGCAAAATTGTCGGGGTCTACAGGTTTTATGTGTTTTACTTGCGGACCCCCGTGAGAAATTTTTTTGAACATATTTTCCTCCTTACAAATCAATTTAAGCCCTAAATTAAGAAAGTAAATGGACAAAAATGAAGGTAAGGATGATGTGGATTACTTGGAATTGATGTTTTTCGATTCTGATGGGCGAATCTTCCGTAATATCCTCCGGAACGTTTTTTACCAAAAGCTCTCAATTTTCACTCTGAAATCAAATGCTAAAAATGATTTAGAAAAACTCCTTTTTATAAGATTTTTTGAATAAATAAAATATAATTTATTTTATTTTTCAATTTGAAAAGTTGTTTTCCAAATTATTTTTATTAATCATAAACATGTATGTTTAATTTTTGAGTTTTTGTGCAGAATACAGGATTTTTTTTGGGTGAAATGGTCATTTTGACAAAGGATTATACTTTTTATCACTTTTTCAAACTCGGTGAAAATTATGAAAAAGCGAATGAGTACATTTTTATCACTTTTTTTGAACTCATTAAAACTTACAGAAACAGTGAAGCTACCAAGTATACTTTTATCACTTTTTTGGACTCTTGAAAATTACGAAAAAGCAAAACCTTGGAGTTGTCTTTTAAGCCCTTTTCAGACTGTCTAAAGATGAAAATATTGCCGAGTAATTGGCTATTCGAACTCGTTAAAGGAAATGAACAGTCGTCCTTTCAATATAAGTTTACCCCTTTTCCGGACTGAAATAGACTATTTACGAAAAAGGTATACGTTGACTAATCCTGGTCAATAGAGGTTCTCTCCTGTATTATTTTATCCTTTTTCGGGCTTGAGAGACTAAATTTAAGAAAAAGTACACCCATGGAGTTTCCTTAAGTTTTTCTTCTGACTCCCTAAAATTGAAAAACACCGAGTTTCTCCTATATTGGACTCATTAAAATTTAACATTAAAGGACCTGTTGATTACAAACGGGAACGAACCACTCCTTCTTAGGGTTCAATTTTAAATTAAGTTGGACTCATTCGAAGGATGAGCTTATATAACAAGCAAATGTTATCCTTCTCAAGCTTGTAAAAAATAAAGAGGTACTTGGCAGAAATGGTGGGGGAAAAAAAGAGAAAATGAATCCATTTGTCACACTTTGTTTAGAAAGAAGTTTACCACTCTTGAACACGACACTTTTTGTCACACTTCTACTTGGGTTGAGAAAATACTTTGCCTATCAGTTAACCAAACGATATTGAAAGTCTTCAGTTGGTTTCTGGGTATTAGCTTAGGTCAATTGTCACCAAACCATCTGCAGTGTCATTATGTGTTCAAGAGGACAGTTCAAATAAACCATTCATTTGCAAACATATGTCTCCATTCGCGTTGACCATCCCTGAGTCAGTCCTTCCAAAATATTTCTACAAAACTTGATCTAATGGTTTCGTGTCGTGGGCTTTCCTACGACGGATCACTTTCTATCGATGACAACTCATCATCTAGGAAGTTGATCTAGAATCCTTTAGTACCTTGGAATCTGCATGCCTTAATGGCAGGTTTCTCACCTTCGACGACAGGTTGCATCATTGACCTTCGATCGAACGATTCCGTGAAATGTTCGCCTTCAGATCATTTATTCACATTCCATGGATTGTACTGAGTACTTTGAGAGACATTGTCATTATTGGTGGTTTCTCTCACACTTGTTAACAGTTCACATCATTGACTGGTAATCAAGTGGTTTCTACCATGTTCGACTTCGACAAAATCAATCGCATGGATAGAATCGTACTAGTTTGGGTAGCGGAAATCAAGACCCTGGATCTAGTTTCCACCATCCAGGCTGCGAGGAGTTATATTATTCATTATGCAGTAGACTATTCATAAACAGATGGCTGCGTCCATACTGTGTCTACATTATTGATGTAATAGTAAAATCATTTCTACATCAGAACAAGTTTTAGTTAGTGATTGATCTGAGTATGGGAATGCCTACCTCAACAATAATATATATATATATATATATGTTTTGCATTGAATTTTTTTACAGGAATCCGACTGGGGTGTCCACAAGCTAATCCTTGAAATGATAAAGCACATCACTCTTCGAATGGTCTCAGACTTTGTACTTTAGGGGGCAATCTGTTACACTAAAATTGTCACCATGATGTTTTACTGTCTGTATGGGTTCATCATTACTCATACAATACTCCCTTAGAAGTCTACAAACATCAAGTTCCTAAAACCAAGCCTTGAAATTGAGAGAAAAGCTTATAAAAGTTATAAAAATACTTGTACCACACTTTCTCTTAGTATTACCTGTGGTGCCGCATCTGTTTGTTCTAGAACATACGGAACCAACCACACTTTTTCTTCATTAAAGGTGCGGATTCCTATAAAAGGTAAAGTGAAGGCGGAAGTAAAATTTGGAAGCCCAGCTGGTTGAATCTGGAAGCAATTATTCGATGGAAAGTTCGCTCCTTTCATGTAAATTCATCCCTCCATTAAATGAGCCTACCCCTTGGTATGTGGAACTTAATCCCTTTGAAGGAGGATTCTATCCCCTCTTATTTGGAGCTGCAACCTCTTCTCTTTTGCTATAAATTGAGGCCATAGTTCAGCCTCAAGGGGAGTTAGGCTTTGAGATTTTTTGAGGAGAATTGCTGGAAAAACTCAGACTCTCTTAACTGATTACCATATGGGAGTGATTACACACTCATGTGTATGTTAGTCGAGAGAGTGCAAAGTCTTGTCAAAGTAGAGGAAACGCTTGTTCTGGACCCCGGAAGGACCTGTACGACATCAAGGCAAACACGGTTGTAAGGTTCCTTCTTTCATCAAAGATAATACAAATGGATCATGTTATCTCAATGAGTTGTTTATTTAAATAGCTTATTTCTTGAATTCCTTAATCATCAAGATAGATTTATGGTTTATGAATTAATCTATATTATGCAGGTGCTTTTGATTCTTTCATGTTTTTGATTGCAGATCCCGAAAGGAGACGTATTCAAAGCGATAGGAAAGAAGACTACGATTAGCGCTGGACTACAGGTAAGTCCTAAATCCTTCATTATAGATAATTATAGATCAAATATAATCTAGAGAAATTAGTTTACATCTGTTTGTTTGTTGCTAGTTATCGTAGGATACTAGGGAGATCTGTCTTGTCCGAAAGAATGATTTATCTGCCCAACACAGGTAGTTGATTTGTTCTTTTTGGATATGGTAATGACAGTTGTGGATTCTGATTTTGGATTTGGGGTAGTTGATTTTGTTGTGGAAAATGTTGGGGAGGATAGTTTATATAGGGTTGTGGATACTAGTGATACTGAGAGTATCTGCCATAAGGATTTTTCATCCCTTGTGTCCAAGGTTGAGGCTGGGACCAAGGTTTTTTCCATGATGAATTCCAATTTTTTGGTGGGGGCTAATTATACATTTGGTTATTAAAACCTTGAGGTTGTGGCCCCTGCCAGGTCTTATAGAGACAAAACAAAGAGGATCTACTGGAGATGGATTTACTTCTTCTTCTTGAAAGACAACATTAAGACCTAGTATAGAGGGATATTTTTTTGTTTCATGATTTTCTGCACAAATAACACAGGTCTCTATGAATTTTACATCAAGAGGACACTCTCTTAAAGCATGTTTCTTTCTGCATTTAGGACATAAAATAGTGAAGGCATCAGTTTTAGCTTTTTGTTTGTTTTGTAATTTCAGGGTGTCTATTTGTTCACTGAGAATACCTAAGATATTTGTCTTAAATTCATCAAGTATATTTCCAATTTCTGCCCTACTCACTGTTCCAGTTGCAGATTTATTTATCCTAGAGAGAATAAGATCTCTTTCATTTTTCCTACTTTTTAATTTTCCTCTTGAGAGATGAATGCACAATTCAACAATTTTAGGTAATGGTAATTGAGAGATATCTCCTTTTCCCATCATGTTAAGGATATCTATCCATTCATCTTCAATCGCTTTCAATAAGAGAGATTTTAAAGTATCTTGATCTAGATGTTCCATCTTAGCTCTCTTGATATTATAATTGAATCTCTCAAATATATCTTATAAGTTTTCATCCTCTCTCTGCATCATTTTAAAAACTTCATCCTTCCTATTAATAGGTGTGCAATAATCCAGATATCTTTGAAAAAATGCACTTTTCATCTCATCCCATGTCCTAATATATTGTGTTATCAAATCCATGAACCATTTTAGTGCCACACCCTTGAGAATAGCTTCATTTTTTTAGAGTGTTGTAAGTAGTCATAGGATCTACATAAGACTTAAAATTAAAATAAAAATGTTTCAAGATCCTCAGTCCTTAATCCATGGAAATTGGGAAGGACAAAAGGCGAAATATTTTTCATTGTAAAATTTGTATCCTCATCAATTATAGGAAATTCAAAAGAATTAGGATCTCCTCTACCTCTACTTCTTCCTCCACCTCTTCCTCCAACTCGTCCTCTACCTCTTCCTCCTCCTCTTAAGGAATATCCATTCAGAACTTCTCCTCCTCCTTCTTCTTCTACCATTGTAGATTCCTTAGAGCTAATGTAAGGTTCTAACTGTAGGGTTATTTGTTCTTATTCTAGTTCTTGTATCAATGGGACATTGAAGAAAGTTTCTTCTTTTTCCTCCTCACTAGGGATTTATAACTCTTGATATAGAATATGTTCTCCTGTAGAGGTGAAAAAGGTTACTCCTTCTATTAGAGATCTAGGATCTTCTTCTTCTAATACTGCCTCAGTAGATGAAGTTGGAGAATCTCCTGGTTGGATTTCTCATCTTAAGACTTCAGGAAGTCTATGTCTTGAGGTGAAAATTGGAATATGAGTTTGAGATGGTGGTGTGGCACTATGTGATCTTGGTGGGGTGAGTGGTGTTGTAGGAATCAAACTTCTACCTCTAGCTATGAATCTACCCCTAGAGTCTCTTTCTCTATGCATGACATTTTTTTAATGTAAGAAATAAGGCTTCCTAATTTCACTTCCTCGGCAACGGTGCCAAAATGTTTAGTCAATTTGATGTCTCAAATTGCTATAATGAATGATCAGCCGAGGTTAGTAATTTTATGAAGTGTAGTGCACTATATATTCTTAGGTAACCTTATTATCTTACATCGTTGTGTATGTTTATGTTGTTTTGGGAATTTTGTATCTTCTGTCTAAAACTGGTCTAAGAAATGAAATCTCTAAATGCTAGTGAATAATCAATTCTAAAAGAATTTTAATGATGAAAACTAATTCTTAAAGAAGGAAGAAAAGGAAATGTTGTTTTTATTCTAAGGAAAGAAATTGAATTACAAACTATTTTTAATGGAATATGGAATCTAAAAGAAGGAATAAAAGGAAATGTTCATTAACTAATCTAAATTGCATAAAAATAAATCAAATTTTGAATGATGTTAGTAGGATGACAAAACATCTATGAAAAATATCTAACTAGTTTAAAACATAGCACTATTCTAAATCTAATTTCATTCAAATGACAATATGAAATCATTTCCTATCTTATCCATTGAAAGCTTTTAGGCCTATGAAAACAAAGCATTTGTTCTATTTTAAAAACTCAATTCTAATTTAATTATGTCCTAACTTATTCTAATTCTATTCCATGGATTGAAAGCATAAATTCTATTACTAAGAATTTAAATGACAATGCTGATTGAAATAAAAAACAAATACAAAGCATGTTTAAAAACTACAATTGTTGTATGACCGAATACCCAAATCTGATCCAATTAGAAAATGACAGAGCCACTTTCTTGAGATGACTTAGCGAGCACAAGATTACACAACTAATTGGAAACCAATATAAGGAATCAAACAGTAAGAAGTAAGCAAATTAAACTATGAATTGAAAGGAATATAGCTATGAAAACAATATGAATTTAACTATGAATTGACAAGAACAGAAATAATGAATCAACACGAAATTAAATGACATAATTCAAACTACAAAACAATTAAAAACCTCCTTTCTATGCAGGGGCCCTCTGCAACAGAATGAGTCAAAAATCTAAGGACTATGCACACATCAAAGGATCTTGAACTGGTCTTCTTATTATCAAAAACTTAGTTTCAAAAGCATACACCGAATTATCAAAATTAGGATTGTTTCCCGGTTTCAAAAGACCGGTGTTTATACAAGTTTTGGATTTAACTGTTTGAGCCATTTCCTCCTATAGAAAACAAAGAGAATTGAGATTAGAAGTCTAGATAGAAGAAAATTATTTAATGGAAATCTCTCGATTTGCTACATCTAAAATCATGTTCTTTGACCGACCTTGACCATGAGCATAGGCACGTTTTCTCTTTGAATTCGAATAGGTGGATGGGATACAATCCATGTGTGGATCATTCCAGAGATACCCATATGACCCATTTCCTTATTTTATTCTCAAAACCTGTCAAACCATAACAGTAGCTGCAGAAACAACGATTAGCTACAGAATTGCACATATTCTGTAGCTAATTATAGAAATTCATTGAAATAATAAGAAACATCATAATATAAAGTAGAGAACATTTAAATGCTTTCTCTGATATGGAATATGTCAATTATCATTGATTGGAGTCATGGTTTTATGAAAAGGAAGGAATAAAAAGTGTCAAAATAAGAATAGTTTTAAGGTTCAATAACAGCTATGGAGCTGGGCATTCATAACACATTGGAGCATATGGGGAAACCTTCCATATGAGGATGCCACTTGGGAGGGAGATGGATTTCTGCATCATACACTTTTGCAGTTGCTTGAGGACAAGCAACATTTTGGTGGGGAGGAATGTAATATTCCAAATTATCCATAAGATAATTGGAATATTAGAGTTCTTACTTTTCTTATTTATTTAAGTAAATAAAATGGTGGAGGGACCCATAAACCCAGTAGATGAATAAAATACACTTCTATAGTGTGAATGTGGGTTAATTGAGTAGTGGAGTAGCATTATGGAGTAGTGGAGAAGCATAATAATGGAGAAAGATTGGAGGTCATAGAGAATTAATGAGGAAGATGATGGAGATAGTGGAGGAATAAATGCAATATGATGGAGATAGTAGAGAAGCAATTACAGAGATGATGGAGGAAGTGGTGCGTTCAATGCACACAAGATGGAGGAAGTGGAGAGTAATTGCAGCAGTGATGGAGATCATGGAGGACAAGTAGTCTTTATGGAGGCTAGTGGCCACATGTGCAACACAACTATGAGATGGGCCAAGGCTAGGGAAGGCTCACAACCATGAAAGGAAGATGAGGGCATAAGAGGAAGGGAGTCTAGATTTTTATTGTTTAGTGTCGTAAGACATTTCTTTGCACGTTTAAGCTGTTTAGCTAAGTATCTTGTGTTGTTTAGCATCGAGTGTTCCTAAGTAGGAATCCCACCCTTAATCAGGGGGGACTTTGAGTGCCAACTCTGGGAAGGTTTTCTTGGGCATCATTCATCATCCAGAAATAAATGCCACTTTCATCCACTCTCATCTGCACTTCCAGCTACAGGAATTACGCATTCTTGAACTTGGGTTTGAGAGTTGGAAGGTTGTTCTCAGTACTTTAGCTGAGAAACCTATGGAGGGATAAGCCCTTCACACTGTGGATCCATTACAGTATTTCGGGAGTTTCATTGTCATATCCGACATCAGGCTATCCAACTAATTCTCCTATGCAGCAACATTTCTTGCAGAAATTGTGTAATTCTGCAGTGAGGGCTTGAGGGGAAGAGGAATTTCCAAGCAACTCAACTTGGAATACTGTGAGGGATTAATCCTTCACTCTGGGGATCACTTCAGCGGCATATGATCAACATTGTATTATATATCAGCAGGCTACATCATCAACCCTCCTAAACAACACAATATTTCCCAGTAGTTGTGCATGCAGTAACTGCATATTCAGTGGAGGAGCTAAATCTCAAGTTTTGAGCTTGGGAATCTAGAGAAGGGACCAACCCTTCAGTTAGTGAGATAAGTGGGTTCTATTGAAATAGATAGATCATTCTTTCATCCCCAAATCAAAATTTTTCTCCAGGGAGTGTGTAACTGAGCCAACAGGGGTGCAATGTGCAACCCAAAAAGGGTCGAAATTCCAAACTCAAAATCTGGCCAAACCATTTTTGGGTTTTTCTGGGTTTTACGAGTAGAGTGTGTGGTTAAAATACCAGATCTTTATAAGCACTCTAGAAGCCTCTTGCACATAGATATTCTTCCCAACAACAACTGTTTATACTTTCCAGTGCTAAGTTTCATTAGCGTATTTCAGCCATCTTGTGGATCGAGTGCATTCCTTTGGAGCACTGTGTACTTACTTTGTTGTTGATTATAATGATATGGCTCAATTTTTTCTTCTCATATGTATGATGTCTTGATGTAATTCCAGCATTTTTCCAGTCTACATGTTTTATTCTTATTTTACCGTAGTTGGAATTGTGCATATGTTCTATATTCTAGTCTTTCCCATTTTGGGATATTACACAGAGGCCATGGCCTTTGACAATATGAACTAATTTGAAATCCAAATCATATTCCTATAAAAATGTCATCTAGTTCGCTCTCTTCTCACCCAAATTTTGTTGTACAAATAGAATTTTGACCATTGGATGAGGCACATATATAATCGTGTGATATTTAAGATGATATGGCCTTAAATGCTTAATTTATTTATATAATATACAGGCTTGTTTATCAATAGCAGGGTAGTTCAACTCTGAACCTGTAAACCAGCACTCGTAAGAGATATAGGTCATTCATTTCCTTCATTATCTTTTTGCGTTAATATGTTTATAATAGACGCATCATAAGTGAAATTATATAACAATAAATAATTTCCATAGATTGGACTAAACTATGTAGGAGCATCATTGATACCATTCTTAATACGGACAAAAATAATCCTTCTCCCTTTAATCTCATTTGTAAATTTCATCTTTCTTAATCATCTCTTGCAGTGGCCTGACAATTTGATCATAATCAGAGATGAGCCTTTGTAGTAAATTAATCTTCCCAGGGAATATTACATAGCTTTCTTGTTTATAGGAAAATGGATCGAGCTATAGATTTGACCCTTTCTGAATCGATCTTGATTCTACTTTTCGCAATGATTTGTCTTAAGGGAGTACCTTCTAACATACAAAAGACGCTCTTTTTGGGATTCAAAGAAATCCCATACTTACAACATCACTCGAATATATCCTTTAGATGACACACATGGTCTAATATTTTATTTGAAAATAGATTTACATCATTCAAATAAACTACTACACTTTGTCCAATTAAGCCATTGAACATGATTTCCATAGCCCTTTGAAAAGTGGATTTGGAATTAATAAGTTTGAATGACATGCACTTAAAAGAAAAATTTCCCTACTTTGTCCCGAAGGTGGTCGTTAGACGATCTCATTCCTCAACTAGAACTTGATTATATCTGGGGAACCCATCTAGCAGCGATATCATCTCCGACCCAAATACTTTTTGAATTATTTGTTCCATAGATGGAATTGGGTAATTATCCTTATCTGAATCTCGGTTGAGGTTATGGAAATCAACACACATGAGTATCTCACCAGAATTTTTCCTTACAAGGACCAAGTTAGAAACCCAAGTAGAATGTATTACTTTGAAAATGATTTGAGCATCCAATAACTTCCTTAGCTCCGTTTGGATCAGGGGTTCAAGTGTTGGATAAATTTTCCTTAGATTTTACTAAAATGACTTTTCTCCTTCTTTAATAGGAATGACACGATGGATAATAAGTGTATCAAAAGTCTTTAAATCATCATATTTCCATGCAAACACATCACGATATTGCTTGAAAATACATATAAATTTTTATCATTCTTTTGGATAAAAACATGTACTGAGGTTTACATATTTTAGACAATCATGGGTTCCCAAATTGACTTGTTTAGATGATAACTTTGAGCTTTGAGTATTAGTGTTAACTGGCCCTCTGAAACAGTTTTGCAGGTCATAAAGTTTTTCAAGAGACACCACACCTTTAGGCATAGTATTTCCTTTTAATGTTTTATTTTCTCCCTGCAAATCCTTATCGTGCTCATCTTCTCTGATAGATGCATATTTAAACACATCTGTATTGGCCATAAAATACAATATTTTTTGGTCATTATTAAAAAACGTGAAATTTAGTCATGTTATCGGGCATCAATTGTTTATAAGTAATCTCTACAAAAAAAAAAACCAAATCTTAAAGGTGACATCCTAACAGTTGCATTAACTAATGTATCTACAGTGAAATTTCTAACTCTAGGAACATAAATTATATTAAATGCTTTAAAATAAGAAATAAGTCGCGATACCTCTTGTTGGTAATTTATCGAATTAGGTGATACATAATGGATAATGTTATGTACCCAACATGTGACAATATTTGAATCACTGATTACCTTAAGAACATCCACCTTGAGGTTAATGGATGTCTTTAATCCCAAAACAAGAGACAACCAACAGATCAACAAGAGAGTTGAGACATCAAATTTAGTCAATGACCACAAAAAATCCCCACAAGGGGGAAAACCCTTTGAAATTATTCTTCTATTCAAATGGCAGTCACTTGCCTTGTATTTATAGGCTTCCAAGGGTGTCCAATTTTCTTTATGGCTAACCTGATCAAATGTGAAACTATGAGATTCACTTCAAAAATACACTTTAGCTTGTCCAAATACGGTGCTACAAAGGTCAAATATGGTCCTTTCAAAATGAGGAATCTAGTCCAATAGTTGTAATTTGTCACTAAGCTGCCAAAAATTATCATAAACCTCTACTATAATCTAACCAGAATCAAAAGAAGAGGTTTCTTTCCTTAGTGTGGAGAAAAATCTTGAGAGAGAGAGGTTATGTAAAGCATGTTTTTTAGAGTATCGTAAACCTTAGCCATAAAATCCTACAACCAAGACCAAGTTATGGCCTGCAAAGTAAATGAATAATTAATAGTGAAATTTTATAAACATAATTTGGAAATAAACTCAAGAAAAGAAATAAACTCATAAAAATAGAGCATAAAACTACCTAATATTTTCCTCCAAATAATTGAGGTTTTGGCTTTCCATTTACAAGTTAAGTGTCATGGGTGAAACCCACGTTCATTATATAATGAAGAGTTAGCCTTATGCTAACCTTGAATCGTAAATCATAGAAAGGGAAAAATAATTAACCCCCTTAAAAGTGGGAATATTAAGAGAAAGTAACAAAATTTAAATGAAAAGAAAAACCTTGATGCAAGAGTGCATAACGTGTGGAAGAGGAAATATCAATGCATGGAAGCCTCTTTTCAAACTTATTTATTAGTGGATAGGAGAAGGAATGTAATACAACCAAATATCCAAGGGAAGGGTAAACCCTTGAAACCCTAGAATGGTGCAATGCTCGTAACATCAATTTTTTTTTTATGCAAATGGTGATGGAGTCGAAGGTGGGGGGAAGGGACGTCAGATATCCTAACTTCCCGTTGAGAAAATCCTCACTCAAAACCATCAAAATCCACATGGATCAAAACATGTAGCATGATTAAAAAAAGTGATATATCACCACGTGAACTCAATGGAAAAGGATTCCCATCTGCAGCAAAAAAAAGGTATCAGTTGATACTAAGGGTGTAGTGTTAAAATGGTGTCAAACCATCGAAGAGCCCATTAATATAAAACATATATAAGAATGAATGTGTAGTGATACAAGAAGTTATGATAATGGTTAACGAAAACCTTTTGCTTTAAGTTGCGAGGATGACCTAAGCTTAGGCGTGGAAGCATAGAAAACTTAGAAAAAAAAATTGTTCTCTATATTAAAGATAACTCAAGAAAGACTTCTTTATTACCTTAACCAACGATGGACATATGAGTATATATATTTGGGAATGGTTGTTTCTAATTTAAGTATAACTGTGGTTTGTGCAAGGAATAATGAATTTTGATGTTTTCTTAAGAACCAATGAAAAAATTATGAGTTTCTAAATTAAATGTATTTTTCTAAAAAAAAAATTGAGGTAATTCTTAAGCATTATCTTGGTCAGTTTTGGTAAATGAAAGAGTTCATGCAATTATTTAATTTAACCATCATAATATCATTTTGATAAATATTGCGTGTGATAAATTTTAAGATTGTTCTATGTTGTATCAGTTACTTTAGCCCAAATTACTTCTTCGTAAGAAATGATCCAATTATTATTAGTGTAATCAATCATAAACTATCACAAAAGATAGAACAATATATGCAGTGATAAAGAAGACAACATCACAACCATAAGAGATAACAAATTTGTCTAAGACCAAGGAAAAACCCCACAAGGGGGAAACCCTTTCAAATCTTCTTCTTCAATAGATCATCATAAACAAATTTCAACAAAGAGTATAATGAGCCCAGTACATATGCAACATAAATATATAGTACATATCTACATATCTGCAAATATACAATAGTAAGAAACATATATCTAATAGATCATTGAAGCCAACTGAAATCAACTATGAAATCCTAGATCTGAACCTAGGACGATGTCAAAAACTGATTGCAAGCATTTGTGATTGTGCGGATGAAACACTGCGCAAGAAAATGGGGTTGATCTAGCCCATATCTACTCAAAAATACCTTAGCCGCACCCTTGAGACTCTGTGTTAGCATCTATATATTCTTGGTTGCATGCAAGACACTCTGTGCATGCGGCTATGACCTAGATCAGCCCGATCAGGCCCTAAAGCGCTAGCCACTACCTTGCCACACTATGCTTGCGGCTATGACACCCTGGCCACAAGCATAACACATTATGCCCACGGCTATAGCCTAAAAATCTCAGTATCAGTCATGTGGCTATGACCCAAAATCCATAGATCGGAGCAAGCCTCTTTCCGGTGATTCCGAACCCTATGTGAACTCCTTCAGTCAAACTTGTGCGAGCCAAAACAAAATAGACTAACCAAGAAAAAGAATGAAAATAGAATATCACTTAAGAAAGTGTGTGAGAATGAGCTTTAGGTCGCTTCTATTTATAACTTTCCTGGGGGTCCACTTGGGGTTGAGGTTGTGCTTAGGCCAACCCATTCCATTACACATTAATAAATAAAATAATTCAAAATTTAACTTCCAGTTAACCGATTGGGGTGACCTATAGGTCGATTTTGGTCCTCTTGAAAATAGGACTCTAATGCAATTATAATCTCGACCATATGAGTTTTCCAAAGTGTAATTTGACCCTAGTTACAAAAATTAACACTCCCTCTCAGCTTGGAAGAATTCCACTTGTTAACCTATGTCTGTAGATATTTACATCATGGTGTCTTCATGCTAAGGATGTCACTGCTCAACTCCATCCACTGAAAATTTATCGGATCTAGAAGAATAATTATCAGGGAGCAATAGCTTCCATCCATACCAAGCAATAGGATAACACATCATACAGGGGAGCACATCTTCGACACTGGAATCTCAAGAGGCAAGAAAATTTCAACCCAATCCTATTTCCTATTGATCTTCCTGGTCAACGCCTCTCAATAGTCATGTGGTAGAACACCTGCATCATATCGAATTGGGTTATACACCACGTACACTCTCAACTTGTTGGCCAAATGAGGAGCAATATTTCCAACATGCCTTGCTTGAGGTTATGACTCCAAATAGGGTATACTCTACGAATACCAATCAAGAGAGCAACATTCGCCAACCCTATGAAGATAGGGGAGTATCATCTTCAACCCTATGGGTAACATATAGTGGAGTACCCTATTTTCCATAGATCCCTCAACCCCAAGAGCCCTCTATCTCAATTCCTTACCCCGAGAGCTCAACCAGGGTAGGAATAGTTTGCTCTGTGTCCTCGATTAGTGTTGCCCATTATGCGAAGGGGATACATCCATTAGTCCAAGCTGCTCTCTAAATACCAAGAACTTTTCTTTTGATAATGCCTTGGTGAGAATATATGTTATCTTCTCATAAATCGATATATGGTGGAGTTTAACAACCCCTCTCTGCACCATGTCTTGAATAAATCGATATCGAATCTCAATGTGCTTGGAATTGTCATGAAACACAAGATTCTCTACCAAAAAAATCTCGCTCTTGTTGTCACACTATATCATTGTAGTGTCTAAGACCTACTCAAATAGCTCTCCAAAGAGATTCCTTAACCAAACTACTTCACAACTAGACATGCTAGTGGCAATGTATTCTGGTTCGGCGGTGCTTAATGCCACAAACGTTTTTTTCCTACTCATCTAGGATATCATGGTAGATCCAATACTAAAGCAACATCTAGAAGTTCTCTTTTTGTCAGTAACATTTCCTTCTTGGTCACCATCATTGTATCCATGAAGTTGAATGTCTCCTGCAAAATACCTCAGAGAAAGTGTGATCGATCCATGTAAATATCTAAATACATGTTTGGTAGTGATCCAATGTGCATGGAGGGGCTAAATCATGAATTGACTCAATGTGTTTACTGTAAAGCATATATATGGATGGGTGTTCACAAGGATTCTCAGAGCCCCAATTATTTTTCTGCACTCGGATAGATTTTCTAGATCAGGTCTAGCTACTTTTCCACACAACTTCTTGAAGTTCATCTCCATAGGAGTAGCCATGAATTTTCACTTAGTCATACCAAACCTTTCCAGCAGTCCCACAACATACTTTCCTTGTGAAAGCAATATATTGCCAGGACTTTGCCACACCTCAAGGCCTAAGAAGTAGTGTATGAGACCAAGGTATTTCATCTTGAATTCAGAGGCTATCTCCCTCTTACATTCGATCATTAGAGGTTCAATTCCTATCAAGAATAGATCATTTACATATAGAACCAAAATCAATGGCATACCTTGGACAAACTTAAAATAGAGGTTGGGATCAACATTGCTTCTTGTGAAGCCTAGCTTCATTAAATAACTTCCAATGAGTGCATACCAAGCTTGGAGATATTTATTAAAACCATACAATGCCTTCTTCAACCTGCAAACATGTGTTATGTGATCTTCCACTTAAAATCCATGTGGTTTTTCAACATATACATCTTCCTATAACATGCCATGAAGGAAAGTGACCTTTACTTCCATATGATGAAGGGTCCATCCTTGACTAGCAGCAAGGGAAACTATCGAATGGATGGTTATGTATCGAGCCACAAGTGCAAATATGTTATCATAATATTCTCCCTCTTTTTGAGAGAAGCCTCGAGCTACGAGCCTTGCTTTATATTTCCCAATGTTGCCATCAATTCCATGTTTGATCTTGAATAACCACTTTGAAGTCACAACAGATTTCCATGCAATATTGGCACAACATCCCATACATCATTTTTCACAATATATTCATATTCTTCGGTCATAGCATCCTTACATACTTGTTATCTGAATGTTTCTTCGAATGAGGATGGTTTGGCTTGAAACATAGTGTTCATGGCAAATACATATCCCTGATACCTGCATGGTTGCTTCCTTTCTCTGAATGATTTGCGAATGGGAACATTTCTTTAATTATTCTGTAGGGTGTTGCAAAGCCAAAGTGGTATTTTCATTAGGGGAATTTTGAGGTCTAAATTGGTCCTTCTAAGGAAATTATAAAATAATAAAATAAGATTAGATTACATCATCAAAATTTAGAGGGAAAAAAGAAAAAAACTATTTTTTCAACTCGTATTTTCAACTTTTCTCCCTATGGGTTTGCTCAAATTTCGAGTAGTGACACTTGTTGGATGCATAATATGATTCCTCATCCAAGGAGTAACCATGTTGCATACTTTCGATGGACCCTGCTACATAAAAATGAGAAATAAATGAAAACATGATTGCAATAATGTTTTTTCATGTATTTCTCATTTTTCGTATAACAGGGTCCATTGAAAGTATGAAACATGGGTACTCCTTGGATGAGGAATTAAATTTTTCATCCAACAAGTACACCAACTCCAAATTTGAGTAAAACATTAAGGAGATAAGTTGAAAATACACGTTGAAAAAGTAGTTTTATTATTTTTTTGTTTTTTAATCTTTTTACCTTTTTACCCCAAAAATGGTGAATCATCCCCCATGGTTGACATCATCATCTTGGATCATGTTGGTTCTTATAAAGTTTATTTTAGTTGTACATTTTTCTTAGGCCGCCCATTTTAAACCTCAAAATTTATCTAATGCTTGGTAGGAGGATCATTGGGAGGTGGATCTAAGGGATCCATAGGCTCCATGGGAACATAAATACCATCGGACTCGAGCATAGAAGGAACATCTAGAATATCCCAGTCATAATTTTCTTCCTGGGGAGGAGAAGGCAGAGAAATGTCTCTTGCTTTACCAAAGAGTTGTATTTTCATCGAAAGTTATGTCCCTGCTAATTTCAACCTTCCTTTGACCAGGAATACATATTTTGTATGCCTTATAGTTTTCACAATAACCCACAAATGTACATTTTCTTCCTGTAGCTTCCAACTTTTTTCTTTTGTCCTTCGACACATGAAATTGGCTCATCCAAATATACGAATATGGCTAATATCAGGCTTGACACCCGTGAGTATTTATTTGGGGTCTTGTTTTCTAATGCTTGATGCAGCACCCGATTTTGAACATATACAATAGCATGTGTGGCTTTAGCCCACAAAAAATTTGGTACCTTTTGATCATGGAGCATGGCACAAGTAGCTTCTAATATAGACCGGTTCTTCCATTCAGCTAAGCCATTTTGTTCAGGTGTATATGGCACAATAGTTTCCTTCTTGATCCCTTATTTCTTGCAGAATATGATGAATTATTTTGACATGTATTCCCCTCCATTGTCGGACCTGAATACTTTGATTATTTTCCCTGATTGATTTCCGATCAAGGCTTTGAATTCCTGGAACTTTTCAAAGGCTTCATCCTTGTGCTTAAGGAAGTATATCCTTGTCCTTCTTGAGAAGTCGTCAATGATGGTGATGTAGTAGATATGACCCCCAATAGAATGCACATGCATCAGACCACATATATTTGAATGAATGAGATGGAGGATGTCAGTTGTCTTGTTCTTACTGGAGGGGAAAGGTCCCCTTGTTTCTTTCCACTCGCACAACCTGGACAAACTCCATCATGATGAGGTTGAACATCAAGAATAACAGAGACCAGTTTCTTCAATTTCGGAAGATCATCATAGGGTAAATGAGGCAGTTTGCGGTGCCACAATTCACTCAGATGATTGGTGTTATGAACTAATTCTGGAAGTGGCCTTCTGGTGACTTTATAGATTCCTTCAGATCTCATACCTAATGTGACTGCATATTTCATAGGTGCATTAGTGGACCAAGTCAAAATTTTCCATTGATGAAGGTGACCCTCATCCCTTTATCTTCCATTGTGGATATAGAAATCAAATTCTTCATTAAACCTAGCACATACATAAAATCATGCAGCAATATTGATTCCCTAGAATTCAACTGAAATTTAACGGATCCAAAACCTTTTACATGATGAGTGGAGTTATCTCCAAGGATTATTTTCAGCTTAGTCTCCCTCTCTACCATATTATAGAAGACTTCCTTGTATCCATAGAAGTGATGAGTGTCCCCACTATCAACCAACCAATTATCCCATGAATCATATGGAGAAGAACTAGTAAGTGTAGAAATGAGAATATATTCAGATTTATTCATAGCTTTTCTTTCATACCTGGGAGCCCTTGACTTTAGGAGGATGTTCTTCTTCACGGTTGCTTGAAGAATATATTCTTCTCCTTTCATATCTCTTTTCGTGGTTGTTCCTTTGATTGTCTTTTCTATTTTTCTTATTGTTGTTGCTTCTGGTTTTGTATTGTGACCTCTTTCTATTCTCGGGACAAGCACGTGCATAATGGCCTTTCTTGTGGCAGTTATAACATTTAATATGGGATAATGATCTATCATTACTTCATTTTATACTTTGAGAAGGAGGCTTCCCTGAAATACCTACTTTTTACCTCTTCCTTTTCTCATGATCGATGTATGTAGCAGGCTCTCCCTCTTCATGCTTCTGAATTATACCTCTTGCTATCATTCTTGATTATTCTTGTGTAAGATTCCCAACAATTTCATTAAATGATGGGAGGGCATTGATGTTGTTGATTTTAGTAATGAAGGTTTCCCAAATAGGAGGGAGACATCTAAGGGTCACGACTACCATTTCTCTGTCATGCATATTCTCTCCAACCCTTTGCATTTGATCTCTTAGGCGAGAGATCCCGATAATGTATTATTGAATAGATTCTCCTTTGTTTATCTTCATTTCCTTGAGTTGATCTTTCAAGGTGATGATCTCATTCAGATTCTTGATTTCATACATGTCAATTATCTTAGCGTACATGTATTTAGAATTTCCTAAATTTCAAATATATGCAAGTAAATGATCTTGTAAACCATAAGCTATAATTTTATTTACCTTGGACTCACTCTTCTTGTACCTTTTCTTGAGAGCAGCAGAAGAATTTTCTGGAGGCTCGGGCATCCTTCCTTGAATGTATTCCAACACATCATTGTTGTCAGCTATGATCTCCAACCTGACTTTCCATGCAACAAATTTTGATGCATCACCCAACTTTTCATGCTCCTTGAAGGTAGAGGAACACATATTTACCTTGGCTTATAGATATAATTTCTAATAATGAGGGCTTCAATGTGTGTCTTCTATTAGGATTTTCCTTCACCTCAATTATGATACCATTTTAAATTTTCATATTGTTCTATGATGTATCAATTGCTTTAGCCCAAATTACTTCTTCATAAACAAAGTATCCAATTATTAGCAGTGAAATCAATCATAAAATTTAACTCAAGATAGAGCAATAAATGCAGTGATAAAGAAGACAATAGCACAACCATAAGAGAAAAAAAATTGGTCAAAGAGCAATGGAAAAACTCACAAGGGGGAAACCCTTTAAAATATTCTTCTTCAATAGATCTTCACAAAAAAATTCAACAGAGGGTAAAATGAGCCCAATACATATGCAGTGGAAATATACAAAAAAAATCAAAAAATCTGTAGATCTACAACAATAAAAAACACAGATCCAATGGATCATTGAATCCAACTGAAATCAACTGTCAAATCCTAGATCTAAATCCATGAAGCTATCAAAAACTGACTGCAAGCATCTGTGGTTGTGTGGCCGAAACACAATGCAAGAAACTGGGGTTGATCTAGCCCAGATCTGCTAAAAAATCCCTTAGCCACACCCTTGAGACTATGCGCGAGTAGTTATAGCTTCATGGCCGCAAACAGGACATTCTGTGCCTGTGGCTATGGCCTAGATAAACCGATCAGGCCTTAAAGCCCTAGCCGCTACCTTTGCACAATGTGCTTGCGACTATGAAATCCTGGCCGCATGAACAACACACTTTTTCCATGGCTATAGCCCGAAAATATCAGTGTAAAGCATGTGGTTATGCCCCAAAATCCCTAGATCAGAGCAAGCCTCTTGCCTGTGATTTCAGACCTTGTTCGTCGAACTTGTGCGAGCCAAAACAAAATAGACGAACCAAGGCAAAGAATGCATATAGAAGATCACTTGAGCAAGTGTGTAAGAAGGATCTTGAGGTCGCTTCTATTTATAGCTTTCATGTGGGCCAGCTTGGGATTGAGGCCGACTTGACTAATTCCACATGTGCTTAGGTCAACGCATTCCATTACACTTTAATAAATAAAATATTTCAAATTTTAACTTCCTCTTAACCAATTGGGTTGATCTATAGCTCCATTTTGGTCCTCTAAAAAAAATTAATCTAATGTAATTGTAATATCAACCATTTGAGCTGTCCAAAGTGGAATTTGAACCAATTTTAAAAAATTAACAGCTTGAAATATTACTCAAACTATCTCTAGGTTATCATTATCTCATTGATCCCTTTGACATTATTGAGGTATTCTCACAATATGGAATCCCTTCCATTAAATTTAAATGGCTACTCTGCCCTTTCATGTTTATTGAATAATTTCTTACCTGAAAATTTTTATTCAATCCTAGTAGTCATGCCTTTAATTTTTTTCCTTTCTTGATCTCAATGTCGAAGGTAGGTGTGGAATCCTTGAATTCTTTAGGTAAGGAACTCCTGCAATGTATATTCCTATTTTCTTATGGGAACCTATACAATTTCATTATTGGATAGTATGTTAGTAATGGTTCCTACTCACCAGAGGAGTCCCTTGAAGATTCATAACTAAATATGTGCTCCTTGGCACTCCTATTCCTCTTCCTTGAATATATTTTTTGTATGTTACTAGTTGTTGGTTGGAGATTTTTTTTTTTATATGGTGGGATTTGTACCTTCATTTATTGATGGATCCCTACATCACTAATAGTCGATTCATGTTACAATTGTTTTTGTATTTTAGAAAAACTTTGTAGAATCACCACATTGAACTTTGTTTGCTCCTCATAGGCTCTAATGATCCTATTAATTTCAACCTTCAAATCATCACTATCTTTGCCAAAAATAGAGGATTGTTTGTAACTCTCCCATCATCTTAATCATCATTTCTTATATGTGATGCATATTCCCTATTGTGTTGTAACATTATTGTCACATTATCTTCACTTTATTGTGTCTTCTAAATTTTGAAACAACATGTCATTGTTAGCTAAACACATGATTAAAAATTCATACAACTAATTTTCCTTGACATTATATTCATTGGTATATAGCAACCCAAATATAGAAATATGTTCACGGTGAAATTCAGATTCAAAGTTGTCTTGTTATTATATCAACATAATTAATTTTCTTGTCGCAATCAATCCTTTTCCAAACAATACACAAGTCTAGAACCCTAGCCCATTTCATTTTATAATTAAATAAGGCAATAGGCATAAATTTTATATGATAGGAAATGTTAGACAAAACTCTAATTCTTCCTTTCAACAATTGAAACTTCAAACATACATCATCTCAAATGGTTTATACAATTGGAAAAAAAACGATGATGTAAATATAATTCAGTGTACTCCTCATAACACTAGTTTGTAATTGTGCATTTAACAAATATTCAACCTTAATTTTCATATAATATGTTTGTGTATTAGAACAATCTCATTCTTAAATAAGTATAATCAACTTCATGCAAAAATTATGTTAAATTATATTTTATATCAATATTTTTAAATTAATGAGTACCCTCTCTCTCTTCATGGTATCATGTTGGTTACATAACAAAAAAAATTTCATTTTACTAAGCCTGTGTAGTTCCATTCTAATACCACTTTGTAGCACACTCATTCCCTCTAGTCACCTTAATTACATGGGGTTCTAAAGGTGTTTCTTATTTCACTCAATACATACCCCCCTCCTAAGGTATTCATCATATTTTCATGTAAAATGATTTTGGATGATATAAATTTCATATCGTTTTGAGTTCATAACTCCAAAATATGGCCGTCAAAATATTTTGTAATGACATGATCATAAAATTGACATATGGAAGATGATGTGGCTTCCTAGGTCCATGTGACACCTCAAGGGTGTTTCTTACTTAACATTATAGCTACTTTTCCCTGCCATTTCATTGATTTTGTTTATAAGTTATGCATATGCGCCTTGTTGAAAATGCAACAAGAAAGTATCAATTTGGCTTTACCTTGGTCAAATTGAGAAAATTTGATCCACATCAACAAACAACTTGGATGCAGTTAACTTGTGTGACATGGCTCTTGTCACTCAATTAGCTTAGTAAATTCGAGTTAGAGTATTTGGAGTTTAGTTGAGCATGTGTGACTTCTAATTTTTAGCAATCAAGGTTAGTTACTTCAATATGCTTTCAGTTATACTAGTTCTAATTGTTAGAGGAACTAGTGGAAGGTCAGTTGTGCATTGGGACTTAACTCTAACTCAATGATCATCCAATTAATTGATCAATCAACCACAAATAGCTAGTGCATGCAGATAATTCAAGTTCCTCAGTTGTGGTGGAGATTCTAAGGCAATGTAACATCATTTGTAGAATATTATTGAGTGTACAGGTGTTGCATGCAGTCAGATGATAAAAATTTGGAATTGCGCAAGAATTTTGGGGGAAATTCCTAAATAATAGGGACCTGATTTCCTTATTATTTACACAAGGAAATGGGGGATTAAGTCGAGGCAGAAAATGATAAAGTACGGGTTAGATCTTCTTAGTGAGTATAGAGATAGGTTATTCACTTGCAGGTTGAACTTATATTGAGCTAGCAATTGTAATACATCTTTATTCATTAGAAATGCAAGTAGGAAAAGGGGTTTTTTAGCAGATTAAATTCCCCTGGAAAAATATTGTGTTCATGTGTGTTATTTCTCATTTCATGTCTGTGATTGATGTTCTAAATTCTGAATTGAAATATGTAGAACAATAGAGTAGTTTTTGGTATTTTAATTTAGATTAAAATTTAATGAGAAGTTCAAAATCTACATCATAATTTCAACATGGTATCAGATAAGGATTCACATTAGAACATGAATTTTGAATTTATTTCTTAGGATGATCTAATTTGCAGTTCAGGATAACAGGATCTCAATAGAGTTGGGAATATGACCTTCAACGGGATGAGACTAGAGTATGCCTTGGAAGGAAACTATAATTTCATTGCATGGAAGGATTGCATGGAGGTGGTGCTAGATGACAACATATTGTTGGAATATGTCAAGAAAGAAAATCCAAAATCAGGATTATCTAACTCCTAGAACCTTGCTTAGTGGAAGAAAGATGTAGCTAAGGCAAGGATAATAATCTTGGAGGGAGTACGAGATCACATTCTCTCAAATATCCATGGGAAAGAAACTCCTTTCACAATGTGGAAAGCACTAGCAGAATTGTTCGAGAATAGTAGTGACAACAGGAAACTGGCACTCAAGGATAAACTTCGAAATATAAAGATGCAAAAGAATGACATATTTCTGCAATATTTGAGAAATTTCACACAAGTTCATGATGAACTTGGTGGGGTTGTTTTAAATGTTGTAGAAGATGACTCGGTAAGCCTAACTCTTCTAGGCCTTTCCAAAATTTTGCACAAATACCAAGATTTGTTGAATAGGAAGGAGAAATTACTGAATTGGGAATGCTTATCATTCTGATTAGGTACAAGAGGAGATAATGTGGAATACCATAGATGGGATCTCATCCAATGGTGAGGATGAGGAAAAATTTGCATTGATTGGAAAGGGAAAGAAGGGAAAAGGGAAGAAATCTCAAACAAAACTAGAATCCAACCAAGGGGGGAGTAAGAAATATTTTCCCAAAATTAAATGCTTCAATTTTCGTGAATTAGGGCACTATGCCACAAATTTTCCACACAAAAATTCAAGAAATAAGACCTCGGAAGGAGCACCAAGTGAATCCTTGGCATCATAGTTCGATCTTGACTTCACCCTTATCACATGCATGGAAAAAACAGTGATGGCGAGTGTGTGGTACTTGGACTCAGGTGCATCGTTCCACATGATAGGTTGTGAAGATTTTTCCAGTGACCTAGAGGAGAAATATCTCTAGATACACATCGAGCTCGGAGATTACAGAAGGTGCATCGCGATCAGGATTTGTATAGTCACCTTTCAAAGGGAGTCAGAATATCCTCTCAGACTCAAGGATGCAATACTCATTCCAGGCCTAAGGAAAAATCTCATCTTTGTTACATTTTTGGAAGACTATGGTTATGATGTGATCTTTAGCAAAGGGAAAGCATTCCCGAGACACATAGCCATGGGACAGGTGAAGCATATTAGGGTTTGAGTGAATAACCTGTATAATCTATATGTGGAATATTGTGTTGCATTAAGTAGTAAGGCGAAGAAAGTGAAGAGCCACGACATCAGTTAACTTTGGAACAACAAACTTTTCCATTTTCATCATGGCGCCTTGAATATTATGAATCAAATAACCACTGAACTCCTTGAAAAAGCACTAAATCAATAGGATGTTTGGAAAGGATGTACCATGGGCAAGTATGCAAAATCCACATAACATGATAGGGATAGCAAAGCACATGCATTCTTGGAAAGGATCCAATCTTATGTCTGTGGACCTTCTCGACATCCTCCATGGCCAAACATAAATATTTTGTCATTTTTATTGATTAATTCTTAAGGAAGTGTTGTATCTTCTTCATCGAAAGGAAGGATGAGAAATTCTTCAAGTTTGTAGAATTCAAGACATTGGTTGAGAAAGAAAATGGAAATAAGGTGAAGGCTCTCAGGAATGATAATAGAGGTGAGTATGTTTCGAATGAATTCAAGAATATATGTTGGAAAGAAGGAATTACAAGAGAGATGATAGCACCGCACAACCCACAGCAAAATGGGGTAGCTGAGAGAAAGAATCGTAGCAGTGTGGGGGTTGTGAGAGTTACGTTACATGATCAAGGCCTACCACTTCATTTATGGCCAGAGGCATGTAACACGGTAGGATATTTGTAGAACTGCAGTCCTCATCAGATTCTTGGTATGATTACACTAGAAGAGGATGCCTCAAGGAGAAATTCAGATGTGTTACACTTCGAGATTTTTGGATCCTTTGTTTACTACCATATTTCTAAGGAATCAAGGTAGAAGCTTGAGTCGGCAATAGAGTTGGGGGTATTTGTGGGTTACACAAAAAATCCACACAACTATTGTGTGTACTTACCTTCCCTTAGAATGACAGTTGTGGGAAGGGATGTAAAGTTTGATGAGGAGAAAGCGATGTGGTGATCTCTTGAGAGAGAGACTCGGATCCCAAAAAAAATAGGAGCTTTTAGATCTAAGGGTAGAGCCTTAGGAAGTTGTGGAGTAGCCAAAAATTGAGGAGCAGAGAGTGGAAACATCCACTCAAGCTGAACCATCTAGAGAAGGAAGAAAAATAATTATGGAAGATTATAGACTAGTGCAAGATGCAAGGGAGAATGTGGGGGCTCCTTCAAATTTGCGCAGGAAAATAAGGTCACCTAAGAGGTACCCAGACTACATGTCTCTATTGATCGAGATTGTATAAACTAAGCCATCATCTTTCAAGGAATAAATATAGAAACCTATTTGGGTTGATGCAATGGTGGAAGAGTACAAATCCATTGTTATAGGAAAATTTAGGCATCATTCCCAATGACCTGGTTAACTGGTGTTACACAGTAATTTGTCACCGTCCCTGCAATTCCCCATCCCACACAATGGGAGGGCTCATTCCGTGACCTGTGAGCAGTGACATAACTTGAAAACACTTTCATGGCATTCCCCTAAACATGTACTTTCATTGCCCTGAAGACAACTCCTTGAGAAAAACCCTAAAAACACCCTTTGTGCATCGGGGCGCGGGAAGCCGCTCAACACCCGCGCCAATGGGGGAAATCCACCAAAGAGGGCGCGCCAACTGGCGCTCGTCTCGCAGTCGCACTCGCGCCGGCCCATTTTAAGGAGCATTAAAAATAAATGGCGGAAGTTTCGTCCTAACCAATTCATAAACTGGTATCTAATTTGAGTTGGGAGGTTTGGTTCCGGATCTCCATGTAGAGGAAGTGGTTTTCCACCTCTCATGGAAGCTTCCTTGAGGATAGGGCCAATCCCATGATTATAGGGATCCCAACTCCCCTTCCTCCATCTATAAAAGCTTGCTCATTTCCTTTGTAAGCTAGTCTCCAAGTTCCCAAGAGCCTAATGCTGCAAGAGCCTTGATCCATTCCCTTAGGCCAAATCCAAGCAAGGAGATTATTGTCGAGACATACGAAGAGAGAGGCTTGTCCCATCCCTGACAGGCTTTATCGAGACACGTTCTGCTGACGACCCTCCGAAGGAGAATTCAGCGTCAGAGCTATGGTTGTATTCTTTATTTTGATTAATTAATGATAAGAAACTATTGGTTATGGTTCCACTCTTGTTCTTGATGATGATCATGAGTTATGTCTTCTCTGACTGACATATAGTTGTATGTACTGGATTTTACGCTTGTGTTTGTTTTGTTTCTTGCGTGTGCAGGTGTCCGATCACGGAGATCGTGAGGATTGTGATCTGCCGGATCTAAGGAACGGGAGTGCTACTTTCTCTACAAGCGACAACGTTGGATTCCAGGTAAGCCTTCATCGCTAGTTGGTTTATTTGAAATTAGGAACCTGCACTATAGCCTGAACGATTGTTGCTAGACCCGATCTGGCCTAGTAGGGATCGCCTCTATCCACAGAGGGGATTTACCTCCACAACACTGGAAATCATCTCCAGGAACAATGACTAAGGGTCTATCATTCCCTATCATTTCAAGTTGCTACATGCCCTAAGACAAGAACAAGACAAATCAAGCATGACTTTCATCAAGAAAAGTTTTCCAAGGTTTGAAATTTATTATATAGAATATGAGAGCTCACCAAAGCTGCCTCTAAGGGGAATAAGTGTGTTGCATATGCAGGTATCTCCATTCAAGGCTGCTCTGAAAATCACTTCCCGACATCTATGAGTGCGTTGGTCACATCGGGAGCGAAATTCTCATTGTACCGGAATCTCCACTTGGCCAGTGCCTTCTAGAAGAGTTCACATGTGTCAAGCTTCGAATCCAAGTGTCCATTTGACATCTACAAGATTGGGAACATGTCTTGCCTATTATTGGAAAGTCATTGATTTTAAAACAACCTTCAGATCCTCTATAAATTGAGCACAGATCTGAGTGTTTGAAAAGGAAGAATTTGAGTAGAGAAATGATGGTGGATTTTCAATTGAGAGTTAGATTTGTGTAACAGTTGCTGCAGAGATTTATACTGTGATGGGGCTATGGATGTTGCTGGAATGGTCACTTTAAATCAGTCACTAGGTTGTAACCTCTCCTTCTATCATCAATAAATAATACAACTTACTTTTCCCTATATGCATCTGTATTGTCTTTGATTTTCCATATTGTAAGATCTTAGTTGATGTATATGGTTTATGCTTTACTGATTTAGCTAAATAGCTTGAATGGACATCTGTATTATTGCTATCTTCTGTTTTTTTAGTGTTCTTTCTTGCAGGAAGAATTTTTCACAAACCATTTGAATTTGAAGATACAATGGAAGCAATAGAAGGAACCATTTAGAATCGCTTGGATTACAAGTAAGTTTTTAATCTTTTCTATGTGTCTATTCTTAGTTAGGAGAAGAAGTCGTATAGTCTTTAATCTGTTTTTCTAGACTATCACTTGTTTAGGGAAGTGTGTTTTATCCGTAATTCACAATTCTATCCAACAAATTGGCGACTCTACTAGGGAGAATTTCTCTTAGATCTAGGTGATTTAGCCTCTGATTTGCTTTTTTATCCACCCAGTAGTTGCTATTCACGAAGATCAAACTTTTTCAACTATTAATTTGCAAAAGAAGTGTGTTAAACAGTGGTTTTTTTCCTTATACAATGCACCCAACGCACTCTTGGACAGGACACAGTGCTTTGCATAGCACTGTCTCCCTTTCAGGCATGCGTTGCAGAGCACTGTCTCCCCTTAGAGATTGCGTTGACTCCTGAAACCATCTAGATTCCCTTGAATTTGTCTTTTCAAATTGATTCAGTTTGTTTTCTGTTGTGTTTTGAAAAGTTTCAACCTAATATTGACCAGTGAATCTATATGTTTATTCCTCCTTTGAAAGAAATTTGTTCAATGTTTGTTTAAAGCATTTTTCTTTATCATCGACAAGTTTCTTTTAAAGTATTTTTATTGTCGCATTAGATCCATTTTCTTTTGAAAAATGAAATTGTTGTAAAATCTTCGTTTCTTGATAGGAGAAATAGTTGTTTCATTCCTCATTTTTCCTTCAAAAGAGAAATTGTTGTTTATATTCCTCATTTCTCAAAAGTAAAAGGCATTTGATTTTTGTTGATTTAGTGCACTTAGTTTTTTTCTTTTTTTTCTTTTTCTGCATTCATAACATTAAAGGAACTGAAAAGAAAAATCTGCATTTGCATGTAGGATTTTGTGTGTTTTGCAAAAGGAAAAATTAGGAAATCTGCATTTAGTTTGTGTTTTCTAATTTGTTTGCTCACAAATTGTTTACTCTTTCCCTCTAGTAGCTAGGTTTTTCATTGAAAAACTAAAAGTGAAAGATTTCTTATCATTCTTAGTTGAATTTTAAGAATTTTCCAATACATCATCGCGGTGAACCTTTCAAAGGCAAATTGTTAAGCAAAAATCAACATAAAATTAATCTCGATTTACCTAACAAAGCATTGGGACCATAACGATAACATTTAGAAGGTCTAGGCTAGAGACGTGTTCCGGCGTCGTAAAACATAGCAGCTGTCGTTAAATTGTCTGCGATACATTCCGAGTGTGATACCTCACTCCACGTGTGTAAGTATATCGTAGCTCGTCCACGTACTTTCGGGTATATCAGGCAATGTTACAGTACAATAAGTATAAAGGGGTGCTCGCACTGTGTGGTTTCACATCAGACAACGCTAATACAGACTTGGGCCTCCACGTACCTTCGGGTATATTTGGGAGGAAAAATTTTAGGTGCTATCCATCCATAGTGAATTGAGTCGACCGCCTTGTAAATTGTGATACACTGAATGCAACATTCGGGGTGATTGCTTGCCCATACTTCTTGGTTCACCATGAGGTATTATGCAGTTCACAGTTTCTTGGTAAACCCTTTTGCCTAGCATTACCCTTTTATTTTGTTTATTTGTTTTTGGTTTAAAAAAATCAGTAATCATGGAAGAAAAGAATCCTTTCCCCCGTCGTTCGTGTAGACTTGTGTTAAAACCACATTTACCACCAGAAGTTACTTCTGGTAGGCGAAGGTGATCACAATCTGCCGAATCAAGTAAATTCGTACCTCTGGTGAAACATCATTTTCCCATAAACCAGAGTTACCTCAAGTTGTTTCTACACATCCCGCTTCGTCTACTGTTATCTAAACTCAGTCTTCACAGCTACCCGTGGTCACGATCCATCCAATCAGTGAGACCATACCTCCTAGACCCGACGTTTTTCAACCACAAATTGATCCAGATCCTGCCTCTTCTTTGCTAGAACATCTGAATCCTGAAGTCGAACAACCAGAAGTTGTTCCTACCTTGGTCATCCCACAAATTTATGTAGCTATTGAATCTCCCATATCACACAGTCAACTGCTTGAAATATACTTTCGGCTTGACGGTGAAATACTTCCACCCGGTTTAATTGCGATTGAAGAAATCCGACAAGACGATACGCCTTTAACTCCAACCCATTTTGGGGAGGAACTTTACCTGTGTGAGTCTTTTTCTCAATCGACACCATCTGCTTTTGTTGATATTTCTCATTTTCAAATTCCCGTCGATTCAAAATGGTATAAATTTGGTGAAGTAACCATGCCTGAACCAACATCTTCGGTTGGGCCATCTGTTCCAATTATGTGAGCTCCCGCCTTAGCTACCCCATCGATGTTTAGAACTTCACCAGAGTCATATTTTCATGGAGGCCCTATGGTCCCATCAGGTTACAAATCATTATCTAGAATTTTCTCTGGTGCATCTTCAAATCCATGGACTTTACTAATGTCATCATCAGGTATTTTAATTGGTAATCCTATCGTAAGTATTGAACGACTTGATTCATTATACACATCATCAAGGCAATATCAAACCGGTCCTTCTGGGTCTATTCCTTCAAGTACCATATCAATTGGACTCCCAGCATTTGGAGAGAAATATTTTCCGTCTTATTATCCTCCTCATGATGGGGGGAAACCTTTGGTCACCCAATATGACAATACTCCATCAATTTTTGGTCAATCTAATGTTGAAATGAATGTTTGTCAATGACAGCCCACTCTGCCTATCCAACCACAAATGGTCGTACAATCGTATCAACCAGTTCAACCTGTTACACCCACTTCATTACCACTTGTTAATAAATCTTTACCCTTGTTATAGAATCAAAATGTTGTACATTAACCTTATCAAGCGGGTCCTTCAACTCAATACCATCAAATGTTGGGTCCACAGACTCTAAATCCTTTGGATAATTTACAACAACCTGTATCCGGAATCATTTATTCACAAGATGGTCTACCATTTTATGGGATGTCACAACTGCAACCTTGTTATACATATCAAATGAATCCAAGTTATCCTAATTTGGGTTATAACATTGGTGGACAGACCCCTTGGCAGCCACAGGCGCAAATTCCTCAAACTTCATTTCAACAAGTATCATATCCAGGTTTTGGTCAATAGAATCATCAAGCGTTTGCTATGCAAAACAACCCCTATCTGGGTTACCAGTAACAGATTCCTTATGCTGGTGCTCAAAGGCCTGTTGCTCAAGCAATTCCATATTACCCTAGCTATGCTCAACCCGACCTTAATATACAGTTGCCTTTTGTTGCAACCTTAGAGTTACCAGATTTAAATCGGCTAACTAATGATCCAATTAATTATGTTTCTTGGTGGCTGGTGATACCTCACAAATTACCCTAGGATATTCCTAGTTCAATGGAAACCCTGGACAATATCCGTCGACTCATGTTATGAATTATCATTTATGGTGTTCATCAAATTCCCTGAATAATTATTCTGTTCGACTACGTAACCAGCGTACGCTCACAGGTCCGGCTGCAAAATGGTACATTGAATTACCTAGAGCTTCTTTTTATAATTTCACTGCCCTAGATACTATCTTTTTGAATCATTTCTAGTTACCTATCAGATATGAAACTGGAACGAAAATCTTGACTAATTTCAAAAAAACTAATGCTACTCACATCTCTGATCATATTCAAGAGTGGCGTTGTCATCGACGAATGGTTAAGACATTTGTTCTGGATCAGATCCTTGTTGAATGGTTCATTAAGTCCCTGTTACCATCTATAACTGAGGATGTGGTTAAGGGTGGCGTCATCACAAAAGAGAAAGTTATCGCTCGTGCCCAATATTTAGACTTGATTTACACTTAGTCTGACAAGCTCTATGAAAAAATTCCTAACGCGCCGAGATCTAATTTCAATGTTCCTCCTCAATTAAAGGACTCTCATGCTGGAGACAGCTTGATAGGAACTGCAAGCACACACCACACTACTGCATCTGATCCTGATCCTACTTCTGAAATTAATGTCGTGTCATTTGACAAAGGCAAAGGTGACAAGCAACCAAGAAGTAAGAAAAATGGGAAATCAAAGAAAAAGAAAACTTCTAACCCGTAAAAAAGATCATATGATCAACTATCTGGACTTTGGAAACCTCATTATCTATGCAAAATTTGTAATGAGAAACACTTTGTTAGGGATTTTCCTCACCGCGTTGAAGTCTCAAAAATCATCAAGACTTCCCATGCGTCAGCTATGTTGACAGACCCATTTCCAAATCTGGACACTAATTTGGTTGCTACGGATCTAGCTCCTAGTTCCCAAGTGTTAATGTTATCCATTAAAAAACCTTCAATAGATATTTTGGTGTCAATGCGTAATAAAGATTATGGTTGTCAGGCCACTAATCAACCTACTACCTCGACAATGAACCCATCTACAGAATCAGTACCGCCTACTGCTATTCCTGAATTGAAAATCAAGCCACCAAAGAGAGTAATTCATAAATCGACATATAATACTCGAGAAAGAGCTGCATAAAATTATAATATAGTTGAAGATTTGGCTCAATACCCTTCAACTATGTCTGCTCTTGAGGTATTACAAAATTGTCCCTCCCAAAAACAAGCTTTATTGTCGGCTATTGGTGGAATTGATCCGAACTATTCTAATCTTGTCATATTTAATCATATGGGCTATGTGCCGCAACTACCAGCAGAATTGGCATTCTCCATACAAGTAAATGTTCTCAATCACCTTGTTCATCACACTATTATTGATAAGGGAGCATCTACATGAATTATGTCTCTAAACTGGTGGAAGTCACTTTGCTCGCCACGCTTATCACAATCATCAACGAAGTTGAAGGCATTTGATGGACGTACATATAAACCTTGTGGTATTATTAATAACCTACATGTTGAAGTAGGGGGAAAAAATGAATATTGATGTTAAGGTTATTGATGGACCCCTTGAATATAATATTTTATTTGGAAGGCCATGGGTATATGCGATGATTGCTATTGTTTCTACATATTTTAGAATGATTTCCTTTCCACATAAAGGTACAATTACAGTCATTAATCAAGTATCCTTCTTTGCCTCTGCCTCGCAGGTAACTGGAAGCGTTCCGTTCGTTCACATACCCCAACTAGAACTTCAAAACATTTGTGTAGGACTCTTAGAGGATTCCACTCTTATGGGAACCTTTGCATTACCGCCGCTCGCGACATCAACATAAATTGAAAGTATAGAGACCTACTACATGATCTTTTCCACTCTATCTGGCTTAAGGGAGAGTACGGGTGATTTTGAATTTTCTACATTGGATGAATTTTTGCTGCCCAACCCTATTGAGCTGGCATAGCAATTAATCTATCTGGCTTGGGCGGAAAATCTGAAATCAGTGTCATCGAGTGTTTGGGTTAATGGTTCCTTAGATTTTGGTACTCCATCTGATCCGTTAACCTCAATGTTCTTGATAGATGAGAATATTTTGGAAGCCATGATATTAGAAGGAGAACCATGGGAAGATTATCATCATCGTTCCCATCTTCCTGATTATGAAGAAAATAATCTTAGTGAACTATATCACCCATCCATCAAAAATTTCTTTTCGAATTCTTTTCCAATTAATGAAATCGATTCTGAGCGAAATCTGTCAAATATTGAAGAAACGATTTCTATCAATATTTCAATAAAACCTGGCATTGTAGAGAATATTCATGTTGGTATATATTGTTCTCCATCAGAACTTGAATCATATCGCTCTCTATTTCGTGAATTTCGTGATGTATTTTCTTGTTCTTACGAGGAAATGCTAGGCATAGATACTAGTATAGTTTAACACACTATTAATATGTATCCTGATGTCAAACCGGTGCGTCAACGACCTCATCCTGTTCATCCAAAGAAAGCCGCTACCATCAAAGAAGAAGTTGAAATTTTTTTGTGTGCTGGTTTCATTTACCCTGTTCCACTAACTGAGTGGGTTTCCAATATCGTTCATGTTATGAAAAAACAAGGAACCATTAGAGTGTGCGTCGATTATCAGGATGTCAATCATGCTTGTCCAAAAGACAACTATCCTACTCATTTTATCGACCAGAGTATTGAAGATTGTGCTGGATGCGAAATATTTTCATTCATGGATGGATTTTCCGGTTACAATCAAATCAATATCTGCCCAGATGATCAACATAAGACAACATTCATCTGTCCCTAGGGCACATTCTCTTATAGGAAACTTCCTTTTGGTTTAAAGAATGTTGGGGCAACTTTTCAGAGAGCAATGGATTATGATTTCAATGAAATCAAGCACATTGTTCAATCATATCTAGATGATTTACCAAGCACATTCACAAAATCAGACTGATCACCCGATGCATTTGAGAGCCATTTTCTTACACTGCCGACACTACAAAATATGCCTCAATCCACATAAATGTGTGTTTTGTGTTGGTTCTGGTCATTTGCTTGGATTAATAGTCTCAAAAGAAGGAATTCTAATTGACCCATTGAAGGTTCAGGCCATTCTTGATTTTCCTGCACCATCAAACTTACTTCAGATATAGAAACTTCAAGGAAAGGCTAACTTCCTAAGGAGGTTCATTCCAAATTACGCCAAAATGGATAAAGGATTTACTCGACTATTGAAAAAGGGGGTTCCCTTCCATTGGGACCAAGTTGTGCAAGCTTCTTTTGATGCTGTCAAGGACACTCTTGTCCAAGCATCATTAATGTATCCTCCTAATTATCAAAATGATTATTTCCTATATATTGTCGTGGCCGAAACAACCATTGCTATGGTATTGGTCCAAGTAGACGATGGAATTGAACATACGATCTATTATTTGAGTTGTAATATCAATTATATGGAATTTAAGTACTCATACGTAGAAAATCTTGCCTTGGAAACTGTTCAAGCTGTCCAAAGATTTCACCATTATATCCTGCTCCGAAAAACAACAATAGTTTCGGATTGCAACCCCATGACTTATATCTTATCACGTCAATTGCTGGGGGGAAAATATTCAAAATGGATTGTCATTTTGCAAGAATTTGATTTGGAATTTATCAAATCCAAGTCAAATAAGTCTTTAGTTTTGGCTGAGCTTCTCTATGACCTTCCCTCTGATAGTACTGCAACTACGTCGGAACCATCAATTCCTGACGAGTCTCTATTTCTGATCGGATCATCTGATCCTTGGTATGGGGATTTCATAATTTATCTCCAAACCCAAAATTTTCGACCTAATACCTCTTGCTTTGAACAATGACATATTTGATACCAAGACAAAGATTATTTGATTGTCGGTGATACGCTTTATCATCGTGGTGTCGATACAATTTTAAGGAGGTGCCTCACTCATGAGGAGGCCGAAAAAGTGTTAAATGATTGTGACGCTGAGGCTTGTGGTGGACATTTATTTGGATATGCTATCACACAGAAGATACTTCGCGCTGGTTACTTTTGGCCTACTATTTTTCGAGACTACATCCTCGCGGTTAGAAGTTGTCATGCGTGCCAGATTTTTGATCGTAAGATCTGCAAACCGCCAGTGCCAATGCATCCTGTTGTCTCTGCTGGACCATTTACGAAATGGGGTATTGATTTCATGACCTGTAACCCTCGTTCATCTGGGGGGCATGGTTATATTATTGTTGCGGTCAAATATTTTACCAAATGGGTTGAAGCGATGCTTACATTAAAAAACATAGGACAGACAGCTGCATTGTTTTTATGTAATCATGTTATTGCATGGTTTGGGGTCCCACAGGCTATAGTTACAGATCATGGGAAGCATTTTCGCAACCACATGATGTCTAAATTGACTGCCAGGTTAGGATTGTCACATGATAATTCTACTCCTTATTATCCACAATCAAGTGGACAAGTTTAGGCTATTAACAAAATTCTTAAACGAATGCTTCAACGAATGATAGGAGTTCATAAAAGAAACTGGCATTTGATCCTGTACTCCACCTTGTGGGCGTATCAAACCTCGGTGAGAAACGTGACTGGATTTACTCCTTTTCAATTGGTGTATGGTCTGGAAGCTATCTTACCAATCCAAGGCGAAATATCATCATTAAAACTTGCAATAGACTTGTTAACTGAAACCTCAAAAGAAGAAAGCGCGTCTCCTTAACCTCATCCATCTTGATGAAACACATTGTGAATCCCAATTGGCCAATGAAGTGCATAAGAGATGTATAAAGGTGCAATACAACAAAAATGTCCAGCCTTACATTTTATCAGAGGGTGACTTGGTCCTTCTTTACGATCAAGAAGCTAATGTAATAACTACAGGGAAATTTGAGTCATTATGGCATGGCCCCTATATTGTCAAAAGATTTCTTGCTAAGGGTGCCTATGAGTTAGTTGATTATGATGGAATTCCGTTGGTGCACCCTATAAATGCGTTGTATTTGAAACGTACTATGCTTAATCATGAGCGTAATAATTTTTTGTATTACCTTGTATATATGCTGTTGATTTGCATTCACTATCTTAATTTGTTTTTAGAGTTTTCTTGACGTTAGTAATTTGCTTTACATTTCATCGCAAATGTATGAATCTTCGGAACCATTTGTTGGATATGCTGATGGTGCTACTCATAGTACACAAAATCTATCCTCTGTAGTGTGGGCCATTTTCCCTCTGAATGACGAGTTAGTGAGTTTTCAAGGGATTTGTATTGGTAGATCGACGAACAATATCGTTGAGTATAGCGCATTGATCAAAATTCTCTCTGATGCCATTTCATTTGGTATTAACCTCATAATCATAAGGTTAGACTCACAACTTGTGGTATTACAACTTACTAGTATTTGTACTGTTAGAAATCCAACACTTCTTATATTGTTCCTAAGAGTTTGAATTTTGGAAACACATTTCGATTTTATTCAATATAAACACATTTCCAGAAATTTGAACACATTGACTGATTCATTAGCTAATCAAGTTTTATACAGACATTTGCAACATATGTAAAGAAAACATTCACATCATTGAATAGGATTGCACAATAAACATAGGAAAAACTTTGAAATCATATAGATAGATAGTTATAGGTTTTTAAAAAATTTGTGCCCAAGACATATTGGTCATCTAACCTCAAAATGTATGCAAAATTTCACAAGTAAACTAGTGGTGTTCATGGTAACATGCTATAGATCTAGCTATCCTACAAAGTAACCACATACAATGGTTAGGAACCCCAATAGTGTGTCGCTGTAGTCGCATAGGAAGCTCTTCGATCCGAAAATATGGAATCCCAAAGGTCAAACCTTCTATGTGCTACTGAAGCTCAGTCAGAGTCTCAACCATATCAAGATCCCAAAGGACTGCTCTCCCGACAACCCTCTCTACTGGCACATCTGCTTCGCGCTCTAGTTCCACTACTGGTTGAACACGACCAACATCTGCGTTACATCAAAAATTTAGTTTAGTCTTGGAAAGAAATCAAAATACAGAAAACATTGTATAAACCTTAGGAAAATCAAAAAACATGGTCAAAAAATTCTTACCCATTGCACCCCACTGAGCATCTTCTGGTAATGCTAAATCTGGATATCCTTGGAATTCAATGCCTACGTATGCATACTCATCGATGGTGACAATCTGTCGCCGGAACCAGGCGAAGAATGCAATAGAGAACACAACAGTAGATTGGCCTGCATGCCGACCCATGAGTTCTACCCATCTCTGCATCCGAGGATCTCTAGGACTAGCTATATCCAGTGTCACATGTTGTGGCTGCATTAGTGGAATCCGTTCCAAAGCAAAGGATATAAGGATAGAACCATAACTGAAATTATTCGTCCTTCCTCCTTTTTCTTTATTTAGTTGTTCCTTTATTTGAGATGGAACAACTTCAGACCAGTTGAAGACTGTTGGCTCCATACACTCTAGCGCATACTGCATATACGATCTATTTGCTACGTGTAGTGTAACGGTGCCGGCGAGTTTAGAGATCATGAAAAGGATAGTTCTTAAAGGAAAATCTCTGACATCCCCGATGTTTATTTTTCCATCTTTGCTAGGTTCTGCCCATGGATAGAAATAATGCAGAATATAATCCCTTACTGTCTCTCCTCCAACGGTAGACCCTGAGAGTGAAATGGGCAGACCTCTCCTCAACAAACCTGTGAGAAAATACACATCCTCAACTATTATAGGAACCACTTGGTTCTTAATATGAAATACATCTATCGCCAGATCCCATGCTCAAACTAAGAACTCTAAGAGTTCTATTTGTTGCCTCATCCCAAAAAATTTGAAGTACTTAAGCAGTCCAAAATCTCTTAGGGCTCTTACTGTACCCAGATCATTCAAGGAAATCATATCTTGTTCTTCATGTTATCTTTTCCTCCATGTAATTTTCATTATAATCTGATGGAAATCTGAAATAAAACCATAAGATCCATTAGATTCCATTCATTACAAAAAAAACTAGGCAAATTTTGGGCATAATGAGAAAATAAAAAACTTAGACTGCGCCCAACGCACTACCTAACAAGAGACAGTGCGTTGCACATGCAAGTACACTTCACTTTACCTGCTATGCAACGTAGGTTTCGACATTCAGGGGTGCATTGCCCTCATTTTTGGCAGAACTTACCCTAGGGGCCTTAAAACCCTAAAAATTTGCAGAAATTGGAGATGAAATGAATACTAAAGGAAAGAGGAGGTTCATGGCACTAACCTGGATCAAAAAATGATAAAATCCGTCCACAGAAACGATCGCAATCAACAGCTGAAGTTCGGGGGAAAAATTAGGTTCAGAGCACCAAAATGCAAATGGTAACTATAGAATGGTAAAAATGAATAGTGAAACTACTTTTAATAGTCATTCAATTATTTGCAAGTTAAATTTATTGCTATGACTATAGTTTTATTATGTTTTTTATCATGAACAGGTATTTTTTATCCATTTGATGTTGTTATGAACAGGAAATACAACTGATGAAAATATTAGTTGTGTAGATTTATTTCAAAGAATGACTTGACCACAAAGCATAATTTTTCTCCTTATTTTTCGAGCTTTGTTAAAAACGAAAAAGGATTTGAAGCACACTTTTATCTCTTTATCGAGCTTTGATAACAGCGAAAAAGGAACCCCTAGAGTCTTCTTTCAGCTCTTTTCAGACTCCTATAATGTGAAAATATTGTCGAGCAGTTGTGTTTTTGAGCTTGTAAAAGTAAATGAATTGATATCTACTCAGTATAAGTTTAACCCTTTTCCGGATTGAGATAGATTATTTACAAAAAAGGAATACCTTGGTTAAAAATGACCAAAGAGGTTCTCTTAGATATTATTTTACACTTTTTCGGATCTGAGTGACAAATTTACGAAAAAGTACTTATGGAGTTTCCTTTCGTCCTCTTTTTCAAACTCTCTAAATATGAAAAAGGACCGGGCTGTCACTGTCGTTAAGCTCGTTAAAACATAAAATAGCGACGGGCTTGTCGATAATGGCAAGAATCGAGTTTCATTCATCACTAGCCTCGTTAAATTATTAAATAGCGATACTTTATTCGCCCGAAGGGTTGAATTATGGATCAAGCAAATGTTATTCTCCTCAAGCTTGTTAAAAAATAAAGAGGCACTGGTCGACAAATGACCGGGGAAAATTTGGGAAAAGTGAGCAAAATTTATTTATGGTAGCAAGTCGCTTTTGAACATGACACTTCCTTCACTCCATTTCCGTGACTGTTTGGGTTGGGTAATCATCTTGACGGTTCATTCACACCTATGGTTCATCATACCTTCACTTTGGTTTTGGGTCAATGTTTCCAACTCATTACAGTGTTGTCGATATGTTCAAGAGAAGTCATCCAGTGAATAAACTCATCCTTCGGCAATACTCGTAAACCTTTATTCTCGTGACTGTCATCCATTAAAATTTCTATATCAAGTCATACCCTTGTCTCCGAAATCAGTAACTTCCATTTCGCAATAAGGTGACTTCCTGTTGACGGAAAATCAATATCCAGGAAGTTCACTTAGAAACATCAGCTTCCAGTACCATGAGGCTTATTACAGCATCGACAAGATCCTTGCTTCCGGACCTTTGACCGAAATATTTTGTTTGGCGTTCGACATAAAATCATATATTTAGGCCTTATGAAATGTACTGCAGTACCTTGAGAGCCATTTTCATTAATGGTGGTTCTATTGCGTTTGTTAACAACTCACATCATTGGCTGGTAATCAAACGATGTCTTTCCATTTTCAACGAAAAATCATATATTCACATGGCTAGACTTGTACTTGAATGAACAAGTGAATGAGATAAGAAGACCCCGGATCTAGTTTCAGCCATCTGGGCTACGATTTCAGGATTTTTTTACACATCATCTGTACAGTGACCTTACATATAGATTGTCATCCGAACATGGGCCTATATCTATAGGCATGTCTGCATTGGGCAAAGTTCCAATGATGACGATTTTCTAAATTATGTACATGTTATTAGATTGTTTATGTGTTGAACATGGGAATGCCTACCCTCAGAAATTATGATCAAAGAGGATATATCATGATGTAATGTATTGTAAGATTGATGCAGGTGACCACTCCGCTTCATCTCCAGCCCATTATAGTGTAAAGCATATTAATCAAATGTTTTTATTATTTTGACCTCATGCTTTAGGGGGAAATTGTTATAGGTCAATTTGGGCATCATTCCCAATGACCTTGTTAACTGGACATCATCTCCAGGACCAATGAATAAGGGTCTATCATTCCCTATCATTTCAATTTGCTACATGCCCTAAGACAAGAACAAGACAAATCAAACATGACTTTCATCAAGCAAAGGTTTCCAAGGTTTGAAGTTTATTATATAGCATATGAGAGCTCACCAATGCTGCCTCTAAGGGGACTAAGTGCATTTCATATGTAGGTAGCCCCATGTAAGGCTGATCTGCAAAGCACTTCCCGGCATTTATGGGTGCGTTGGTCACATTGGGAGCGAAATTCTCATTGTTCTGGAATCTCCACTTGGCCAGTGCCTTCTAGAAGAGTTCACATGTGTCAAGCTTTGAATCCAAGTGTCCATTTGACATCTACAAGATTCGGAACATGTCTTGCCTATTATTGGAAAGTCACTGATTGCAAAACAAACTTTAGCTCCTCTATAAATTAAGCACAGATTTGAGTGTTTGATAAGGAAGAATTTGAGTAGAGAAATGCTGGTGGAGTTTCAATTGAGAGTTAGATTTATGTAACAGCTGTTGGAGAGATTTATACTATGATGGGGCTACGGATGTTGCTGTAATGGTCACTTCAAATTAGTCACTAGGTTGTAACCTCTCCTTCTATCATCAGTAAAGAATACAACTTACTTTTCCCTATATGCATCTGTATTGGGTTTGATTTTCCATATTGTAATATTTTAGTTGATGTATATGGTTTATGATTTACTAATTTAGCTAACTAACTTGAATAGACATATGTATTATTGCTATCTTCTGCTATTTTAGTGTTATTTCTTGCAGGAAGCATTTTGCACAAACCGCTTGAATTTGAAGATAAACCGGAAGCGACAGAAGGAACAATTTAGAAGCGCTTGGATTACAAGTAAGCTTATAATATATTATGTGTGTCTGTTCTTAGTTAAAAGAAGAAGTCGTATAGTCTTTAATTTGTTGTTCTAGACTATCAATTGTCTAGGAAAGCGTGTTTTATCCGTAATTCACAATTCTGTCCAACATCCATTGTAAAGAACAATGTTTGGGAAATGGTCCCAAGACCAGTAGATAAATTAGTTGTGGGTTTGAGATGGATCTTCAAGGTAAAGCATGCAGAATACAGAAGCATAGAGAAGCATAAGGCCATATTTGTGGCCAAAGGATTCGCTCAAGTTGATGGAATTGAATATGAGGAAAAATTTTCTCGCATAGCAAGGCATTCATCCATTAGATCAATTCTTGCACTTGCTACACAGATGGGGAGGAAGATCCACGAGATGGATGTAAAAACAACTTTTCTCAATGGGTTTACTAAGGAGGAGGTGTACATCAAGAAAAAAAATGTTTTGAGACATTTTATCGGGAATATCATGTGTTCATACTCAAGATACAATTGTATGGTCTCAAACAAGCTCCATGTGCTTGGTGCACCTAGATCGACAGATATCTCACTGGTTTTGGCTTCACCAAAAGTGAAGTGGATGCAAACATCTATCACATATTGGTATAAGGTAAATTTCTTATTATTTTCTTATATGTTGATACTTTTATTTTAATTAGTGATGATTATTTCATCATATCTTGCAAGGAAGACCTTACAAAGGAATTTGAAATGAAGGACATGGTCTCATGCACTACTTCCTCAGGTTGGAAGTATGACAAGGTGACAGGGAATTGTTTCTGTCTCAAGGAAAGTATGCAAATGATATACTATAGAGATTCTGCATGGAGAGTTGCAAACCCATGGAGACACATCTAGCAACCAACTAGAGGAAGGGGGATGCCACTTTAGGTGAAGAAGTAGATGCTACCTAATGGGACCCAAAATTGTATAATGTATTAGGCCCATTTGATTATTTCTAAACACTTTGAATATGCATTTGACCCCCTTACTTGCACATTATGGATGTAATTCATAGTATTAGTGTGCCCTTAAGAATTTGATTCCCCCTTTCTTATTATGTGCCTAATATTATTATTTTTTGCAGAATATTGAGAGAATATTGAGTGAACTCTAAAATATTTGTAGAATGAGAGAATCTAGGGACTTGTTCCTATTGGCGTTAATATTGCATGACTTTTCCTTGATGGCAACCCACTTATAAAAGACCAAATATATTGGTTCTAGATATGCTCAGAGTTGGCCAGTGATGGAACAAAATTTCAGAGTGATGGGACAAAAGTTTTACAAATCAGAATCAAAAGATGTATAAAATCCATATTTAAGAAAATATACGCAAGTTGGTCAAGGAAAAGTCGCGTATACACGTGAGTAAGAAGAAGTAAAGTAGTGTATATAATTGTGTTATGAATGATCAAGGTTGAAGTTGATTCTACGTGTTAATACAGAAGTCTGGGTTTAATGATGTGATCTGGTTATAGTGATCTCACTGTTCTGTTTGAACATTATTTTATGGTTATTGGTATTTTTCTACAAATTATGTTGTGTTGAAGTTGTTGGATCCAGTGTGAAAATTTATGAAACGTGGTATGCAATGGTTCTGAGGGCTAAAGCCTTCAGTGTGGAAGTTGAAGCTTCCTGCCAGTAGAAGCTGGTGATCAGTTCAGGGCGTTGTAGCTCCCTTTCAGTAGTAGCTGGTAAACAAGATCAGGGGATTGAATCTCTCTTCCAGTAGCAGTTGGAGAACGAGAGAAGGTTGGAGCATTCTGCAGGTGGGTGTCTGTGTGTTGGTATGAGTCTACGCCAGTACAACATTGTAAGTAGTTTTCTATATAATAAATATTGAAGACAAAGATGAAAACAGCAGTGGTTTTATCCCGACTTGGGTTTCCACCTTAAATCTTGGTGTTCATGTGTGATGCATTTGTGTGATAATTTATTTTGTTATTACTGCACATGTTTACAGCTTAAATGTTTGATTCATAACTAATGAACTGGGCTAAGTAAAGTTTCTGAATATTTATTTGAACATTAAGTTATTTGGGTATACACATGTTTACTTTAAGAAATATACGTGCATACGCTAGTTGGACTAATTAGAGTCGCATATAGAAATCAATAAAAGATTGTGATTATTGTAAATACTAATTCACCCCCCCCCTCAGTATTTTTCCCAACAATTGGTATCAGAGTAGGCCCTTCTGAATAATCTTAATCGCTAGAAGGAAGATCTTCCAAGATAAGCAATCAAGATGGAACCACATCTATTAGACCACTTCTCTTCAACGGAAACAATTTAATATTCTGGAAGAAAAGAAAAAGATCCTATCTTTAGTCTCTTGGAGCATATGTTTGGGCAATTGTTGAAGGAAGTTACCAATATCCAGCTACAGTTCCCACAGATCCAACAACAAGCAAGAACTATGAAATTAATGAAAAAATTTTCAATGCATTATTGAGAATCTTGATCGAATCAGAATTTGTCAAGGTTATGTAGTTAAATACAACAAAGGAGATATATGAAAAAATTATTCTAAGCTATGAAGGAGATGCTAAGGTAAAAAGTGCTAAACTTCAATCTCTCAGAATTCAATATGAAAATCTAAGAATGCATCATGATGAAAGTATTGCTAGTTTCTTTTTGCATCTAGATGAAATCGTAAATCGAATGAGAAATTTGGGTGAAGACATAAGAGATACAAATTTAGTGGAGAAAATATTAAGATCTCTAACTCCTAAATTCGAGTCAAAAGTTTATGCTATTGAAGAGAAGGATCTATAGACTCTTACTGTTGCTAAACTTCATGGGATCCTGACTAATTTTGAAATGAGAAAAGGAGGTTCGTCTAAAGTCAAAGAAGCTGCTTTTAGAGCCACTACAAAAGGAAAGGATAAGGAAGAAACAACATAATCAGGGTATGTATTAGAAGAAGATGAGGTAATTTTTTTAAAGAAACTTCAACTTGGCATTGGAAGGTTCAAAGGTAAGCTTCCTTTCAAATGTTTTTCTTGTGAAAGAGTGGGTCATTATGCTGTTAAATATCCTCATAAAGATAATCATGAAAAGGGAAAGGATTTAGCAAAAGGTAATAGGAGATGATTTGTAAATAGAAAAAGTTACTATACTCATGACGATAGTGATGGATTGTCAAATAGTGAAGAAGGAGAATCTAATCAAGATCTTAGACCGCTCATGGCATTTGAAAAGGTCACTAGTGAGGCTAAAGAAAATTTTATGGACGCTTTAGAAGAAAATGACTTTCTTGAAAAAATCACTCAAATCAAAATATTTTTGGAAGAAAAAAAAGTAGCCATAGATACTCTAAAGAATCAACTCATAGAAAAAGATAAGAACAATGATAAATTAGAATTTGAAATAGTAAGTCTAAGAAAGGAACTTGAGAAAGTAAAAACTCTAAATCTTAGATTTGCTAAAGGATCTGAGTTCTTAGATGAAATTATCAAGGTTCAACGCTCTCCTCTTGTGAAGACAGGTCTTGGATATATTTTTGAGCCTTCCCAGTCGTAAAAATCCTCAACTACAAGCTATCTAAATGTAGCAAAATCCATCCAGTAAAGCTTCATCACCCAGCAAAAGAACAAATACAATGCTCTGGTAAAGCATGATCATTCGAATTCAAGGGTGAAAAATAATAGAAGTATAAGTAAAAAGGTAAATAACACTAGAAGGTTCTATGATCACCGAAATTTATTCTTTAATGGAAAATGTTTCTCATGTCATAATTTTGGTCACAAAGTTGCTCAATGTGTTGCATACAAAACCATCATGACCAGAGAAGCAAGAAAGCAAATAAATGAGACAGGAATAAAGAAGATTACTTATTAAAAAAATTCTCCTCTTCAAGAAGAAATTGAATGTTAATTTTGCAATAAATTTGGACATGAGAAATCTAAATGCAGGAGCAAACCACAGCCAAAAGAAAAAATATCCACAAGTTCTAAGGTATGGAGAAGGAAGGACTTACAATTCGAAAAATGTGGCATAACTTTATTTGCAGAAGGAGAGGAAAATCAATGGTACATTGATAAAGGATGTTCAAAACACATGACAGGTGACAAAGACAAGTTTATTTCATACAACGCATTAGAAAAAGAAAAGAATGTCACTTTTGGAAATGACTCTCCTGTTGTCATTAAGGGTAAAGGATCTATTTTTATAAAATTAAAGGTTAAATCTAACAATGTTATGTATGTTGATGGATTAAAGCATAAATTTTTGAGTGTTAGTCAAATGTGTGACCAAGGAAATGAAGTTGTCTTCTGATCAAAAGAGTGTTTGGTTCGTGAACTTGACACATGAAAGACTGCAATAAAAGGAATAAGAACACCAAGCAATCTGTATATATTGAAAGGTTGTGAAGAAAATTGTTATCTAGGAAAATATGCAGAAAAATGGTTATGGCACGGAAGATTGAGACATCTGAGATTTTCTCAAATAAGAAAATCAAGTAGGCTCAAAGCTATTCGCGATCTACCCAACATAACTTTACCAGAAAGTACTATATGCAAGTCATGTCAATTTAGTAAGTAAACCAGGGTTCAATTCAATGCCAAAGAAGGATCAGCAAGTAGGCCTCTTGAACTTATACATACTGATTTGTGTGGACATGTAAGGAAAAAATCTCCTCGTGGAGAACAATACTATCTTATTCATTAATGAATTTTATAGAATGTGCTGGATCGGTTTACTGAAACACAAAGATGAAGCATTTGAAAAATTTAAGGTCTTCAAGCTTTAGTTGAAAATGAATTATATCTAAAAATAAAATGTCTTATATCTGACTGGGGAAGAGAATACATATCAAATGAATTATCTGATTTCTATGAACAATATGGTATAAAAAGACAATTCTCCATAGCTGGAACTCCGCAACAAAATGGCATGACAGAAAGAATGAATAGAACATTTCAAAAAATGGCTCATGTCATGCTTGATGAATCTAGGACTCCTGACACCTTTTGGGGTGATGCTGCTCATACTGTAGTAATATTCTCAACAAGGCTCATGTTTGTGTGAATAGTGATAAAACTCCTTATGAACTATGGTATGGTAATACTCCCACTATGAAGCACTTTAAAGTTTTTAGAAGCAATTTTTTTATCAAACATAATGATGAAAAAATTGGTAAGTTTGAACCTAGAGCAGATGAAGGAATACTTCTTGGTTACTCTTCTAGAAGTAAAGCGTACAAATTCTACAGTAAGAGACTTCAGAAGATTGTTGAATGTATTGATGTTGTGATTGATGAAACACTCTCATCTCCCAAAAGGGAAATAACAACCGAGGATGATGATGATGATGGTGGTGAATTATTTCCCTCATAAAATCACAATTATATAGAAGAAGAAACTAATGAAGCATCAAAAGAAGATACATCAGAAAGAGAAAAGGCTCCATCCAGGTATGTTCAAAAGAATCATCCAGAATCTCAAATTTTGGGAGAAAAGGAATCAGAGGTACAAACAAGAAGAACACTTGTAGGATCTCCTAGTTATCTAGCACTATTATCCACCATTGAACCACAAAATCTAAATCAATCTAGTAAAGATGGATGTTGGATTAAGGCCATGAATGAAGAACTGGATCAAATTGAAAAGAATAATAATTGGAAATTAGTTCCAAGACTTCATGATAAAAATGTTATTGGAACAAAGTGGATATTCAAAAATAAGTTAAATGAAAATGGAGATGTAATTAGAAACAAATGTAGACTTGTCTGTAAAGGGTATGCTCAACAAGAAGGTATAGAATTTGAAGAAACACTTGCACCTATAGCTAGACTTGAAGCCATAAGAACGTTTCTTGCATTTTCAAGTTTTCAACGATTCAAGGTTTATCAAATGGATGTAAAATGTTCTTTCCTTAATGGAGATATTGAAGAATAAGTTTATATAGAACAACCAAAAGGATTCATTCTAGGAAATGATGAAAAACTTGTTTTCAAACTCAAAAAATCTCCATATGGTCTAAAACAATCTCCACGAGCATGGTACTATCGTCTTAACAAATATATTCAACAAAAAGAGTTCACAAAAGGATCTGCAGACAGTTACTTATACACAAAATTGAGGATGATAAATTGTTGATTATTGCTGTTTATGTTGATGACATCATTTCTGGGAGTAATGAAGAATCCATGAGTCAGAAATTTGCTTCTATTATGCAGCAGGAAATTGAAATGTCTTTACTTAGGGAACTAACATATTTTCTTGGCTTACAAGTGTAACAAGAAAAATATGGCATATGTCTCTCACAAGCAAATTATCTCAAGCAAATTCTTAAGTAGTATGGGATGGAAGACTGCAAACCTGTGAGCACTCTAATGGTGAACATATGTAATCTAAGTTCTCATAATGATTATCCCATGGTAAACCAACCAGAGTATAGATATAGGATTGGAAGTATGCTTTATCTAATACTTTATCTAATAGGGACTAGACCGGATAGCATGCATGCAGTTGGGATTGTTGGATGATTCCAAGCCAATCCAAAGGAGTCGCATCTTCAGGAAGTAAAACTAATATTCAAATATCTACAAGGAACTCAAGATTTTGTTCTATGATATTTCAAGAATTCTAGTCTTACTCTTCATACTTACACAGATGCAGACTGGATTGGAAATGTTAGTGACTGGAAAAGCACTATTTGAGGTGCATTTTATATGGGGCCTAGATTAGTATCCTAGTTCAAAAAGAAACAAAGTTCCATCATTTTATCTACATCAGAAGCAGAATATGTAGATGCTACATCATGTTGCACACAACTTCTTTGGATGATGCAGACATTACAAGACATTCAAATTAAATGTTCTCCTCCCATCTCCATCCTATGTGATAGTACAAGTTCCATTAGTATCTCAAAAAATCTTGCTATGCATTCCAAAACCAAACATATTCCTATGAAGTATCACTTTTTATGAGAACAAGTGCTTGAGAAAAAGGTTAAATTGGAGTATGTTCCCTCCAAAGAACAAGTTCTTGGCATACTTACTAAACTTCTTTCCAGAGAATCATTTGAATAGCTCAGACAAAATCTGGCAGTTGTCTCTGGCTCATTATGTTTTTAAACTTATTCGATCGGTTTGATTTCAGAAGATTAAATTCAGTACGCAGGTTTCGTGGCACATAGTCGCATATATACGTAATTTTCTCTCCAGACCGGGATGTATGGATACTTCGGTCATAAAATATGTGGGTCAGCCTTTAGAACAAATATGGTTTTAATCTATTGCTTAGGTTTTGATATGTACAGTTTGTGGTTTTGGTTTTCAACTTACATTTCCTTCCTTGATATTTATCTATTTAATGAAGATGCTTTGATGAATTGGTTGTTGAAAATGTTCAGGATGCATGGGTTTAGGGGGAGCATTAACCTTGCTGGGTATAATGCATTGTTGGCATTATGTTGGTTGTTGAAGTATGTTCGATGGTCTCTCTCTATTGAGGTCCTTTGGTCTTGGTTGCAAAGTCATATCTGTAATTCGATGTAAGGGTCATGTTGAGACCTAAGATGTAAAGATATTCATATTCAGTCATGTATGGACTACTTTTTTTGTTGAGGTTTAACAAGATGATGATCCTAGTGAAAATTAAGCACCTTCACTAGGTGGGGCCCATAGGCTATTTTTAGGTGTATGTCTATTTTTAGAATGGTGAGAATATTCTAAAATTAGTAGGATGCTGATTCTAGATGGTTGAGCAAATTATATCTTTAGATGAGTTTATTTTAGATCATATGAAGTCTATTTTTGTATCACAAATCTAAAAATAGAATGCACACACACATTTTTAAATGATAATCAGACAATAGATAATAACCTATTCTCTTGGAGCACTTGATTTCAGTTAACTGATGTGGCAAACTATTTAGTTGAAGGAATTATGAGTTGCAAGGTTGGTTGGTGACTCATGCATGATGGAATTCATTGTAACTGAGTGTGACACAGTTGTAACAGAGTTGGAAGAGTAGTTATGTGAGTTGTTATTTAGTTTAACTCAGTTGTGCTAGTTGTAACTAAAGATACACTAGTGAAAGATGAGTGAACTAATTATTTAATTAATCACAAGTAGTGTCCATTTGAAATTGAAGAAATATGCTTAACTACTTGGTATGTCACAGGTCCAAAGTGAGACCCGTGGAGAGATAGGGCAGCAGTTTGACTACCGAAAGGTGCTAGAAGGGCAGCACTATGGTCCAATGTAATTAAGGGCACACATTGGAGTTGTCAATGAGGATTTCACAATGCATGAAAGGCAAGACCTAATTCATTCAGTGATCTTTCTGCCAGGATTTCAATAAGGAGGTAAAGCACGATGCGTAACTGTTATCGGTGGAACGACCCTTGTATGATAGTGTGAGACGATTATATATTGTACTGAGAGCTCTATGAGCTGAGATTTGTATGATATTGTTTCATGATTCCATGATATACATAATATATGATAGTTGGGATTTTTAGCTTTAAGCTTCCTCGGTAAAAAATCTTGTTATGTGCGATTGGTTTTTCTTCATGTGTTTGAAATTGGAAATTTAATTTCCGTAAAGAATTAAGTAGAAGGATTCTATATTTAACAATGGATTTAGTTGTTAGATCAGGGGAGTTCAGAAATACATCACAATATTTATAAAATTTCTACATGGTATCAGAGTAGTGTTAATCACTGAAGATTGCAATATTGAACGAGTGTTGAGTTTTGTTGGTGGAACAATTCGAATTTGCTGCAAGAATTTCTTGGTGCGATAGTTGAGTAAACATTGAAATGGCTTTCAATGGGTTGCAGTTGGAGTATGCACTCAAGGGAAGCTTTAACTACATAGCATGGAAGGATAGGATGGAGGTGGTGCTTGAAGATAATGGCTTGAAGGAGTTCATCGATAACGATGTTCCTAAGCCCACTTCGACACATGTTGCATTACTTAACGCCTGGAAAAAGAAAGTAGCGAAGACGAGAAGGATTATATTGGAAGGTGTGAAAGACCATATTGTGTCAAGCCTTCACAGGAAATCCACTCCATTTTCAATGTGGAAGGCTCTGACAGATTTTTTCCGAAGCAACAACGACCATAGGAAGTTGGCGCTGAAAGAAAAACTCAGAAAAATAAAAATGGAGAAGGGCGACAGTATTCAAAAGTATCTCACGAAGTTTGTCCAATGTAGGGATGAGCTGGGGAGTGTGGGAATTATAGTTGCTGAGGATGATTTGGTGAGCTTGGTTCTCCTTATACTTCTAAAGAGTTGGCACATTTATCAAGACTCTTTCAATGGACGGGAAAAACTGCTAGATTGAGGGCGACTTTGGTCAGATCTAGTGTAGGAGGACATAAGGCGGAATACCAGGGATGGCTCTTCATCAAAGCATGATGATGAAGAGGATTGTGCTTGGCTGCCAAAGCAAAGAAAGGGAAGGGGAAGAAATCCCATTCAAAATCCGAGGCTAAAGGCAAGAAGCTAGGTTTGTCCAAGGTGAAGTGTTTTCACTGTCACGAACATGGGCATCTCGCCACTAACTGCCCACAAAAAAAGAAGAACAAGAAGGTTGCTGGAGCTACAGCTGGTGAGGCCCTTGCATCAAAATTTGAACTTGATTTCTCCTTGATCGCATGCTTGGTTTCAAGCACAATGGGATTGGTGTGGTATCTTGATAGTGGTGCTTCCTTCTACATGACGGGAGATAAGGAGCTTTTCAACGACTTGGAGGAGAAATACCTCCAAATGTATATAGAGATGGGTGAAAATGGACGATACATTGTGATCGAAATTCATACCATTACCTTTGAGACAGAGTCAGGTAAACCATTTCTGTTGAAACATGTTATGCATGTTTGAGGTCTAAAGAAGAACTTGGTCTCAATCGCGTTGTTGGAGGACAGAGGTTATGATGTTGTTTTCAACAATGGAAAAGCCTTCCTGCGACATAAAAAAATGGGTCAAACCAAGAGGATAGGGATTCGAGTCAAGAATCTCTACAAGTTGGAGGTATATGGATGCACTACAATGGTGAGCAAATAAAAAGAAGTGGTGAGCTGGGATGAGTGCGAATTATGGCACAGGAGATTGGGCCATCTTCACCATGGCGCCCTGAAGATTTTTTAGCAGATTTATACTGGACTTCCCAAGGGTACACTTGCGCAGATAGATCAGTGCAAGGGATGTACTATGGGTAAGTTTGTGAAGACCATATTTCATGAAAAGGAGAACCGTGCTTCAGTGATCTTGGAGAGAGTTCACACAAACGTGTGTTGACCATTATCGGTTGCTTCAACAACAAAACACAAGTATTATGTTATTTTTTTTGATGACTATTCTCGTAGATGTTGGATCTTCTTCATGCAGAATAACGATCAAACATTCTCAAAGTTCTGTGAGTTTAAAGCATTGGTGGAGAAGGAGTCAGGGAAGCAAGTGAAGGCTCTACGGAGCGATAATGGTGGTGAATATATCTCGAACGAATTCAAAGACTTCTGTAGCAAAGAAGGAATTCGAAGAGAACTCATAGTGCCTCATAACACACAAAAGAATTGGGTCGTGGAGAGGAAGAATAGAACGATCGTGGGTGCTGCACAAGCTATGCTTGAAAGGGAGCTACACTTGCATACAGAGGAAGAACTGGTTGTTCCCAAAGACGAGCCTCGAGATGTGGATCAGCCACAGGAGGAGGATCATGGAGTGGAGGAGTCCACTCATGCAGAGCCAAACATCAGAACTGGCAGAAGGCGTACCACAAAAGCTCAGAGGCTAAATCTTGATGCGACACAGAATGTAGGAGCCCCTACTTCACAACATAGACAGAGAGAGTCTCCTGACCGATTCACTGGATACATGTCTCTCATGGGCAAATGTATTGTGACAGAGCCATCTTCTTTTCAGGAAGTAGTGCAAGAGCCCACATGGGTATATGCAATGGTGGAGGAGTATGACTCCATTGTCAGAAACAGTGCCTGGGAAATTGTTCCAAGGCCAGTTGATAAATCAGTGGTAGGATCAAGATGGATCTACAAGGTAAAGAAAGCTATTGATGGGAGTGTTGAGAAGTATAAGGAAAGATTTTTTTCCTGGGGCTTCTCATAGATCGAGGGGATTGATTATGAAGAAACCTTTGCACGTGTCACATGGTATTCTTCCATAAGGACCATCCTTCCTCTTTCAGCGCAGATGGGTTGGCACATTCATCATATGGATGTGAAGACTGCTTTCCTTAATGGGATCATTGAGGAAGAAGTGTACATTAAGCAGCCTAAAGGATTTGAGATCTTCAACAGCGAGTCACATGTGTGCAGACTCAAAAGAGTGTTGTATGGGCTGAAGCAAGCAACCCGTGCTTGGTACACTCAGATCGACAACTATTTCACTGGACTTGGCTTCACCAAGAGTGAGGCGGATGCAAACCTAGACCAGATTGTGGTGGAGGGTAAGATTTTAATCATTTTTCTTTATGTTGATGATTTAATAATTATTGGTGATGAGTATCTGATACACTCATGCAAGGAAGATCTTGCAAAGGAGTTCGCGATGAAGGATATGGGCCTCCTTCATTATTTCCTTGGATTGGAAATATGGCAGCGAGAAGGTGAATTGTTTGTGTCTCAAGGCAAGTATGATCGGGAGATACTCGGTAATTTTCACATGGATGACTGCAAACCCATGGATACTCCTCTTCCAGGAAATTGGAGGAAAGAGGATGCTACAACGACAGAGGTAGTGGATGCTACTATCTATTGAGAGTTGGTAGGTTCACTCATGTATTTAGTTAATACAAGACCGGAAATATGCTATGCGGTGAACCATATTAGTCAAGCGATGGTTAAGCCTACCAAGCTCTTTTGGAATGTGGGCAAGCATGTCCTGAGATATCTCAGGAGCACATATGAGTATGTATTATGGTATAGATAGGCATATGAGGTGAAGTTGCATGGCTTCACGGATGCAGATTGGGCAGGCAGCCCAATGGACAGAAAGAGCACATCAGGAGGGGTTTTCAATATCTTATCTATAGTTGTTTCTTGGTATAGCAGGAAACAAATATCCGTGGAACTTAGTTCAGTGGAATCGGAATACATGGCAGTAAGTCAAGTTGCATGTGAGGCTATCTAGATGAGGAAGATCCTAGTCGATTTGTTCGGTTCTCATTTAGATCCTACAGTGTTTCATTGTGATAATAAGAGTTTCATTAAAATCTTGATTAATCCTGTGTTTCATGATAGATATAAGCATATAGATATCCGGTATCATCATATTAGAGATTGTGTGCAGCAGAAGATCATGTTGCTTCAGCACATTCCTATGGAAGATCAGGATGCAGATATTCTGACAATGGCGCTCACTAGGAGCAAATTCGAATACCATAGAGTCAGGATCGGGGTGAAGGATAATCCCTTTCTTATTGAGAGGGAGTGTTGAGATTCAACAAGATGATGATCCTAGTGAAAATTAAGCACCTTCACTAGGTGGGGCCCGTAGGCTATTTTTAGGTGTATGTCTATTTTTAGAATGGTGATCATATTCTAAATTTAGCAGGGTGATGATTCTAGATGGTTGAGAAAATTCTATCTTTAGATGAGTTTCTATTTTTAGATCATGGGTGAAGTCTATTTATAGACCACAAATCTAAAAATAGAATGCATGTCGATTATTATTAGCCCTTAATGATAATCATACAATAAATAATAACTTATTCTCTTGGAGCACTTGATTTTAGTTAACTAATGTGGCAAACTAGTTAGCTGAATGAATTACACATTCCAAGGTCAGTTGGTGACTCATGCATGATGGACTTCGTCGTAAATGAGTGTGACACAGTTGTAACAGAGTTGGAAGAGTAGTTATGGGAGTTCTTATTTAGTTTAACTCATTTAAGTGAGTTAAACTTAGTTGTGCTAGTTGTAACTAAAGATACGCTAGTGAAAGATGAGTGAATTAATTATTTAATTAATTCACAAGTAGTGTCTTACTTGCAACTATAGAAATACAACAGTTAACTACTTGCATGTTAGATCCAGTGGAGACCCAGTGGAGAGATAGGTGAACGGGTGTGTTTGACTATCTGTTGTGACTATAGCGATGCATTCAATGCATGTAAAAAAACATTGGAGTTTCCAATGAGGATTGTGCAGTCAAGGCAAGGCAAGATCGAATTCATTCAAGGATATTCTTCAGCAGTGATTGCGCAGTGGAGGCAGGCTGTCAAGAGGCAGTAAATTGGTGCATGTGTGAACCAATTTTTATATGACAGTGTGAGACGATTATATATTGTACTGAGAGCTCTATGAGCTGAGCTTTGTATGAGATTGTTTCATGATTCCATGATATACATAATATATGATAGTTGGGGGTTTAGCTTTAAGCTTTCCTGGTAAAACATCTTGTTATGTGCGATTGATTTTTCTTCATTTGCTTGAAATTGGCGATTTATTTCCGCAAAGAATTGAGTAGAAGGAATCTTTATTTAACAGTGGATTTAATTGTTATATCAGGGGAGTCTGGAAATACATCACAGTATTTATAAAATTTCTACATTTTTCAAATATGTAAACCCACTTGGTTGGGCGCTTGAGTAAAAAATGTAAACCCTCTTGGTTGGGTAGTTGAGTCAAATATGTAACCCCACTTGGTTGGGTGCTTGATGTATGTATGCGTCCTTGGTGATAGGAAAGATTTTAGAGTCATGTATTTCAGTACAAAATTGTTTTGAACCTTCAGCATGTGTTCATGGGGAGTATGGTCTATATAGTGTAGCGCAGATCTCAACATTATTGTATCTACAAGGAAAGATCAACCTCAGTTCCGTATCAGTCCGCCCTTTTCCCTTGATGTAAAAGGGGGAGATTAATTTTGTGTTTGGTGTTGGAATACTTCTTATATTGACGTGTCTACAAGTTATGATGATTCTACACCAACATGGTTGTCATCAAGTCCAAAGGGGGAGATTGTTGGAATTAAGATTGCAGGAGTTGTCCTTGATGGAAACCCACTTATAAAAGATGAAATATATTGGTTTTGGATATGCTTAGAGTTGTCCAGTGATGGAATAGAATGTAAAAATGATGGGATATAAGTTTTACAGTTCAGAATCAGAAGATGGATAAAGCCCATATTTAAGAAAATATACGTAAGTTGGTCAAGGAAAAGTCACATATACATGCAGGTAAGAAGAAGTAAAGTAGCATATACAATTGTGTTATGAATTATTAGGGTTGAAATTGATTATGTGTGTTAATACAAAAGTGTGGGTTTAATGATTTGATCTGGTTACAGTGATCTCACTGTTCTGTTTGAAGATTGGTTAATGGTTGTTACACCAATTTTTGGTCATCTAACTATTTACAATTAGATGGATTGAAGTACACCATGTAAGACCAATTTTACCATAGTAAAATTGCTTTCACTATAAGAAATACATTAATAAACCACATTTTAAAGTTATTTATGGTTCAAACAGGAAACCCCATGAGGAATAATTAAATAAATCCTTATTTATTTGATTTTCCTCTAGGAATAATTAATTAAACACTGTTTAAATAATATTATTGGTCATATTTAACCCTATTCATGAGAAATAATTACATAAATCATTATTCAGCTTATTATTCTCTTGGAATAATTAATTAAATAATTAATATTCCTTATTAAATTTGACAAAATCATTTAGGAATAATAAAATAAATCATTATTTGTTAAATTATTCCTTAACCCCATCCTTGGAATGATAAATAAATCATTTATTTATTTATTATTTCTAAATAAAGGTATTTAACCAATTTAAACTCCTTTTCCCTCCAACAAAATATAATAAAATATTCCAAGAAATTAGATCTAGATATTGGTTAATAATATTTGATTATGCACCATTATCAAGGATAACTCAATATTTTGTTATAAATAGGAGGGTTTTCCATTCATTATTTACCTTTTATCCTTTTCCATTGTCATACTTTAATCGCTTTTATTAATTTTTTGCTTCTTGATCTCCCATCGAGTTCAACATGTCTTGAATTTTATACACCATTGAGAGAGAGAAACTTTTGGATCTGAAGCATTGAGGACAGCTAAGAACCCATACCATTGAGGGGGACTGGTAACATCATTATTTGTTCCCTTCCCAGGTGTTAATACATATAAAAATTCTTTATATATCTTGTCTTGCCCATTAGATATTTGGAGAAACTCTTATTTCATTTTACTATTTAGCTAATTTTACTACATAGATTTGGGTTTTGTTGCATTTGTTTCAACTATCTATTGCAGATCTAAGGAGGTTAGACAACCATCTTTTTTTTTAGGGTTGTTTTTCATGTGCAACTAAAGTTAAGAATTCATTCTAACAATTGGCAACTCCACTGGGTTTTATTCAGATTCCTGTGTGACCAGCTGCTTCAGTAATTAGGGTTTTTATTCATCTATTTTTAGTCTCTTAATGTTTATTTCTACATTTTATGCCATAAAATAATAAAAATTCTAACTTCTGAGTGTTTATGGTTGTTTTTCGTAGGTAACAGGTATCAGCTGCCTTAGAGACAACAATTTTCTCCACAACCTGCTGCTAGAGGATCCCGGAACTACAACTAAAAATTTTCAGCCCAGAACTTGTGATTTCAAGCTCAGGTCGCACCTATGGGGCCAGAAACTGTGATTTCAATAGCTAACAGGTCAGTACCTGTGAGCTGCCACTTTTTGCGGGATTTTTTTGTGACTGTCACGGTTTTCCGCAAGCACTATTTAGGGTTTTCTGACCTCTATCACTGTTGGGTGTGGAGCTTGATTATCTTATTTATTTAGATGTATCGCCATGTTGGACCCTTGTTCTTAACGGGGTGACAACGTTGCCCCTTTTTTAATCGCTGCCAGGGGGGTCCAGGGGGGCGGGGGGTTTCGGGGGTAGCACCCCTGCAGCTAAAAAATAGATGTAAAATTTCCTTGTTAAATATTCTAATTTCATAGTCAATCAGGGTTGATCATTAGGCGGATGATCTGAATGTAGAAGTTATGTTTAATTTAGGTTTTTTTTCCATAGAAGGAAACCCTACGTTTTGTATGACGGTATTGTATTGTGACTATGTATGGTATGTGTATTATGAGTGAGAAACACAAAGGGGGACTATGAGAGATAGTATAAAGTATTACAGTGGATCTGTTGTAGGTCGTGTCTCTTCATCTTGTTGGATAATATAAAGGAAGGACTTGTTGTTCGGGGTGGACGTAGCCCAAATTGGGCGAACCACGTATATCTGTGTCTCTCTTGTTTTATATGTTTCCTGTGTTTGTGTTTCTGCATAGTTTATGTGTTCCATTGCTCTATAATATATAATTTTCTAACAGTCTCAGCCTGTCTTAGGCCTAGATATGCTTAGTTTATCTCCTTGAAGTAAGACCAAGCCCCTTATGGTTTCAGTACGCTTCCACCTTTTTAGGATGGGTTTAACTGAGTAGGTAGTCTAAGATTTTGCAACGCCTTCAACCATTGTTTAGGGTCTGGTCTATCCTTTTTTAATATCCTTTTAGATTGATTATTATCCCATCCAAAACCCCCTCTTGAGTTTTGTTTGGTCTTTCCCTTAGGGTTCCCCTCATTTCCCTTATGGTTTTAACCTTTCGCCTCATTTTCTGCAGCATTTTCCCCTCTGGTTTCTTGTTGTTTTCTGCACCTTTTCCAGTACATCTGAGTCATTATATCCTTTTCCCTTAGACCTTATATATTTTGGTCATCTTGTGTCTTTTGAGTCAATTTATCCCGCCTCTTAGAACAGTTTTTTGGGAACCCTTATTTTGGGTTGAATTTATGCATCTTTAGTTATTTATTTCACTGTTGTTTTAGTTTTATTTTCATTTATTCAACATTTTTTATTTTTCTTTATACACAATTGTCTGGGCTTAATTAAAATTAACCCACGGCTTGCACACATGCACACCTAAATCGAAGAGCGCTTGGTTTACCCCGCCAAGCCAAGACATAAACATTGTAATTAATTTATATTGCACCTCCAAGGCGTTTATTCCGGACACTCCTAGGCCTTCATCCTCAACTTTCGTTAGGAAGACTTACTCCAAAGCATAGAGTTTGAGTTAGTCCTCCGCTGAGTCCCCATACTGAGTTTGATTTTGGTCCATCGTGCCCTCCCTCCGATTCCGAACCCGGTTCTCCTCCACCTCATTCTATCACCATGTTAGGCACCAATGCAGGTGCTGGTCCTCAAGCTGGTGGTAGCCCCGACCCTAATTCGGGAGCTGATACTAGTGGAACCACTATCGAAACCGTTTTGACTACTCCTTTGATACCTTTTGTGGTAGGTTTAACCTCCTCGATTTCAACCAGTTAATTAACGACCCTATACTCCATAATCCAGGTTAGGCTGTTATGCCAACTAAGCTTCCTTCACACATCCCTAAGTTTGAAGAAAACACTGGAGAGGACCCTACTAATCACATCCTGTCCTTTCACATGTGGTGTCCATCCAATTCTATCATTGATGACTCCATCTATGTTTGGTTATTCCAGCGTACGCTCACTGGAGATGCTGTAAAGTATGTATGTATCCAGGACAAAAAACATTTGCCCCATTGCATCAACTGATGTCGGGGCCAATTTTTGCTCAACCTGTTTACCCCAATGTTTCTCAACCTCCTTTCTATCCTTACCCGTAGCCCAATGCTCCAGCCCCTACGACATCCGCACCCCAACATCCCATGCTATCTCAACCACCGCCGCAGTAGCCACCTCTCCATCAGGGCCAAATGTATGCACAACAGAGCGCGACTAATCCTCCTAATTCCAAGAAAAAGAGGAAAGGAAACCAAAATAAACTAGTGCAAGGTAATCGAGGGCGCTAAGGTAACCAACCAAAAGCACCCCAAGGGAACTAGCCTAACACTAACAACCAACAACAGGACGATCATCCCAAGCAGAACATGCCTCTCCGTATGAACAAGCCTTGTTCTTGTTGTGGTGTCCATGGCCATTATACTAATGATTGTCCCGTTTTACCCCAGATGCACCAATTTTTGAAAGCACAAGAAACATCTAGAGGATATCAAGCCACTTCTTTGGCTCCTCCAAATATTGCACTAGTTCAACCAGTTGTTTTCACTAATCATTTCCCTCAGCAAGGATATCTTCGGTGGCCGATAAAAAATCAGGTGCACTTCTCACCAGTGTTTCACCTGGAGTCTTTAAAGGTTCAACCTTACTTGGTGCATTCCCTGGTATTCCCCCTCTTGTCTTAGACCCTAGCTTGTCGAATGCTTGCATGATTCAATCATCTCAGACTAGCCACAAACTATCTAGTTCAACTAGCTAGCAACCTATACCTCTGCAACCTGTTGGTGGTCACTCGACAGAGACTTCAGGGCCTTATTTTCAAGTACCTTATCCCTCTACTAATGTCTCTTCCACTCCTTTTCAACTAGGAACGGTTCCCCCTAGCCTTAATTAGTTGGGAGCCATTCTGCTAGGCCATTACCCATCTGGTCAGATATCGTTTCTTGCTCCCCCCTTTAGTGTCTTCTCGGTGCCTGTTATGGCCACGTTGAGCCTTCCCAATTCGAACTTGGGGATCCAGTCTGGTACATTGATCCCCCAACCAACACCCTGCCTAGTCAACTCAAACCTTATACCGCTTTGACCCTGGTCCAACCGGTCACTATGACCCCTCCCTTTGCTTCAGTGCCTCAGCCACCTCAACAGGAATCTACTCATGTTTTTAAAGCACCTAGTGCAGGGGGAAAAGTTGAAAAGAAGGAAATTAAGGATAAGGATGCCCAAAAAACTCCTGCTCCTCCTAAGCCTCTAAAGTGGTCACCTTCGTGCGCTTTGTGTGATGTTTTTTAGCATGCTACCCAAAATTGTCCCGAGCTTCCTCTTCTCAAACATATGGTCAACAAGGAATTTCCTAAATCTAATATCCCGGAGGTCCATATTACCTTACTTAATTCAACTAAGAAACTAAAATAATTGTGCACAAATCACCCTTGTGCTTTGTGTGATATTTATGGCCACTATTCCCACCTTTGTCCCTGTCTTGATGACTTTTGCGACACCCTTAAGGCTGTTCACCAAATATAGGCTGCTAGTAAAGGATCATGTACTCCTCTACTTGTGAATTCTGCTTCCACATAACCGGATGCCATTTCTTCACACATTGTGATACATCCCCCCGATTTCGAGATGACAGAACCTTCAGCCACTATCCTCTATTTTTCATCATCCATGAGATCCTTGGCAAAAAACCCCTCTAGGGCATTCCCTATTGTTTCAACTAAACCTCCTTCGACAATCACCTTGGGCTCAACATCGGTAGATGTTTCATCTACTAGCTCTTCGTCTACCCTTAGTATTAGTGCGTATGTGAACCATATCTCTCACGATGATACATCAGGTAGCCCCATTGCGTCATGTGGTATTTCTTGTGCTAGTCCCCCCATCTTTCATTATATGAAGACGTTATGGAAGCAATGACCACCCCTGACTTTTCTTGGGATGATATGCACCACCGTGCGTACTTCCTTCCGCAGCACTCTCATGACCAGTACATTGTGGAGTCTAAAGACTTCATCTTCGATTAGGTCGATTGGTTTAGAAATCCCATTCCTACACCTGATGCTTTCAGAGAAGGAAATATGGCCAATATCTCTCCTACCATTAAAGTTAACACTTCTGATAAACCAGGGATAGAAGAAAACATTTCCTTGGGAGCACATTACACCCCAAAAGAAATTGAGGCTTACACTAAGCTATTTAAGGAATTCCGTGATGTTTTCACCTGGTCCTATTTAGAGATGCCCGGGCTTAATCCTGCCATTGTTGAACACCATATCGATACATGGCTCGATGCCAATCATGTCCATCAAAATTTGAGACCCATTAATCCTTCTAGATGAGAGGTTATCAAAGCCAAAATCGAGAAACTCAAGCAGGCTGGTTTTATCTATCCCATTGAATACACCACTTGGGTCTCTAACTCGGTTTTCGTTTTCAAAAAACAAGGCACCATCCATGTCTACATGGACTTTCGTGACATGAACAAAAATTGTCCCATAGAAAAATTCCCCACACCATTTATTGACCATATCTTTAATAACTGTACGGGTTATAGAAATTTTACCCATAGCATCCCCCATCACGATGCGTGTTTTATTTTTTCCATGCATTCAGGTTACTTTCATTGTTCATCATCATCTCATTTGTTGTCTTGTGGTGCCTTTCAGATGGATCCATCATCCACACTGTATATTGGTTATGTCGACTGTGCAAATCGCTACTCGCAAAATATATACTTGGCATCCTGGACCATTTTTCCCCCATGCATTCGTTAGTCCTCTCCAACGATGTATGCATTGGATCCGCCACCAATAATCAGGACGAATATGATGCGGTGATAGGTTTTTTAGTCAATGCCCTCAAATATCGCATCCTTCATCTTCATTTTCATTTATATTCCCTGTTGGTTTTCATGCAATTGAATGGTGTATATCGTGTGAATAACCATGTCCTTTTTACAAGATATTTATGAATGAATTTATTAGTACATAGATTTGAAACCATTACATTCAGTCATCTACCTAGAGCTCAAAATCACTATGTAGATAGAATTGAAAACAATATTCTAGATTGGCACTTATCACATGCATTTAACACAAGACAATAATCATAAAAAAATGGCGAACCATATAATCGTCATATATAAAAATATGCATATCCATCATATGTGTCTACAAAATCATAAATGTTTTGGAGTCCTCTACTCTAATACATACGACATGCCCATATCATGTTACAAAATCAAATTGGGAGCACCACATGCCCCTACATCTACTCACTATTTGGAGGGACCCGATCCAATGGATCGGCTCCTGCAGCGCACAGATCCCGCATACCCTACCACGCCATTGCCATGCGCCGCATGACACCTCGCCACTCCAAGGGTACCCCAACACATGCCTCATTGTAGTAGTCATCTAGATCATGCTCTGATACCTCGGTCATCAAAAACTCGTATTTGTGGCCGACATCCTCCAACAAGGCCTCTAAGTCCACTCTATCAGCTCCTGTAGTTGTGTTAGACTCTGCAGCCCCTGGAGCTATAGGTCGTCCCATATACCCGACCAGTTTCACCGGTGCTATATCTACATACCAAAAGTAACGAATCAGTACCACATACATAATTCTAAAACTTTAAATGCACCATAAAACATAACAACTTGTCACTTACCATCTGGTCCCATGCTCTACTGGGTGGAAGTGGCAAGTCCGGGTCCCCCTAATAGTTCATCCCACTATATGGATAGTTGTCTATATACAGCGGCATCTAGTCGCAATGTGCGAAGAACTCGGGTCAGAACACTCATCTGACTCCCCTACCTCCTCCTCTCCCCAGTAGCTGCCCCCAGCAACGCATCCTGGGATTTCGCAGGCTCCCATCATGGATCTATACATGAGGTCAAAGTGTAGGGATCTTCTCGAAGAAGAACAAGCACAACACTATACCAAAAGCATAGTCATGGTTCACTTTTCGCTTACATAGCGACAATTGTCATTTCAACGACGTGAGCATCATATGGGCCCACCCATAGTAGGTCACAATCAACACGCTCAACTAGCATCATCTGCCCTCCGGTGATGTAGTGGAACACTTGGTTTCCCTGAATCCGCAGTACTACTATGGCAGCAGCCCGACTCTCTAGCCTCTATAGATCTTCGGTCGATATAGTCATGCCATTGACACATACATCTAGTCGGAAACGGCGTTTCATAAACTCTGATATATTTCGCCCCTGCGGTAATACTGGCTGGATATTCCCCACCACCCCTAGTGGAGGGAAACTGGTCAGGAAATAGATTTCCTAAATAGTCAGCTCGATCTGGTGCCCCTGCACTATAAATACCTCCAGGTTTGGGTCCTAGTAGCTCACTATCTTGGATAGCAAGGGCTCTCCTGCCCTCATCAACGGGTTCTCAACCGAGAACACCATACCTTTCTAGTGCGCCTCTGACCACCTAATCCCCCTCGATCTTGGAATGAAGCACATCCAAATATCTCTCTCTCCAATTGATCTTTAAATTTTCCATACTTTTACAAACCCATCATATTTTTTAGTCAAAGGAAGAAAAACTGCATCAAAAACATCAAGCCCTAGTTCCTAGCCAAAAATAGGACAAAACCAAACTTTTTGGCAGCTCGCATTTTCCCAGCCCTGTACCTATGAGCTCACAGTTTTTCCCTCTGACAACTGCGACCCATCTCATAGAATAGGGCCCAGGAAGTGTGAGACGACCATGAGGAAGGGCAGGGTGTTGTTCCTGGGCTCTAGGCACCTAATCTGAAATTCAAAACCACTGAAACTGTAGAGTAAGGTTAGGCGACCTACCTGCAACTCACGGATCTCGATACCAATGGTCGGTTTGTCCACTATGAATGCCGCAATATTTAGGGCCTTCTCCTCCTTTCCATGTTCATCAAATCTCCACTAGAAAATTAACCAAATTGGAGGGAAATCGCCTTATTAAAAGAGAAACCTTATTTTTTCTTTTGCTAATTGCGACCAAACCATAGATCTATTTGACGAACTGTCATCACTGTTGGAAAGCTCTCACTGAGCTCTAAAATGGGTATCCTTTGGTTTTTGGTGATTTGATGCTTAATATGGAAGCATTTTTTCCAAGAAGGGTCACTTCGCCGCCTCTAAAAATCAAATTTTTGCACTTGTGCCACTTGTAATTGGGGCACCACTTCGCCTTCATACGTGTCGAGGTGTGTGTCAATTTTCTTCTTGAGTAACCATCTTTCGCTCATGTTTTTATGGTCCCCATTGGACCTATTCTGTGTGGAATCATCATCGAGTCACCCTTGATCAAAGCATTTGAGTTGAGTCATCATCGTATTCATGGAGTCGGTCTTGATTCCCTTTGCCTCATGTTATAGTATTCCATCCATTCATGCCTTTTCCCTCTCTCGTGTAGCCCATTTGGCCACAGTACCACTGTCTCTCATCCCATCAGGAGTTGAGTCAGTCGTTGCCAAGTAATACATGATTTTTTATGCTCTGATAAGGAATTCGTCCGTTCGCTACTCAGTATCCCCCATTACATCATCATCCCTGGTTTCAGTCCATCGGTCTCTCTATTATGATCTCTCATGCCTTAGTTGAGGATTCCTCACTGCCTCACCTATGGTGAACCTCCTTCTATCGACTTCAGCACATTCATTCCAGAAGATAGGTCTAGAGGGTAGTGTACCTTGGTTTCCAGCTTCCATTTTTGTTCGGTGCCTTGGATCAGGCAAAGGGACTCCTTATTGCCCTTTGACTTGATTGTTTCTCATCCAATCCACTTTAGCATGATCAAGATTCGTATACTCGATAGTTTTATGATATAGCAGATTGATCTAGTGATTCCTCGGTGTTTCTGGGATGTTTCAAACCTCATGAGGGGGTGGCCCTTCAGGTAAGCCCCCACATGCCCAGATGACCTCATTTTAGGCTACAACCTCAGATGCAACTCTTTATTGTTTATCAGGGATTCTTCAGTTGTTATTATATCTCATGTACTCAGATATTATTGTATTCAGTCTTGGATATTGTCCCAGGCACAATATGTATGTGGGATCCATTATATTTTTGTCTGGCTCATTGTATGTCAGAATATCATGTACTTTACAACTCAGTCTCATTTTACTAGGCACACCATTATTCTTTGTACTTTTTCATCTCGACGGGCATAGGTATGCCTCCCCCGCCTCACTGAGAATAGGTACCCAAACATTAATGGATACTTATATTATTTATAGGTATCACCCCCTCAGGTTATTGTCCTCTCTTGCTTCACTCCTTCTATGTATCTCTCTCTATATGACTCCCCTTTGGTGTCTAGCGATTGTGTTCTTACAACGTACTCCGGTGTGTTAGACATCCATATTTGTTGTTAAGGATTTTTTTCATGTGCAACTAAAGTGATATCTTTTCGTACACTTGCATTAAGAATTCATTCTAACAATGGTTATTAGCATTATTATACAAATTGTGTTGTGTTGAAGCTGTTGGATCCAGTGTGAAAATTTATGAAACATGGTCTATAGTGGTTCAGAGGGTTGAAGCCTTCAGTGTTGAAGTTGAAGCTTCTTGCCAGTACAAGATGGTGATCAGTTCAGGGGGTTGTATCTCCCTTTCAGTAGTAGTTGGTAAATGAGATTAGGGGGCAAAGCTCCCTTCTAGTAGCAGTTGTAGAATGAGAGAAGGTTGCACCCTTCTATAGGTGGGTGCCTACGTGTTAGTATGAGTCTGTGCCAGTACAACATTGTAAGTAGTTTTTTATATAATAAATATTTAAGACATAGATGACATCAACAACAGTTTTCTCTCAACTTGGGTTTCCACCTTAAATCTTGGTGTTCATGTGTGATTCCTTTGTGTGATAATTTATTCTATTATTATTGCACATGTTTACTTCTTAAATGTATGATGCATAACTGATGAATTGGGCTAAGAAAATTTTCTAAATATTTATCTGAACATTAAGTTATTTGGGTATATGCACGTTTACTTTAATAAAGTTGTGTGCATATGCTAGTTGTTTACCCACTTGCAGGAGTGCACACACCATTGAAACCAATAGTCACGAATTGCAAAGATTCCAGGCACAGTTTAATGGTGGTTCAATGCACATAGTTTCGACCAAGATACATACATTCCAATGCATACGAACCAACTTACACGACAATATTTTAACCAACACTGAGAAGGGACTGCTTGCACCATTCAACACATAGAAGGAACATTACAAGTCAAGAATGCGCAGAAGGATTGGTTAAATAATTCTAGAACAATAATACAAAATGGTTAATTAGTCACTAAAAAAACGACTAAATTTTACATATAAATGACCATTTTTCAGTCGGTGACCAATAGTAGCTAATTTAAAGTATCTTATAATGTGACCAAATTTTAGTCGTTTTTAGCTTATTCATTAATTGGTTGTCTCAATTTTATCATCTAGTAGTATATTTAGTCATTGATTTTGTCGTTGATTTAGTCATTATTTTCCACAACTAATGAACAAATATACAACAAAATATATTACTATATGATCACCCAAGCAAACCAATTAATGACGAAAGAAATATGACCAAAATGTTGGTCGTGTTATAAGATATTGTAAATTAGCTACTATATGTTCTTGTATATGTTTGTATCATCATTTGTATTGTGGGTTTGTTAAGATTTTGGGCCTTTACACAAAAATCCTCCAAAACCTATAACAAATAGATCATGACTTAATTTGGCATAAAATAAAAAATTTAATATAAAAATATATGAGATTATATAGATAATATTAGAATAATAATTCTCACTTGTCTAAGTGTTTGTTCCTAATATCTAGAGGTTGTCTAGGCAATTTGGTTCCTAGATTCCCTCCAACTTATAGTCTTATGTTAGTGCATGATTGATATATTCTCAACCAAGTACTTATGTGTCCAAATTAGTTTGTCTATCTTTAGACAACACTTCTTGTATATATGTGCATCATCATTTGATTAAAAAAATGTATTGTGGGTTTGTTCAGTGTTTCTTTGTTAGAGCCTGGGCCTACTCCCTCACTAGAGGTCAATGATATGCCCATATTTTGATTTAGTTATCCTGTGAAAGGAATTGACCATCTTTGTAATGTGCATTGAGTGCACCATGATTTGACAGTGAACAATGTGTTCGAGTACATGGAAAAAATCCACTCTAAAAGAGTTGTAGATCTGAATATTCGTGTTATCGTATGTGCACTCTGCAACAATGAGATGGCTGATGGAATATTCGGAAATTTGATGCACAATAAAATATACTTGCTACATGGCTATCAATATATATAATGCTATAAAACTATTAATACATGGGGCAATATATAATACCCTTGGATTTAAGCAAGTATAAAATTCAATGGGTGTCATATACTGCCCCATGCATTAATGGATTGATAGCATTGTATATATTGGTTGTCCTAGTTCCACTGTGCAATCCCTCACTTCATGTGTTAGGGAGAGGGTTGCACTTTTGGGAACAGTACTGTGGACTATGGTGTCTATGCTCCCCAATGAGAATTTCATGAAAAAGTAGACCGGGATGGGAATCCTATTGATGGAAAACACTAAAAGAATCTGGATCGTGGACACGGCTTAAAAAAAAGAAAAGTTATCACCGTATCTCTTTAGGGCCACTAAAGCCATGGGACCCTCAATTTCTATCACATTCCATCAATTATGTATGTTAGAGAGGTTTATTCAATAAAGTGCACTATTATTAGAATTAATACAACACAGAGCTGCCAAGGTTCGAACGTTCAATACATTGAAAATATCACTTCCCAGATTCGAAATCTATAGCATAAATTCGAATTTGGTACTCTATCATTTGTTCCAAATCTAGTATTAATGGATCGTTTGAATTGGATGGCGTGTGTTAGCAAGTTGTTTTTTCTTTTATCTATTTGAATGATTTTTTTAAGTAGAAGGAATCAACCATGATAGCTAATGATAAAGTGAAAGGGTGTAGAAAACCATGAGTATTCAAAGCATTGGAACTGCGTATAGAAGCTATCGACAAGTCATTTTTCCAAGTCTCAAAACAAAAATGTTGACAAGAAGGTTTTTCATATGTGGATGAATATGTCGAGGCATGATGTTAAATTTTGGTCTATGAAATATGAAATTTTGGAGATAATGGACTTGAATGAAGCCTCACAAGAAGGAGACCCATGTGGATTGATGTTGATCAACATAGTATCATGAGGCAAAATTATCTATATAAAAAAATGGCCATGGTAATGTCACATGTTGATCTAGATTTGTTAATGGAGTTTTAGAAAATGCTTTGGAATTAATGTACATATTGAGAATAGCTACTTTAATATGAATTTATTTTATTAGAATTCGTTGATCTAAGAAATGACTAAGAAATATGGAGATCCAATACCCTTATAGGCGCAAGCACTAAAAAGTTGACCAATAATTGAAGCCAAAGATGAAGATTGAACCCATATATAAAAAATTCCCATGATACTAAATAATCACAAAGGAGATGAAGTCAAAGATGTAGAGGATGTGAACAATTTTAGAAGAGGAGGAGCAATACAAAGAAATACATTGTATAAATAGGCTTATATGTTTGGGCAGATGATTTTCATATAAAATTGTTAACATTTGTGTTGTTTCAATGCTTGTTGTACCTTAACTGAGATTGTTGTAAGGGGTGCATGATCAGTTGCACCCGACACCCCAAAGCATTGGTCCAAGTTGATTTCCCTGGTTGTGTTGTAAGCAAGGTTGAGATAGTCATGTAGTTTTTATCTCTCTTATGTAGAGAGAGGATGTGACATCGAGTAGTGGAATTAACCACTATGTAATATTCCCAAATGGGGAAAGAAACAATATAGCTCACAATGATGGAAAATAGTAGCAAATAACAATACATCAATCATGAGCCAAATATAGATCCATGGTATTATGTATAACAACAATAAATAAATACAAGATCTTGGGGATCAAAACCATCAAGATAGGCAAAAGAAGCCTCCAATGCCCAAATGCACCCAAAACATGTAATATATTGCTACACAAAGACACTGAATCTCATACAACGCAATTTTAGTGACTTATACTGCAGCTGGAAAACATATATAAATGTATCTGATAATGTAATGCTCATACAAGGCCAAAAATGGAGATTTATGCTCCCATACACATTTCCTAGATAACCTAGGAAGGGTTTCCGGAAATACACAAAATATCAGAATGCCGGAATGCAGCCCTATGGTTGAATAAAATATGCAACTAGGCACCTAAAAGGAGGTCGTTGAATCTGATGTAGATCTGAAAGAACCTGATCCAGGTGGATATCGGTGGCCTCCCACCTATTCCATTTGGACCCGCAGCATCAATTCTTTCAGTTTTTCAGCTTCAGCACAACTTACTATTTATAGCAGGTTTTCGGGTCCTGCACACCCGAAGCTGTTTTGGGGCATTAATAATCCAGGTGGATATTGGTGGCCACCCATCGAGTCCATTTGAACCCCCACCATCAGTTATTTCAGTTTGCAAGTTTCGGCACAACTTACTATTTTTAGCAGTTTTTCGGGTCTTAAACTTCCGGAGTCGTTTTGAGGCCCTAAACGACGTTTTTTGGGAAAACGGAGAGCAACATGGGTCCATGGACCGATGTTGCTCGTTCAAAAATTGAAGTCCTCGGATAGATCTTTCTAACGAGCTATTGAGCGCGTCAAACGGAGATTGGATGCCAAAGTTACGTCCCCGGGAAGTTGAACCACCAATTTACCCAAACGGGGCCCACAGTTTTGGCGCTTCATCTCCTACGGTTAGGGTTTTGGACGTTTCGGATTCTACATTGTTTCTCAACAATAAATAGGCCCTCGAGCCTCATTGTAAGGCAGTTCGGTAGGGCAATCTGTCTCTTCTGAAATGGCATACCGATTACCTAACACTTGTTACGATCATACTATATTGTAACACGATTAGAGGCTGGTAGCATACATCTCTTCTGGGATACACGCATTTTAACCTAATCTATTTCTGTTATGTCGTAATGAGCACTGGGCCATAATGTGCATTTACAATTTGAGAGCTGCGTACGCTACATCTCTTCTCGAGGAGATACGCTATCAGCGCCCTAGCTTATTTCCATTATGTTTGTAAGCTTATTGCAGTCATTCTTTTATTAATAAATTGAAGCATTATTTCCGCTGCATCTCTGTATCTATGGTTATATCTGTATTCTGTTGCGTTCCTGCATAAAATCCGGATCGGTGGTATCAGAGCGGGTCTGCTCTTTCTCTGTTTTTCGCTTCATGTGCAAACGCGCGGTATAAGGAGAGTTCAACCTCGCAGCAGCAAGCCCCCCGCAGCGGAAAGAAAGAACGAGGAAGCGAGAGATCCTATCAAATCCACCGAGATGCCCTCGAGAAAACGGAAGGAACGCGATGATGGACAAGTGCAGATCCTTGATGGCGCCGTGCGCACATCCCCAACTCCAACACCAAGTTCGGCAAAATTCCCCCACCCCATACAGGTGAGGAACTTAACGCAATGGAGACAAGCCTACTTCTAAGGAGGAAGAATGATCGGTGGATATCGGTGGCCTCCCTGTTCCATTGCGCGTATCGATGTTTCGATTTTTCGACTTGACCGGCTGCCTATTTATGTGAGGTTTCGGGTCTGCCAAACCGAAGCTGTTCCCAGGGCATTAATAATCCGGTGGATATTGGTGTGTACCATGAAATCCATTGAACTACCATCGATTGTTCAGTTTGCAAGTTTCGGCCCCAACTTACTATTTTAGCAGTTTTTTGGGTCCTGAACTTCCAGTGCTGTTTTGAGGCCCTAAACGACATTTTTTTGGAAAAAGAGGAGCAACATGGGTCCATGGATCGATGTTACTCACTCCAAAAGTTTTATTCCTTGGACAGATTATTCCAACGAGATATTGAGCGCATCAAACGGAGATCGGATGCCAAAGTTACGTCCCCGGGAAGTTGAAACACCAATTTACCCAAATGGGGCCCACAGTTTTGGCGCGTCATATCCTAGGGTAAGGTTGTTGGAAGTTTTGGATTCTACATTGTTTCTCAATAATAAATAGGCCCTCGAGCCTCATTGTAAGACGGATTCGAGGGGGGCACGAGAACCGATACATGTAGAGTAACGCTACCGGTGCCTAGCTTGTTCTGATCATGCCTATATTGTAACACAGTTCAGGGGCTGGTAGCCGCCACATCTCTTCTCAGGGATACACTGCCAGTACCCTAGCTCATCTATTTCTATTATTTCTGTAATAGGCCTGCGAGCCTCAATGTAACACAATTTAGAGGCCTGCGTACGCTACATCTCTTCTCAGAGATACGCTACCAACGCCCTAGCTTATTTCCATTATGTTTGTAAGCTTATTGCAGTCATTATTTTATTAATAAAATGAAGCATTGTAGGGGAAGCTGATGACTTGGACTGATGCCAAAATATGATATGAAGCTTAGGGACCTTCCTTACTGATCTCTCAATGGAAATAAACCTTCCTCCGCTGAAGACAAGCTCATAAATGATCCAAAGAAACCCTCCATTGTTGCACACTGCAACTTAGCACATATCTAAACAGAATCTGCACTGTAGAAGAAAGTTGTAGCTTGGCCAAATGTTGAAATGTGGAAATAATGCTCAATAACTCCTCTTGAGTAGGCACTCTAATTCCCCCAAGGATAGAGGTGGGATTCCTGCTCAGGAACACCCTGTGCTAAACAACACTGCAATCTTAGCTAAAAAACTGAAGAGAGACAAAAGTATTAACAGAACTCAATCAAATAATAATCCAAAACATGATCACAATGGCTGCCATCCTCTTCCTTATATCCTTGGTGAGATTCCTCACCCTTGGCCCCACTCATTAAAGGAACTACTTCCATGCAAAGGATCTCCCTCCAAAACTGCATTGTCCCTCATTGAATGTCCACTTCCATACCAATGTTGTTGATTTGGTCAAAGTTGACCCAGTCCACATGCTTCTTCCCTTGTTCACACATCGAGGAGCTTTATCCAACTCTTATGATGCCCTCCATTCAAATTTGGAGTTTTTTTATTCCTACGAAGGAGATTTATGGGTCTCCCTACCCTCTTATTCTTCTAACTAAGAAGCAAAATTAGATTTTAATATTCGAAATAGTTGCATGCTAATTTAGGAATATTACAATCCTCCCCTCCCAAATGTTGCTTGTCCTCAAGCAACTGTAAGGATAGATATGAAAAATTTAGGGAACCTTCATTCCCATGTGAAGCTCCAACCTCCAAGCTATCATCCATATAAAATGAATCATCCTCCAGAATGGTAATTCATAGAAAATATCCTCCCACATGCTCATGAGAGGCTCCTCCCAAAGGCTCAAGTCAACCATATGGCTCGCCTCATAAGGAAACAAGTGATATAATGTAGCAACCATATAATTTCCCATGCTTCTCCTGAAGCATGAAGAAATGTGGGAAGTTTCATTCCCAATGGACACATCCAACCAATGTGTCATCCCTCCAACCATGTCCCCAAAAATAATAAGAACATCATCAACATATGGTATCACAATCAAGGTCATGCTAGCTATCATGTGTAGTACAAGAGAAGGAAAATGGTCCCTCATGTGAAACCAATGCAATTTTTCTCCTAACTGCTTCAGAATATGGCATGATGAGTGGTTTCCCAACCACTTGTTTTCCGCCCCAATCTTCTCACATGCTTGGAGAAGGTGTATGATGTATGGTGCAAATTCAACACACCCTGCATAAGATATCATCTCCCCAAGATCTCCTAGGGAGTGGCCATCATCAATACTACTTATGGCCCCAATTATACCATGAAGTCTAGAATAAAGAGTTCCCCCTCTTAGAGAAATTCCCTGCACATGAATGGTAAGGAAGTAAAAATACATAGTAAATAAGTCATGATGTATAGAAATACAATCTTTACCATGTACTTGGTTCAAGATAGTAAGGTGGCTCATAGATGGGCCTCCTCTCACTCCAAATGAGAAAGGAAGTGGTTGTGATAACTCTTCCAAAGAGTTGTGTTTCTCCTCATCCTCCAAACAATCCATGCATCTCCTCATATGATGGTGCATCTCCTCTTTGAAGCCTTCCCAAATGAATCCCTCCAGGATAGTATGGTATGCTCTTATAAAACCAGTGGGTATGGAGAGAAAACCCTCATATGCTACATCTAGTAGCTTATCCTTGATCTTAGAGGCTCTAGTCAAGAAGACTCTACTCTAAAAATAGATGACCCCATCTACCACTGCATATCTCCCATCTGATAACTTGCCACAAAGCACTTTGCATGAAAAGAGATCATTGGAGTATTCCACTAACAACTGAGATCTCCAAAAAGGGTCAATACTCAATAATGGAAGCGTTGTTGTTCTATCATGTGAAGCACCTGCCATGTTACATCTCTCTTTTTTTACATCTCCCGTGCCAAAGTCATACACCGAGAAACTACAATCTTGCTTTTGCTACTCCTCCTATAGCTGCTCATGCTCAAGTAAAGGTTGAAGATTTTGGAGGTTATTCTTCCATGGGAAGCTATCAACTATCCAAAAATCCCTGAGTTTTACCAAAGCATGCATGAGTGGCCACCATCTTCTACCATGTGTGGAATATTTCTCCCCAAGTGAGAACATCCTCTGAGCCTCCAAAGTCAATGAATAGGCTCCTTGCACCATGATGGTGCCATCCTCCACCCTATAGCATCCTCTCTCAGCACAAGATGTGGTGTGAGAGTGGGTAATGATGATGTTGGGAGAATGTCTCCCTCCTCCTTGAGCCTACCCCGGACTCTCTACGCTATGTCAAGTCATCCCAAGGTTCTCACCCCTCTGGGATTAATGAGTGGTGCAACTAAATGTGAAGCATCTCTCATCATCTCCTGATCTGGTGGTCTCTTAGGTGGAATGCCTCCATGTAATGGGACATCAATGTTAAGAGTATACTACATATATGGGTGGACTGCTTTGTCCTTTCTCTCATTGTGAAAATTAGTCTGCCTCTTCTATGCATCAACCTTCAAAAATAGATAGGGGTGTGTGATCCTAATCAATGGATGTTGGTCCTCCTCCCTATCTTCTTCTTTCATCTTCAAGATCTCACAATATATCAATGAGGGCACATGCTGCTCATGGAGTGTGCCCTGATCTCCACATGTGAGATTCTTTGAAACTTCTTGCAAGGGTACAAGAATTCCTCTTATTGGAGCAATTGCCCCATCTTCCTCTCCATGAGGTACTAGATATGCTACTGATGTGACAGTGTTGTTACCTCTTGCATTCTATTCATAGTTAATGGAGGTTGCCTCATAATCATTAAGAGGCTCTTTGTTTAGATCCTCTTTTGAAAAAGATCCCTCTATGTCTTCCTTTTGAGAAGAGAGTTCTTTCTGAAGTGGGGATCTTGCCTCTAGCAAGGTATTTTTCAAGTTTTTAACCCCCTCAATATCATTCTGTAATGGAGTTGGGTTTATATATCCTTCCAAATCATGCAAAGTTTTTGTTTGTTTAGGCTTGGCTAGCTCAACCAAGGATGTTTCAAAAATTTTTGCATCAAATATTTTCACTAACCTCCTAGTGAACTTTGCATAAGTAGATACATTTACATGATTCAAGGAAGAAGTTTCATAAAACCACTAGGCATAAGCCTTACCTTCAAGATGCAGTGCTGCTACTCTAATGGCTTCATCTTCTGAAACTTTGTGCTGCTACAAATAGGTGTCTAGCTCCTTCACCCAAGCCCTAGTTGTGCATCTAGGTGATCCATCAAAATTAGATAGAAAGAATCTACCCAAATCATGTTGCTTGCACCTTTTGATTCTATTGTGATTGCTAAGTCTTATATTCTCCTTGATCTTGCAAAACCCTTGGAAGTTTAGATGATCTTTGAACCTCTGAGATTGATATTCATACTCTTGAAGATAGTCACCAAGAGTCTCCTCCTTTGGTACATCTCCTTCCTCCATCTCTCTTGCTATGAACATAGGCATGGTAGAGCATTGTAGATCTGATTGTGTGGCTGAATTCTCACACCCATAATATGAAGAAATAGAGCTTTCTTCATGTGTAAATCTTTTTGAGGGACCTTCATGTCTTTCCCTCCTCATTCCCTTGATTTCTATGTTAAGCTCATGCATAGTTTGGAGAAGAAGTTCTGAAAACTTATTTCCCTCCATTTCTCCAAATAATGGAGACTTGCCTTTGTCTCTTCTGTAAGCTTTCTCCTTTCTATGATAAGCTTCTTCTTCTTCTGATAACATAGATGCAATGTCTTCGGCTCAGCCAAGATTATGCTCTAATACCACTATAATATTCCTAAATGGGGAAAGCAACAATATAGCTCACAATGATGGAAAATAGTAGAAAATAACAATACATAAATAATGAGCCAAAGATAGATCCATGGTATTATGTATAACAACAATAAATAAGTACAATATATTGGGGATCAAAACCCTCAAGATAGGCAAAAGAAGCCTCCAATGCCTAAATGGACCCAAAACATGTAATATACTGCTACAAAAAAACACTGAAGCTCATACAATGTAGTTTTAGTAACTAATATTGTAGCTGGAAAACATATATAAATGGATATGATAATGTAATGCTCATACAAGGCCAAAAATGGAGATCTATGCTCCCATACACATTTCCTAGATAACCCAGGAAGGGTTTTCGGAAATACATAAAATATCAGAATGTCGGATTGCAGCCCTAGGGCTGAATAAACTTTGCAACTGGGCACCTAAAAAGGAGGTGGCCGAGTCTAATGTAGATCTGAAATAAATCCTCCAAAATACTCTCTCAATGAAGGGCTATTCCCTTCAATGGAAAGCAAACACTCCAAATGGAGTACTGAACTCACCCCTGCAACAGATCTCTAAAATAACGTAGTCATGGACTGGAACTGCACTGTAGGGGAAGATGATGACTTGGCTTGATGCCAAAATATGCTATTAATCTCATGTACCTTCCTTACTAATCTCTCAATGGAAAGAAATATTCCTTCACTGAAGACAAGCTCAGAAATGATCCAAAGAAACCCTCCACTGCTGAACCCTGCAACTCAACACATATCTAAACAAAATCTGTGCTATAGGAGAAATTTGTAGCTTGGAAAAATGTCGGAATGTGGAAATAATGGTCAAGAACTCCTCTTGAGTAGGCACTCTAAGTCCCCCAAGGATAGAGGTGGGATTCCCGCCCGGGAATACCCTGTGCTAAACAACACTCCAATCTTAGCTAAATAGATGAGGAGAGCCAAAAGTCTTAACAGACCTCAATCAAATAATAATCCAAAACATGATCACAATGGCTTCCATCCTCTTCCTTATATCCTTGGTGAGCTTCCTCACCCTTGGCCCCACTCATTAAAAGCACTAATTCCATGCAAAGGATCTCCCTCCAAAATTGTGTTGTCCCTCATTGAATGTCCATTACTTCCATACCAGCGCTATTGATTTGGTCAAAGTTGACCCAGTCCACACGCTTCTTCCCTTGTTCACACATAGGGGAGCTTTATCCATCTCTTATGATGCCTTCCATTCACATTTGGAGTATTTTTATTCGTACTAAGGAGATTTATGGGTCTCCCTACCCTCTTATTCTTTTAACTAAGAAGCAAAATTAGATTTTAATATTCCAATTAGTTGCATGCTAATTTAAGAATATTACACACTAGGTAGGTACAAGGGCAAGTGTAGTGTACTTGTATCTAAGCTATATTTCTAATTAAAATGTGAGATGGATTTGGAATATAAAGGACCAAGTTAGAGAGTGTTTAACATGATTTATGAACCATGTAGGAGAAAAGAATTCCTAGAGAATTTGAAAATATAGTGGATGGTACCCATGTACCTTGGTAGATGGATTTCATTTTATATGGACATCAATAATCAATTGTGTGCCAGTACAAGAGATAAAATAAGAATTTCTGTTGTGAAGAAAACCCAAGGGAAGATAGGAACAACTCATGACAATACTTTTGGAGGCATTATAACAACAGAGGTTGGAGCAGCAGTTGAGATTGGATGGTGGGAAAATGTAGGTAAGCGTTTGTTGAATAATTATAGACTCAATATTACATGTTTATAAGAAAAGATACAAATTTATGTTTGAGTTGATGGAGTACCTGGTATCTCCATGAATGGAGTTTGTAATTTTACCTTAGTCATATACCCATAAATGACTTTGCAGTGTAGGTTTGTGGTTATTTAGAAACTACTTGAGGGAGGGTTAGTTGAGAATATTGTAAGCATGGTTAAGGGTTAAATGATAAAACCCTAGGTATGCTTTTGAGATGATGGTGATGATGATGAAGGGAGAATCATAAGTATAAGGACATGTTTGTTGAATGAACCATTTACATGAAGGGACATCCTAGTAGACAGGCGATGGAAATGGTTGGGAAACCATGCATTTTGGTGGATGGTGTTTTTTTTGTATGGACTTAAACACTATAATTTATTTGTAAACACCAAGTTGTACAAGATTTTATCCTGATTGAGATTGAGACTAGTCATTTATGGGAAGTGTTAGGATAATAATTCCCAAGTAAGTCTATTCCTATTATCTAGGAGGCTATTTAGGCCTAGTTGGTTGGTTGAGGGATTCCCTCCAAATAGTAGTCCTATATTAGTGTGTCGTTTAGATATTCTCTCAACTAAGTGTTATGGCTATGAATGCACAACCACAAGAAGGTGTTGGTAAGTAATATTTTCCCTAAATATCACCATAATGTAAGAGCATGCAAACAATCAAATGATGATGGATGTTGAGCCTAATGCAGATCAATACCGCTTCTCTTTCACACGAGGATCCCACTCTAAATAATCCTTGATCATGTATCCTACAAAAAATCACAACCAAACAAGGACCAATTTCCTTTTTCATAATGCATATTAGCTCGTACAAAATAACGACATGAATATAATAAACAAAATAACAAGTATATAGGAGGGGAATTGTTAGGTCCCTATATTACTAGTATAGTCCCTTATTATTGTTAGTGTAACCCCCTTATTGTTATTATTGTACCCCTGTAACCCCCATATTGTTATTATTGTGCCCTTAAATTATTATTGTTAGGTCGGCTAGGATTACATTGTGGCCCCATGGACTCCTATATATAGAAATGAGGTTTTGTAGTTTGAATCATCCAAGAATTGTTCATTCATGTAATGTATTGGAGGTTGCCCCCTCAAAGTGGCTTATTTCTAAGGCGTTTATATCTCTTTTCTTCTATTTTTGGATCTAGTTTCACAACATTTGGTATTAGAGCTTTGGATTATAGGGTTTTCGCTGCACCAAATAGGTCATCGTGGAGTTTTCGATATAAATTTTTTCTACGAAGGTTTAGAAGCTGAAATGTTTATATTGTGAAGCCAAAATCCTGAGGAACATCGTCGCAAAATTTCATAGCATGGTTCGAAATATTTTCGGAGATATGATCTGTGGAAGGTAGGGCTTTTTGCAGGCTCCTGAATTTCACTTAAAACGGTCATCGCAGAATTTTCACTATAAATTTTTTTCTACGAAGGTTCAAAAGCTGAAATGTTTAGAGTGCTAAGCCGAAATCCTGAGGAACATCGGTGCAAAATTTTATAGCTTGGTTCGCAATATTTTCAGAGATATGATTTGTGGAAGTTAGGTCTTTTTTAGACTCCCGAATTTCATCTCAAAGAGGTGATCGTGGGAAAATATTCATAATTCTCTCTCTGAGCATCGGATTGGAATTCTGTAAAAAGTGACTGGAAGTACACAGACTGTAGTTTATTGTCTATAAATTTCAGAGACAAAGGAGAAAACAGTGACAAGTGGCAAGTCGTACAAGTTCGCTCTACTGAACTAGTCCATAATTATGTCATTGTGGGAGATTGGACATAACTTTGCCTCGAAGAATCCAAATCAAGTCAGACCCGTGGCATTTGAAACGAGATTCAGAGGAATATTATAGGACCGAATTTCAGATATTGAGGATCTGAAAGTATAGAGATAAGTCAATTTCAATATCAAGCTTCTCAAGATCAAGTAGAAGGTGTGTATTTTTTTTTTTTTTTTCCGAATTGCATAATTCTTGTTTGAAGAATCAAGTTGAATTGATTCCAAGGGCATATTGTAGAATATATATCAGTATTGGATTCTAAAATGGCCCCTAGAAAGAATTCAACACCCATTAAGCCTTTAGAAGTCTCTACTGTGACTCATGAAGACGAAGAATGGCAACATGACATATCAAAATTACAAGAGCAAGTGCAACAAATTTCACTCTCGCAAAGAGAAACAAAAAATGACATGGAAGTTTTAAAGAAAGGCATGGAATATAAGATGGATGGTTTGAAGAATGGCATGGAAGCTGGCATGGAATCTAAGATGGATGACATGGAAGCTAAGATGGAAAACATGAAGAATGATCTAAAAGCAGACATGGAAGGTTTGACAAAGTTAATACAAGAAATGTTTCCTAATGGTGAAAAGATAGTAGAGGAAACTCATGATGAGAACAAAATAAATGTTCATCGTGATTTCATAAAATCTAATGTTGGAGGGAAGAACCACCATATTCCAAAAATGGATATGAGGAAGTTTGATGGAAAGGATCTTGTAACATGGATCCTTCAGATGGAGCAATATTTTGATCTCAATAATGTGCAAAACACACAAAAGGTACGCATTGCAACTTTAAATTTAGAAAAAAATACATTTGTATGGTATCGATGGCTTTGCTCCCATAAAAAAATTGTCACTTGGTCAATTTTTACGGAGGAAATGATAGCACATTATGAGGATACAAAGAGCAACACCTTCTTTAGCCAATTGATAAATCTCAAACAAAAGGGTTTAGTGGGGGAGCACATTGAGGACTTCCCAAAATTGAATATAAGGGTAACTGATATTCCAGAGGAACACAGGATTGATCTCTTCATAGGTACTTTAAAGGATAACATCCAACATGAAGTTCGCATTTTGGAACCTGATTCATTGGAGAAGGCATTCAGGTTGGCAAGAAAATTGAATGTAAAATTATGGCGACAAGGAAGCCTACCACTCACTTCTATAAAGAAGGAAGTGTTGCTATGCCTAGATTTCCACAACCTACAAGGTTGACACCACAAAAATTGGAAGAAAAAAAAGAAAAAGGGCTTTGCTACAGTTGTGATAGCAAATACACTAAAGGTCATAAGTGTGCTGAGAAGAAATTATTTTACATAGATTATGAAGAGGAAGAAGAAAATGAACAAGAAGAGGATATACACCAGGAACCAGCCCTAGAAGAGGAAGAAATGAGTTCGAACATATTGTGTAATGCATTGGCGGGAATTACCACTCCTCAAACTCTCAAGATAGAAGGACATATCAAGAAGAAAAAGGTAATAGTGTTGATTGATTCAGGTAGCACCCATAATTTTATTCATTGTAAGGTAGCCAAGGAATTAAATTGTTTCCTATACCCAACACCGGAATGTCAAGTGATGGTTGCAAATGGAGGAACTATAAATTGCTCTGGAAAATGCCATAATATCAAGCTAACCATGGGGGAATATGTATTGACTAGTCCAATGCTTTCCATTCCTATGGGAGGTGCTGATGTTGTACTAGGAGTACAATGGTTACAATCTTTGGGGACGGTAGCTTTTATTTTTCAAGAACTTTTCTTGAAATTCTTTTCAGAAGGAAAGGAAGTCGAATTACGGGGTATTGAAGGGAAGCCAGGAAGGATAATAAGCTCTAATGGCATGACAAAGCTTTTAAAGAAAGAACAACGAGGCGTAATTGCACAATTATGCTCACTAGAAGTTCCAACATCAAAATCATCTATTTCTGCAGATCTCCAACAAGTCTTGGACAATCATTCCAAGGTGTTTGAAACTCCCAAAGGACTCCCACCTATTCATGATCATTATCATGCTATTCATTTGATTCCAGGAAGTGTTCCTCCAAACATCAGGCCTTATAGATATCCTTATGTCCAAAAGAGCGAAATTGAACGTATGATTGCAGAAATGTTAGAGGCGGGTATAATTCAACCTAGTCAAAGTTCTTTCTCTGCTCCTGTAGTATTGGTACACAAGAAAGATGGATCATGGCACATGTGTCCGGATTATAGGGAGCTCAATAAGCTCACCATTAAAGATAAATTTCCCATTCCTGTGATTGATGAATTATTGGATGAATTACATGGAGCAATTTATTTTACCAAGTTGGATCTTCGCTCAAGATATCATCAAATTAGAATGAAGACTGAAGATATTATGAAAATAGCATTTCAAACCCATGAGGGTCATTATGAATTTTTGGTCATGCCTTTTGGCCTTACCAATGCACCTTCTACATTTCAAGGGTTGATGAATTTCATTTTCAAACCCTTCCTTAGAAAATTTGTGCTAGTATTTTTTGATGATATACTAATCTACAGCAGGTCTTGGAAGGATCATGTTCAACATGTTGACAGGGTGCTAAAACTATTGTAGGAGAAACAATTATACGCAAAAACATCCAAGTGTTTCTTTGGAGTACAAGAGGTGGAATATTTGGAATAGTATGAGAGTCACGGAAACAAGATCTTGACAGCTACGAAATCGATCAATTTCAGAGTATCTCATCAAGTGGAAGAACTTACCCACTGAAGATTCTACATGGGAGGATGATAATTTTATACAAAAGCACCCAGAGATACTCAAGCGTTGAGTACAACACTTTTTTGAAGGAGAGGGGCATGTTAGGTCCCTATATTACTAGTACAGTCCCTTATTGTTGTTAGCGTAACCCCCTTATTGTTATTATTGTGCCCTTAAATTATTATTGTTAGGTCTGCTAGGATTACATTGTGGTCCCATGGACTCCTATATATAGAAATGAGGTTTTTTAATTTGAATCATCCAAGAATTGTTCATTCATGTAATGTATTGGAGGTTTCCCCCTTGAAGTGGCTTATTTCTAAGGCGTTGATATCTCTTTTCTTCTATTTTTGGAGCTGGTTTCATAACAGGAATCGATAAATTGCATTAATAGTCAAAATTGATATATGGTATACCTTCAATACAAAAAGGCAACCTCTCGTATAGTTTGGCGGTTTGGTCTCCTTAATCTTGTTTCTTTGACTACAATAGTGAAAATAATCTCTAACTTACACTTGAGAAGTCAAAAACCATCCTAATCCTTAGATGTGATGAGAAAAAGTAGGCCTTTTGGCCTCCATAAGAGAATGGATCTGAACACTTGGGGGGAATAAAAATTAGGAAAATTATATAATAATTCACTCCTCGCCAAGTCATTAAGATAAAGCATCGATGAGATCTCCTAGGGAATGAAAAATTTTAGAAAAAATGTACGGACGTGGGTTATAATATGCTAATTTTACACTCGCAACCTAGATTATACACTAAGAACGAGAAGACGTAGCATATTATTTTTGTTGAACCAACGTTTGTGTTCCAAAAAGCTCAAAATGAAGGGCTTAGGCTATGCAAAAGGTTCAACAACATAATGATAACTGCAACTCACTCTAATGAGGGAAATTTGATTGATAACATTAAGTGCTTATGTGTTCAAGTTAGTTTGTCTATCTTTAAACAACACTTCTTGTATGTATATGTACCATCATTTTATCAATATAAATGTATTGTGTGTATTTAGGATTTCTTTGTTATAAATAAAAATTTAATTATGAAATTCAATAACAATAATTATTTTTTATGTAATATTTTAACAAAATATTAATTTAAATATATTCATATTAAATTTCAAGCAATCTTTTGATATCAATATTACATAAACCAAAAAAATAAAAACAATATATATATATATATATATGAAGGGATATGGATGATAAGGCTTGACAATTTGAGCAATCTCGATTGCTCGACCAATTCATAATAATGTGATTACTCTAAAAGACATTTATCTATTTTATGGATCACAAAAGTCTTAGATCTAATATATATAATTGATCATAATCAAATTTTAAAAATGAAACATCACTCACAATAATTTAATTTATGAAAATAATAATTCAGAGAAATATATTGTGGTTGTTGACTGTTCCCAAACCGTTACCATTCTAGCTCAATCCATTGGCATAGATGATGTGAGGGCAACATATTGATATGCATCATTTGTCATGATATTTTTTCCACTCGAACTGAAACAAAATAATTGCCTTGTAGCCACCTTTTTCATCGGAACTACATTTTGTAGTAGTTTTTTACTAAAGTTGAAAAATAAAATCACAATAATTTAATTTATAAAAATGAAAATAAAATAAAGAAAATAAAATGATATATAAATATTTGGAATTTAGTTATAATAAATTTAAATATATTTATTATAAAAAAATAAAAAATGAAATAAATCAATAAAATTTTGATTATGAGATAAAAATATATTCTTTATAAAAATTCCAATCACTACTATTATTTTTTATGGTCTTATTACTTTTTATATGATTGTGAAGTTTCATATTGTAATACCTCTAAAGAATTATAAAGAAAGAATGAAAAAGTCTAAAATTATTTGATAACTTAAGATACTAAAATTAAAAACAATATACATTCTCTTTTTTTTTCTTAAATGTAACACCCCCTTCGCACATCTACCCAAGTAACTAGCCAACTAGGGTAAACATGTGACGATAGGCTACTATAATGAGATTCAACTTCCTATGTGACCTTAAGGAAGTGGAACCGATGGAAAACACAACATATGGACCTTATACAACAACCACAACACCCCCAAGAGGTAACCCAACCCTTCAGTCCTCTTACCCCTGGACCACACTAACATTTTGACCCCCTTTGAGTTGTATCCACGGGAATAAAAATGCATTTCAGGGGCTAGGAGGCTATACGCATAGGAATAACATTGTATGCCAGTGGCTAGGGTCCCAAATGCTCAATTTTGTGCTTGCGGCTCCGATATTTGAGCCACCTTTTCAAGCCTAGAGCCCAAGTCACTGCCCATAACTTCATGAAAACTTAAGGGATGATAAATAACAATAGGAAAAATATACGGAAGCAATCACATCAACAAGAAATTATCTGTACCCCTCCTATCCATGACAGGAATTTCTTCAAACATGTCACAAACATTGAATCTACAGGTGTAAACAAGAGATTTAAGCATAAGGGTCTCATACTTATCTGAGAATCGCTAAGAAGCATTGCTCCCTTATGTCATTAGCTGTAATACAATATATTTGACCATACAGACATTGTGCATTAATTTGCAAGTAAAAACACTAAGAGAAACATATATCATCAGTGTCAAAATACATGTTTATAACCAACATAATAACAATAGAAATACATTGGATACAATAGCAATAGAATGCACATAATAACCAGTACATTTATACGTCAAATATAAAGGAATGAGCTTCTCATTTATGGATATAAAAACCAACCAGAGATGGGACTTCCATGTTCCACCTGAACATAGATTGGTTGAGCCAAACCTCTCTTCATTCAATCACCCCTGTGCCATATACCAAGCATGAATATTGGACTCATAACCATCCAAAAAGAACCAAACAAGCATGAATGCTACCAAATTTCTCCTCCTACATAGTGAGAAATTTTCCTGTCTCCTAGTCTCTTAGGCTTTACTGTAATCCACAGTCTGAATCAGGGATCACTAGGCCATAAACTAAGACATACTCTCCAAGCTTTACTGTACATCCCATCCCAGGACTATTAAGCCAAAATGGAGAGCACCCACCTTTGAGGATTTACTGAAATCCATCCTGGATCACTAGGCCCTAAAACAAGACAAAACACCTCTATGATTTACTGTATATCTCACCATTCACAAGCAAGGATTCCTGGGCCCACTGAGGCAACACACTATGCATCTTTATCGCAACCCGCATTCTGTTTTAGGGGTTACTAGGCCATGTGTTATATAAATTTGGAGATCCACCTCACTCGGCTTCAAATCCAATCCAACAATCCAACTCCACTGAAGTATGAGAACCCATCTCATCAAGGCTATCCAGAAATGGCAAGGCTAGGCTAAAGACATTGCCACACCTGGAAAAACCCATTCCAAGACAGAAAAAGAACCACATGAAATACCATGCATGCCAGATCTAGCAAGGAAATCACACATGTGAATCAATACCTGCAAAGAATCTTTATGTATCTTCTTGATATTTCTCTTCCTTGCTTGCTCCTTCCTCCTTCTTGCTTTCTTTCCCTTTCTTGCTCCAATTCAAAAGTGCTCCAAGAGTGAGAGAGGGAGAGAGAATAATGAGAGATCTCTAAAAATTGAACTGACAAAAGGTACCAACTGATTCTCATAAGCCTTTTTATAGAAGAGGCATATATTTTCTTCATTTTCCATTATTTCCTTCATTTTCTTCCTCACATGCAACCTGTGACCTTTCATCTCCATTTTCTCCTAGTTTCCATTATTTTTCATAAATAAATGTGCCAAATGTGCCATTTTTCCTTTCCAATTTTTTTTCCTTTGTCTTTGTTAATTTCCTTAGCCATATTAAACCAAATGTACACCCACTAGGATGCCTTGCCCAAAATTCAGCTTGGAATAAGTGTCCCATCAACTGTGGTTATTATTTTTAACTTTTATTAAATGGAATTTTCACCAGGGATGTTACAGAACCCTCCCCCTTGGGGGACACTGTCCTCGGTTTTTAGCCACACATATACCTGAACAAAACTATTGAAAAGAAAACATACTTCCCATGGAGCTTTCTAACATAGCTCGATGTAGTATTTACAATGATCACCCTGCTGAAAAGAAAACCAACATGAAAATTAAACTTACATGACACCATAATTCTTATTGGAGATTTATAACATAACTCATGGCGGTATTTACATCCATATAAAAATGTACATATACCCCAACACCATGCCAAAACATATATCAAAATATCAACAAAAAATATGCCAAACAAAAACCAACATCACACCAAAACTACTTTGCCTCAACCAACAAACAAGGAAGGATACATGCCCGCTTCTAATCTGCCACCTCCCATGTAGCTTAATCAGACCCAAATTGTTTCCATTACAATTTAACTTACTCTATTGCTTGATTCTGTAGCATGATATTTTTTTCTCTGCAATATACAATCAGGCTCTGGTTGGAATTCTCCATCGAGTTTCACCTGCAATACAAACCAATCAATCACATGATCAACATCTTTAACATTCTTCTTAAGAAAATATGTATGAAAAAAATTATGGAAATTCATTGTGGAAGGCAGTGAAAGTTAATAGGCCACTGGTCTAATCCTCTCAATGATCCTAAAGGGTCCACAAAACTGTGGTGCCATCTTGGCACATGATCCAATCCACAATGAGCTCTTCTTGGGTTTGATGCACAATTACACTTGATCCCAAACCTAAAACTCTTTGAACAACTTGTTCCTGTATGCATAACTATTTTTCCTATCCTGCACTTCTTTTAAATTCTTCTTGATCACCTACATTTCTTGTTCCATTTCTCCGAACATCTCTGGTCCATTCAATACCATGTTAACCGGATCACTCCAAATGATAGGAGTGTTGCAACTCCACCCATACATAGCCTCAAATGGACTCGTCTTCAATGACTCCTGGTACCCATTGTTGTAGGAAAACTCTACCTATGGAAGATACTCATCCCGCTTTAATTGTTGATGCAACACATACATCCTCAACCTATCCTCCAATATCCTATTAACCCTCTCAGTCTGTCCATCTATCTGCGTATGATAAGCTATGTTGAAGGCCAACTCAATGCCCAAACCTGCAAACAACTCCTTCCAAAACTTGGAAGTGAACTCTGCATCCATATCATATACAATCCTATTTGTAACACCATGCAATCTAACTATGTCACTGATAAACACCTCTGCTACATCGTTAGTTGAGTATGTAGTCTTCACCAGTATGAAATGTGCAACCTTTGTTAATATGTACACAAAAACCATGATGGAATCATGTTGTCTAGTTGTCTTAGGAAAACCTATGATGAAGTCCATGGAAATGACCTCCCATTTCCACTCTAGGATTGGAATCGGTTGTAGCAGTCCACTTGGATGCTTACAGTCTGTTTTAACCATCTAACAATCCAAACATCTGGCTACAAACTCTGCCACATCCTTCTTTAGATTCAGCCAATAGTAGAATCTCTCCACTGCAGTCAATGTTTTCTGGTAGCCTGGGTGACCGGAATATGGTTTCACATTAAACTCCTTCAAGATCACCTTACTGTTGGAGCAGGGTCTCCCACACTGATGAAAGCTGGTCCAATTTTTTATTATTTTGATTATATTTAGTCTAGCGCAGGGGTAATAGGGCGGATAAAAGCCCCAATACATTGTAAGCGGGTAAATAGGTAAAACTAGGAGTCCGTAAACCACAGTTTGCGGACCATGGTAAGTCTAGACTAAATTGGTATAAAAAGTAAGTATTTTTGAGTCGATAGGTAGAAGAGGAATAGAAGTGAATGCTAAGTGCGTATTGTTAGTTCTGGGTTTCAGGTATTGGGGTAGGACTCCTGCTGGCTGTGTGCATGGATATCCTTTGTCCTGCTGTGTGCAGACCCTGCTGGCTGTGTGTGCAAGTGGGATTTGGGGTTATGTAAGAATCTGCTGATAATATATGAGAAGTATTGCTGGTATTTGGTTCTGGATCTATCTGTTATATGAATCTGCGCTCTGTGTTAAATCTAAGATAAGGTACGAATGATCTATGTTATCTGTTATGTTTATCTATAATATATGCTATCTGGTCTATTGTGCATACTGTAATTTATATCTCTGCTGGTCGAACGCACGTGGATGCGGACCTAAGATCTAGATCTGTAATACTGTGTACACCGGTTATCTATTTAAGCCTGCGAACTAGCTATGTTTCCATAGATCTGTGCGCTGTGTGTGGCTTGGCTTACCTGCTCTCTTTCTGGGTGGGGAAACCTGGTTCTAGCACCCTCCCATACTGCTTCGGGTGAGACTTTGACCTGCGCAAGAAGGTCACTACCGAAAGGACCAGTAGTATAGGGGTTTGTTGGAAAACCTTAACGTGTGAACCTGGGTCAGGACCGTAAAGCCAACAAATGGTTCTGTTGCTGGGACCAGGAGAATTTTGAAGTAGTTAGGTAATGCCAGAACGCCAAAAGAAGGTAGATATGGCTGCAAATTTAAAACTACCTACCTTCAAGGGTGCGGGTGATGAGGATATGGATAGGTTCTGGTTTATTGTTGAATCAGTATGGACGACGTAAAACATCACAAGTGATTTGGTGAAGCAAGCCCAGCTATCTCTGGCTTTCGAAGGAAGAGCTCTAGATTGGTATATGGGATACATTGGACAACATGCAAATGCAAATATTGATGAGATCAAAATGGCACTGAGGCAGCAGTTCAAAAGACCTAAATCCTATTCGCAGATAGTCAACGAACTAAAAGACTTCAAGAAAGGACCATATGAATCTGTATGGGAAGCAGATCAGAGGTTAAATAAAGCAATCAGGGAAGGCAGATTCCAGTATGATGACCGGCAACACATAGAATGTTTCATCGCTATGCTACTACCTCACTTACGGGTACCTGTGGGACAACAATCTATCGAAACACAAGAGAAAGCATTGGAAGTAGCTATGAAGCTAGAAGCGGTCCCTAGGGATGATACATAGCTCGAGGTACAACAGATACAGGGTCAGCTGGAAACAATGCATATGGAGATCCAGAATCTATGCAAGTAACGAGGGCCAGAAGCTAGCCCCGAAAAATGGTGCATCCAATGTCGGGTAAATAGTTACACCAAGGATAATTTTCCATTACTTGCTGCATATGTGCAGACTGGAGCACCCAGTCCCTTGCGACCTAGGGAGGCCACGGGATCTAGTGGGTCAATGTTATGGTGTGATGATTTCCGCATTTCTGGGCTACACGACACTAGCCACTGCCCTCACAATACCACATACAGCTCGGAAGTTAACCAACCGTGGTGTCGGTGCTGCAGATCAGTTGGCCATGATGAGCAGACCTGTTGCACATACAATTTACTGACTGAACATGGAAGCGTATTTCAGGTTCGGTCCAATCCAGCTTCACCCAGATCTCCCATGGGAAGGGGGGGTTCCCCAGCCCAAGGTAGGGGCCGCGGAGGCAGCGCCAGTCGAGGACGAGGTTAGATGATTTGATGCAACTGTGGGGAAGTAGGCCAATTTGCACGAGACTGTTTAAACCCAACTCAGCAGACCTGTCGGTATTGTAGATAGTGGGATCACTCGATTGAGGAGTGCCTGATTCTAGTAGCAAGGGTTCAGGGGAAGCAGAAGAACCCTACGGAAAATGTGTAGAGGATGAAAACAAAACCTCGTGAGGCAGGATCAGTCCAAGAAGGGTCAATAAAAGAAGCTGTGACAGAGAAGGGACATCCCCCAAAAGAACTCAACCCCGCAATCCGGATGGGTGATGATCACGGTAGAAGAGGAATGTATGACACTGAACGAAGGGTTGAGGTCAAACCATTCTTGCAAGCGTGTATGAAACTACTGCACAACCAACAAGCCATGGAAAGTCTTCAGGAACTAATTGATGGGTGCACAGCAAAGACCCCTTCTAGCATGCAAATACACAATGTGCACCAGCTATACAGATAGAATAAACGAACTGGATGGGAAATGTGGTTGACAACGCAGAGTGGAGACTTTGAAATAGATCAAGTTATTCTTGATTTGGGATTAGATGTGAAAGTGCTCCCTAAGCAGACTTGGCAGCAGATGGGTGAGCCTAAGCTCAAATGGTCCGTTGTACAGCTGCGCATGACTAATCAACATAAGATAGTACCATTGGGAAGATTATCAAAAGTAGCGGTGGACATTGCTGGAGTCAGGGTACGAGCTGATTTTGAAGTTATCCATACAGTAGAAGATACAGACCCCTACCCAGCCCTTTTGGGCTTGGATTGGGTGATCGGCATGGGAGGTATCATCAACTTAAAAAAACTAAATATGATGTTTGAGAATAACGGAATACACGTCATCATCCCATTAGACCCTACCGAGGGGGACAGGTATACAGAAACAGTCCATGGGAACAAAGAAATAGATAACCTCTACAGATTCTCCACATAGGATGGTGAACGAATCAAGCCTGTGACCAAGGGTATGACTGCTGTAAATCAAGATAATGAGGACCCTTCTGATTCAGACGAGGAGCTGGAACATTGGCAACACTGATTACAGAACGCCTCCATGATACGATGCGTCCGAACTACCAGAAATATCAGGTGCATGTCAGCTGAGGTAAGAGATCTGCCCCGGTTTGATGGTTCGAGATATGTGGAGGACTTCTTGCAAGAATTTGAAGCCATGGTTCCGAGGGAATGCAGGTTGGGAGCCCTTAAAATGACACTACGGGGCACGCCAGCACAGTGGTGGGGACTACAAGGGAAAACCTTTCAGGTATGGGAAGAATGTCGGACTATGTTGGTCTTGCGATTTGCAATGCCAGCTTATCAAGATGACACAAGTATGACATACAGATCCTTGACCCTAGAACCCTGAGGGAACAAGCCTGTGTTGGGGGAGGACGCACCATCGCTCAAGATGATTAAGTCAGTAGAAGTGCCAAACACACTGGGGTTGCGAAAACTAGCCGTTAGCATTATAATGTTTGGTAAAAATAAAAATTTACCGTTGGAGGCAACGGTCACCCGACAATTAATAGCACAAATCAGGGAAATTCCTAAGCCCTACGTAGAGTTTACCCAGCCGTTGGACAATGAAAGACGCTATAAAACCACTGGGACAGCCTAGAGCACAATTCTATCTCAGTTGCATAACTTATACCCCGCATTCGTAAACTATCAGAGTATTTGGGTCTACACTGCGTCAATCATGTATGCCCGAAACCCCCCTGCAAGTAGCCAACCAGAAGTTGAATTCATCTTCTAGGCAAGAGCAATAGCTACCAGCCCCTCGGAATCTTCGGTACCCACGAAGGAAGTAAGTGACGAAGTCATGGAGATTGAGTCTGAGGAAGAAGACATACCCATAACCCCAGTTACCAGAAAAGGAAAAGAACTAGCCCAAAGCTCAAAAAAACCTCCGAAGACTGCAAAATGGGCTGCGGGAAAGCCGAGGACATTGCCAAGAACACCCAAGTCGTCTCATGCCCTGCCTAGGCTAGAAGAGGTCCTCCCAGTTAATCCAATCAAATGTTTAACCCCATTTATCTGGCTGTGGAGGACATCGACCCGAACGCCATAAAATTTAGATGGCCTGATCACTTACTTACAAACAACGCTAACCCCTATGGGGGTCCTGGTCATTGGCGATCCTTGTGGAAAGCTCCATGAGGTTAAATTTGATGATCATGATTTAAAAAATTATGTAGCATTCCCTAATATGGCTCCCGTGTTGTATTTTGAGATAGTCCATGCACCTAATGGAGTCACAGTCATCCCTCAGCAATGGGTATCCGTATTGGCCAAATATGGGGTCCTAAACCTACTACGAATGCCCCACTTTGGCCATTACAACGTCACAGATCGCTTAGCCTGGTAGTTTCTCGCCTTGATTCATGACAACTATTTATGGATTTGTCAAAGAGTCCCCATTGATGTTGCATTAATCCACAGAATAACTGGTCTCTCCATGCAAGGACCACACCCCATGGAGAAAGTAGGTAAGAAATATGAGGGGGAAATCACGACCAAAGTACGGCAGGCATACCATGTAAAGAAAAATAAGAGGGGTTTTATCATTGATTCCATCAGTGATCTAGCTACGCGAATGGGTACCCGGATATTAGCTTGTAAATTAATGCGAAAATGCCAGTTGCAACGGTCCCTGCATATGTCATACGGGTGTCAAGTCAGTGTGCCAAAGGGGGCTGCTTCAATTGGGCACAACACTTGCGGGACAAATTTCTATCCAATGTCCGTGAATCACAAGAACAAGGAAAAGCCTTTTGCTACTCCTAGTTGTTGTTTCTTATCGCCCTTGTTGCATGGGAAGCACCTAAGGAATCAGTCATCCCCCCACTCAATCTGGGCATGTGTGAAGGAGCCCAGTACACTCACTTATGGGATTCCAAAGATGCACAACGATTGGAGGATAACCAAGTCTTCTGGGTTCTTTTCCAGGGTAATGTAGCAGTAGCCATCAATTCGCACCCACGGATATCTCCTATAATATACGACAGATACAAGGGTATCACCAAGTTCCAGGTCACAATGCACCATATTCAAATCTGTAGCCTTGAGAATAAAACTTGTACGACTCTTCCTTATATGGTAACAGAGTGGGAGATTGATGAGGTGATTGCACGATGGCCACCTACCTGGAAGATCGGCTTCAGAACCCCTGCGAAGAGTACTGCGGATACAAGCACCGCTGTTACAGGCCCAAGAGAATAGATGGGAATGGATGCTGGCACAATAGTCCCACCAACTATTCCTTCCATGCAACCTCCCAACAAGGATACTACAGCTCCCAACCAGGCCACATCGTAGGATATCAGTGCCGGGGGTACCAAGCAGATAGGAGAGCCGGTACAAGGAACTCGGAAGAAGAAACGGCCCCAACAACCAAAGAGAGATGAAACAGTCACCTTGACTAACAAGTATCTTGAGAATATTTCGAATGCCATTAAATTGGCCACAGAAGATAAATGGGTAGCTTTAGCAGAGCAACAAAAAAATGCAGTCGACATCATTCAAGCGGAGCTGTGTACTCTACAATTAAAAAATGATACTTTGCAGACAAGCATCACCCAACGAAGAAACCCTCCACCTCTGAGCGAACCCACACTAGTTACAGAGGAAAGGCGTCTCTGTGTGATCCCCAGTGCTACTCTTATCATGGATCCGTTGGAACCGACAATGCATCTCCCAGTAGGATCAGGCATATAGTTGAATCTCACCCAGTTGCTGCATGAATCATTAAGGGATATCCACACGACGGTTTTCCATGAAATTTACCATCGAGACCAACTAGTACATCAGCAACTATGTATGGCTGAGCAGACGATAGCCCAACAAAATGCTGACTTGCTTCTCGCAGTCTCCTAGCAAGCCGAACTGGAAATAGCAAAACACCAGGTGTATACGGACATAGCAGCTGATGTATCACCTGATGCCACCCTGTGAGCTAAAATCGAAGCACTAGTGACCGCATTGAAGGCTTCCCGAACAGAGCTGCAGGCCTTCAAGACACAAATGGAGTAGTAAATCCGTGATCTTCAGGCTAAGTTGCAACCTGAGACACCTCCGGAGGTAAGGGCTCAATGGGTTGCGTTAGTCACGGCTACCATGAACACCATTACAGGATAGATTGCTCAAGGTACGCAGTTACTAGAGACAACCTTGCAGCTCTAGACGAAGGTTCAACATGATCTGAGCCTGCGACAAGTTAATCAGGAGCTCTGTTAGAAGGAAGAAGAATGTGAACAGATCGGAGCTATCATCGCCACTCTGATCCCAACACAGTGTATCGCCCATATAAATACTAGCGAGGTCCTCCAAGCTAAGATTGAGGAACTTCGGCACAAGAAGGACGCCATCGGGAAGAGATTGAAGCCATGGTCTATCGAAGTCCTTCAACTCTCTCAGGATGCAGATGTTGCAGTAAAATGACTGAATCAGACACTAGAGAGTGTCACCATTGCAACAGAAGGTCTAATATCGCAAAAGTTAGTAGATATTGTGCAGAGCTTAGAAGTCTTGACCCCACTGGTTGCAGCTGTTGAGGCATTACGCGCCCAGGTGGAGGCTCCACCACTGTAGTGACTCGGGACGAGTCACAATATTGTGTTGGGGGACTGTTGGAGAAGGGTCTCCCACACTGATGAAAGATGGTCCAATTTTGTATTATTTTTATTATATTTAGTCTAGCACAGGGGTGATAGGGCAGATAAAAGCCCCAATACGTTGTAAGCAGGTAAATAGGTAAAAATAGGAGTAAGTCTAGGCTAAATTGGTATAAATAGTAATTCTTTTTGAGTCGATAGGTAGAAGAGGAATAGAAGTGAATGCTAAGTGCGGATTGTTAGTTCTGGGTTTTAGGTATTTGGGTAGGACTCCTGTTGGCTGTGTGCGTGAAGATCCTTTGTCCTGTTGTGTGCAGACCCTGCTGGCTGTGTGCGCAGGTGGGATTTGGGGTTATGTAATAATCTGTTGATAATATATGAGAAGTATTGCTGGTATTTGGTTTTGGATCTATCTGTTATATGAATCTACACTCTGTGTTAAATCTGAGATAAGGTAGGAATGATCTGTGTTATCTGCTGTGTTTATCTATAATATATGCTATCTGGTCTATTGTGCGTACTGTAATTTATATATTTGCTGGTCGAACGCACGTGGATGCGGACCTAAGATCTAGATCTGTAATACTGTGTACACCAGTTATCTATTTAAGCCTGTGAACTAGCTTTGTTTCCATAGATCTGTGCGTGTGCGTGGCTCGGCTGGGCCTGCTCTCTTTCTGGGTGTGGAAACCTGGTTCTAACACCCTCCCATACTGCTTCGGGTGAGACTTTGACCTGCGCAAGCAGGTCACTATCGAAAGGGCCAATAGTATAGGGTTTTTTTGGCAAACCTTAACGTGTGAAACTTGGTCAGGACCCCTAAGGCCAACACTCCTGGTACCCATTGTTGTAGGAAAACTCTACCTATGGAAGATACTCATCCCGCTTTCATTGTTGATGCAACACATACATCCTCAACCTATCCTCTAATATCCTATTGACCCTCTCGGTCTGTCCATCTATCTGTGTATGATAAGCTATGTTGAAGGCCAACTCAATGCCCAAACCTGCAAACAACTCCTTCCAAAACTTGGAAGTGAACTTTGCATCCATATCATATACAATCTTATTTGTAACACCATGCAATCTAACTGTCACTGATAAACACCTCTGCTACATCGATAGTTGAGGATGTAGTCTTCACCAGTATGAAATGTGAAACCTTTGTTAATCTATACACAACAACCATGATGGAATCATGTTGTCTAGTTGTCTTAGGAAAACCTATGATGAAGTCCATGGAAATGACCTCCCATTTCCACTCTAGGATTGGAATCGATTGTAGCAGTCCACCTGGATGCTTACAGTCTGTTTTAACCATCTAACAATCCAAACATCTGGCTACAAACTCTACCACATCCTTCTTTAGATTCGGCCAGTAGTAGAATCTCTCCACTGCAGTTAATGTTTTCTGGTAGCCTAGGTGACCTGAATATGGTTTCGCATTAAACTCCTTCAAGATCACCTTCTGATCTCATTGTTGTTTGGTACATATATCATGTCTCTAAATCTAAAAAATCCATTTGCAATGAGACGGTAGTATAAATCATGTACACGTGTAATTGTAGTTGTACATGTACCTTTACCACAACCTGTACATGTACCTGTACCAACGCCTATGCATATAATTATACCAACACATGTACCTGTACTTGTGCCACTACCTCTACATATACTCTGGGGCTACCTATGCACAATATACATATACCTGTGATATTGTTGACCTGCCTACAAGATCCTATCATGTAAGTTTTTCACATAGGATCTCATAGCTGCTATGTGATTTACATGTACCCAACCACTAAGAGCATATGTGACCTTGTTCTCCTTTCCCTTGATGTACCTAATCGCGAAGTAAAACTCACTGATCGTGGCCAACCATCTAGATTGTCTGGAATTCATATTTGGTTGGTCAAACAAGTACCTCAACCCAATATGATCACTCATCAATATAAACCTTCTGCCAAGAAGATAGTGCCTCCACATCTTTAGCGCATGAATGATCATTTCTAGCTTGAGGTCATGTGTTGGAAAGTTCTACTCATGCTTATTTAGTTTTCGTGACTCATAGCATACCACTTGTCCATCATGTATAAGGACTCGACCAAGTCCTCTCTTGCAAGCATTTGTACACACTAAAAAATCCTTGTCTAAAACTGCAATCTTTAACATTGGAGAATGTGTCAACAACTGCTTAAGCTCCTCAAAACTATCCTCACACTCTTTTGTCCAATAAAAATTCTTACATTTCCTCTACAATGATGTAATAGGTTAAGAAATCTATGAGAATTTCCTAATGAACCTCCTGTAATAACCTTTCAATCCCATTAATGATCTCACCTTGTCTACATCATTGGGAGCTACCCACTCCATGATGGCCCTTATCTTTTATGGATCTACTGCAATTCCCTCCTTGGAGACAACATGTCCCAAGTAGTGTACCTCAGTCTAGAAGAAATTTCATTTGTTGAGCTTAGCATACAACTGATGCTCTCTCAACAACCTCAACACTACTACCAAATTCTCGGCATGCTCTTCCTCATTTTTAGAATACACCAATATGTCATCAATGAACACAATCAAAAACTTGTCCAAATAAGGATGAAACATATTGTTCATCAAACACATAAATGTAGCTAAGGAATTATTCAAAGTGAATGTAACTACAACTCATAATGCCTGTACCTAGTCATGAATGCAGTCTGGTATATGTCATGCTCTTTGATGTGTACCTGATGATATCTCGATTTCAAGTTGATCTTAGAGAACACTGCTGCTCCCCTCAGTTGATAAAACAAATCATCAATCCTTGGTAATGGGTACCTGTTCTTGATGGTCACTTTTTTCAGCTGCCTATAGTCAATACACAATCTGATAGTGCCACCCTTATTCTTCATAAACAACACTAGTGCGCCCCATGGCGATACACTTTTACTAATGTATCCCTTTTAAAGCATTTGTTTCAGCTAAAAATTTAACTCTAACAACTTGGGTGTGCTCATCTTGTAAGGTGCATTTGATGCTAGAGATTCCCCTGGCATCAACTCAATAGAAAAGTGTACCTCCATGTGCGGTGGAATCTCTGAAATCTATGCTGGAAACACATCCTAAAACTGTTGCAAAACTAGATACATGCTCAAAACATCTACATCCTTTACCTCCTTACCTTTGTCACTAGAGATATGAAATACAAATATCACACACTCTTTCCTATGAATTTGCTTGGTATGCATGGGTGTCACCATTGTAACTTTTGTGGCTTTCTTCTTTCCCTGTAAGACTCTTGGTTCCCCATTGTCATCCAAGAATTCAATATATTTTTCATAGCAATCTACCTTGGTCCTGTGAAGGTATAACCAATCCATAACCAATAGCATATTGTATGAACCTAATGGAAATATGTTCAAGTGCATTACTGTAGGCATACCATTTAACTCAAATTCAAAAGATATTACCCAATTGTGTACTCTTTTCTTCATACCTATGGCCAACTGCACTAATCAATATTTTGTATGCATTTCCTTACTCAAACCACATTTATCCACCAAGTCAGGATTAACATAGCTATAATCATATCCATGGTCAATAAAAATATAAATAAATTGATCACAAATCTTACCACCCATCTCAATGATAGATGTATATTTCTTTTCCTTCCTATTGTCCACAACTGCATAAATACGAGGAATGCTTTGTCCAACATCCCAAACATTCTATGCCTCCTGTGTAATATATATCTTAGGCTTGCCACCCTGGTGCTGCGAGAAATCCCTCCTAAGGTGATCCTCATTGCATGTCCAACACTCTAACCATCCTGTACCATTACCTCCATGTTGTTGTTGTGATCTATGTTGCTGTTGTGATCCATGTCCCTGTCTATTTGCATTAAAATTCTTCTAAGGTGCCACAATCTCTTTCTTATCTGCATTCTGAGGTCTTGCTCTCTTAGGCTTCCATTCACCTTTACCTTTACATCATTTTTGAGATTCATTCTTTCACTTTGACTATTCATAGCAATGCTTCAACTTCCCTGTGACTTCCTTAAGTGTATGAGGCTCGTCATACTCAATCTGATCTCTGAATGCTAATGGAAAAGCACTGAAAAATCATTGAGCTTTGGCCTTCTCATCCTCAAGATATGGTACATACCTCAATAGCTCCAATAAATTTGTCATGCACTCCTCATATGGCTTTGATCCCATCATTAACTCATAAAAATATGTTTCCTTGTTGTCGTAATACCTCTCTGACAATTACTTCTTCCTGAAAAGTATTTTGAACTCGTGCCAACTCAAGTCTTTGTCTTGATGTGTCTACCCTACTTCACATCTTCCCACCAGATGTATGCTTTACCTCTCAAACTGAAGATAGAAATCCTAGCCTTCATGTTATATGAGTACTCATGCAACTCAAAGAACTTCTTCATCCCGAGTATCCAAGCTTCTCCCTCTTTTTGTTTCTTAAAGTCCCCATCGAAAGTAGGTGGCTTTGCTTTCTTAAATTCATCCAGAAATTACCCCCTATCATTCTTCCTGTAAGGATGATATCGATGGCGATCATGATGTCTATCCAAATTGGAACTAGAATGGTACCTGTTCTCATGACCCCTCCTATCCGAAGTTTCCGACAACGTGCTACCCCTCATTGTGTCAGCTCTGTCTGACCTTTGTTTTCTAGGATACCTACTACCATATGCCCCATTAGTTTTGTTCTCCTGTCCATGGTTGATCCGCAGTATCCATTGTTGCTATAATTCTGACATGCTTTGAAGAAGTATTGCATTCACCTCTACTAATTTCTCTTTTGCGTGTATGATCCTTTCATTGTCTTCCTTACAACTCCTTATTTCTTCCTTTAGTATTCTCAATATGTCTGCCAAATCAGAATATTTCCCACCATTCTTCTCATATTACTCATAAGGAGATTCCTTATAGTATACCATCTTTTTATCCATGTTGATCTTTCTCCTACAAGGCATAATATGTCAGCTAAACCAAATAACAATAAACCTACGTACCTTAGTGTAATTTGGGGAGGATACTTCCTGCAAGATCAACCAATTCGCATAATACATGTATATACATAAACATAACAACATATAAACTTGTAACACATGGTATATTAGTGAATAATCATCATTCTAGTTGGAGTCCAGTCATAGATGCATAACCATACTAAGTACACTCCATGACCTAATGCATGAAAACCTCAACCATACCAATGCAAACTTGATCGCACACAATCACATGCACATACCATACACAAGCATAAGCAACATGTAACCAAGCATGAACAACCAATTCATGTTAAACATATAACATCACACAAGCAAGCATACATAGACAATACACAAGCATGGCCAATATGTAGCCTAGAATAAACATGCATTGCATACATAACATGTAACAATATGTAAGAAAGTGTGCACGGATAATACATAAGCATAAACAACACACAATCAATCATATACACATGAAAACATGTTGAAAACAACACCATCAGTCCTTCCATGGAGACATCACTACCACCATGGCCAACACAACACGGATGCAACAAACACATACACCATAGGTATAAGAAACACATAAGCAATTAACAAAAGCATGACCAACACAACGCTTTGTTGGACATCAGATCCCCTCGATGAAGGAAGTTAGAGAAGACTCCACAAATCTAGGAGCGAAGCACACAGTGTGGAGTCCATTTTTGACTCTTAGGGGCTTTAGGGTGGTTCAAATCCCCTTATTATGTAATGGGATGGGATTATTTTGTGAACGTTGAACTATGCCCATGGTTTTGGACCATGGTATTCTAAATGCAAACTCTATATAAGGAGTCTAGATAGAAGTCTAAGAAAAGGGATGATAGAACGGATGAAATGGATTTGGATGTAAGACTGTATTGAGTCAAAGTATATGGTTTTGGTTTAGAGGAAAGGCTCCTACAACTAAGTGCGTGGAGACCTTAAGAAGTTTGCAGTTGTGTGTGTAGACCCCTACAGTTGAGTACGCAGGGTGGAACTAATGTATGAGAAGTATCTGGATATTAATGAAAGAACTGTTGAGATAGATCTGCATTTCTATTGATATGTTTTGCTTTACCTATTTTTTATGAGTATCTATGCCAAGTAAGGGTTGTGATCTATAATTGAATATCATAGTTATGTTTATGGTTGTTTACCGTGTTTTATGCATGAATAATCGCATAGTCTTCTAGTGATTTAAACATATGTGTTGAACAACGCTTGTATTATAGATAGATCTGACATGTGAAGCTCTCTTAAGAAGGAAAAATTTCTAAAGCCACAGTCCACTGTCCCTCTAGATGCAGAAACTTCATTCTACCATCCCCCTATATTTCCTTGGGTGAGACTTCGGTCTACGCAAGAAGATCATTGTCGAAAGGGCCGATAATAGCGGGCTTTTTTGGTTCGCACAACCACATTTGAACCTGTGTCTATGCCCCATCAAGCCAACAAATGGTTTTGTTGTTGGGACGTGGATATGACTGAGGGATAGCTAGATGTGGCATCTGTCTAAGCAGGAGATTGAATATTGGGTAGATCTAAAAGAACGCGAGTTTGTTGTGCAAGAAAACAGAAGTCTGTGCATCTCTGCTGAAGATTGGTTCCAAAAGTATATCTATACAGATCAATACGAGATATATTTCGCATCGTTTACTAGTGATTTGTATGGGTGGATATCAATACTAGTTGTGCAAATAGGTTACTTCAATAATAAGCCTATTGTGTGGACCCCATATCTGATTGAGAAGCTGAAAAACACTGAAAACGAGATCGTGAGGGTTGTTAATTATTGGATCGATAGTATCTGTTGTACCTTAAGAGACAATCCCTTAGTTGTGATAAGGAATCAGTGCTTAAGACATTTATATGATTATGTCATAGAATTATTTGTCTATGTTTAATCACCCTCAACTATTTATTATTAAACCCTCAAATATCAAATATAATGAATGCCTCGCGATGCTATCATTTGTTGATATTGAATGAAATGACTAGAAGAGATTGAAAGAAAGAAGCCCAAACTGATATGTTGTTACACAGAATATATCATCTCAAACTTCAGAAGAATTATATGAAGGAAATAGTTAAAACGAAGGAGCACTAATTAAGGGTTTTAACTCTTGCTTACATAAGTAAAAAGAGACCTGCTGCTCATTACTTCGTTTTATTCAAAGATAGAAAACACAGAATGTAAACTTGAATACATATCAACATAAACAGACGCCATAAACTTGTTTCTTATTCATTAATCTTTGAAATATCTGAGTACAAAATTATAGTCTGAAGGTCCAAAACTCGAAACCTTTCTTCTTCTGAACTATTACATTAAATACAATAAAAAATAGTTTGAAACTGCTATAACTGATCCTAACTACCTCAACTCTTGAGGACTTCGTAAGATATCTATTACATACCCTCAAAACGTCTTATTACATTTACATGATCTTTGAAAAATTACAATAACATAAAAATTAACATTCTAATCTATATGCTGAATGTGAATAGACGACGATGCTGCTACATTTCCCGGATCAACTTATTTGTCTGTCTTTGAAACCAAAGGATCTTTTGGCAAGTTTATCGTCCAAGCTCTACACTTCTTCCATATCTTACTCGTGTCCTGGGTGAATGTGTTGATATTCAACAAGATGATGAGCTTAGTGAAAAGAGTCGCCTTCACTAAGTGGGCTCACAGGCTATTTTTGGCGCAAGTCTATTTTTTAGACACGGTGATCATATTTCAGAAGTTGCAGGATGTTATTTGTGGATGGTTGGTCAAGTTGGAAAAATATATGAAATTCTATTTTTAGAATATTGGGCAAAGTCTATTTATAGATCGTCGATCTAAAAATAGAAGTGTCGATTTTTATTAGCTCTTAATAATAATCTGATAATAAACAACAACTTATTCTCTTGGAGCACTTAATTTTAGTGCACAGATTTGGCAAATCAGTGGGCTAAAGGAATTACACAATTCCTAGGGTTTACTGGTGGTTCATGCATGGAGGACTCAGTTAGAACTGAAATGGAAAATTTATGATAGAGTTGGAAGAGTAGTTCATGGAGTTGTTATTTAGTTTAACTCAGTTAATGGACTTAAACTCAGTTGAGCTAGTTGTATCTAGTCTAACTAAATGATACACTAGTGAGAGTGGAGTGAATTAATTAGTTAATTAATTCACAAATAATAACTCATTAATCAACTGAACAATACAACAGTTAACTGCAGTGCATGTCAGTTCTAGTGGAGAACTAATGGAGAGATAGGTGAAAGGGCAAGATGGACTATTTGTTGTGACTATAGTGATGCATTTATTGCACCACACACACATTGGAGTTTCCAATGAGGATTGCTCAGTCAAGGCAAGGGTAATTCGAATTCATTCAGAGCTATTCTTTAGCAGGGATTGTGCAGTGGAGGCAGGCTAGCAGGTGGCAAGAAATTGGTGCATGGATTTGCAAGTTTCTTCTGATTAGTGTGTGACGATTGATTGTACTAAGAGCTTGATGTACTAAGATTTGTATGAGATTTCTACATGATCTCCATGATACATAATATATGATAGTTGGGGTTTTCAGCTTCAGGATTTCCTGTTAAACAACTGTGTTATGTGCAATTGTTTTTATTTGCTTCATGTGTTTGCAATTGATTTTAATTTTTGCAAAATATTAATAGTGGAAGGATTATGTATTTAGCAAGAAGATAAAATATTGTTAGATCAGGATAATCTGAATATATACATGCATATTATATATAATTTCTACATGGTATTAGAGCAGTGTTAAATCTTGAAGATTGCAATTGTGAATAATTGTTGAGTTTGTGCTGGTGGACAATTCGAATTTGCTTCAGAAAATTCTTGGTGCAGAAGTTGAGTATACATTGAAATGTCTTTCAATGGGTTGTGATTGGAGTATGCCCTTGATGGGAGCTTGAATTACATAGCCTGGAAGGATAGAATGGAGGCGGTGCTGGAGGATAATGGACTAAAGGATTTCATTGATAGCGATGTTCCTAAGCTGGGATCTAGCGATGCTACATTACTTGACGCATGGCAAAAGAATATAGCAAAGACAAGAAGAATTATGTTGGAAGGTATGAAGGACCATATTGTGTCCAACTTTCACGGGAAAGCCACTCCATTCTTAATGTGGAAGGATTTGACAGATTTTTTCCAAAGCAGCAGCGACCATGTTGAGATTGCAACAAGATGATGAACTTAGTGAAGAGAGTCGCCTTCACTAAGTGGGCCTGCAGTCTATTTTTGGTGCAAAGTCTATTTTTAGACATATGGATCATATTCTATGAGTTGCAGGATGCTATTTGTGGATGGTTGGTCAAGTTGGAAAAATAGATGGACTTTTATTTTTAGACATATTGGGCGGAATCTATTTTTAGATTGCCAGTCTAAAAATAGATATGTCGAATATTATTAGCTCTTAATAATATTTGGATTATAAACATTATCTTATTCTCTTGGAGCACTTCAGTTAAGTGCACAGATGTGGCACAGGAGCTGACAGAAGGAATTACGCTATTCCTAAGGGTTAAGTGGAGCTATTGCATGGATACTTCAGTTAGAACTCATGTGAGAGAATTTGGTGGAGTTGATTGAGGAAGTTAATGGAGTTGTGTTCAGTTTAACTAATCTAAACATAGTTGAGCTAGTTGTATCTAGTCTAACTGATTGATACACTAGTGAGAGTGGTGTGAATTAATTACTAATTAATTCACTAATTATTAACTCATAAATCAACTAAAGAATACATCAGTTAACTGGTGCTGGAAGATTCCAGTGGGGGAGACAGTGGAAATAGGTGAAAAAGAGCGGGTTTACTATGAATACTTTGACTATACTATTGCATGCACAGCAACACGGTGATTGGAGGAAGCCATGAGATTAAATGGTATAATGGGTGGTTCAGAACAATGCGACCAGACATCCTACACAGCATAGAACCCATATTAGTACAACTATGGGTAAAGAGATTGGAGCATGTGTTTTGCTAGATGTGAGCTTGTGTAGTGTGTAACAATTGGAGATTGTACTGAGAGCTTGTGAGGAGTTTGTACAATGATTGTTACATGATCTCTATCATTATAATATACAGATAGTTGGGGGTTTTAAGCTTTAAGCTTTCCCATAAATATTGTGTTTATATGTGTGATTGTTTATGGTTTTAATGTGCGCATGCAATTGATTTTATTTCCGCATGTAATGATCAATGGTAGAAGAGATTCTGTATTGTGCATGAAGCTAAAATAGTGTGTGATCAAGAGAATCTCGGTGAATAATATATCATTTATTAAAATTTTCTACATGGTATCGGAGTGATATTGATCATTGGAGCAATTGCAAAACATTGAAGCGGTTGAGTTTTGAGATGGTGGAATTCGAATTTGCAGTAGTGTTTTCTTGGTGTCGAAGTTGAGACGTCTTTCAACGGATTGCGATTGGAGTATGGCCTTGAGGGCAGCTCGAATTATATTGCATGGAAGGACAGGATGGAGGCGGTGCTAGATGACAGTGGGTTGAAGGAGTTCATAGATGTAGAAATTCCAAAACCTACTTCTAGTGATGCTGCCGTACTTGACGCATGGAAAAAGAAGACAAAAAAGTGTCGAATAATTCTGTTGGAAGGTGTGAAGGATCACATAGTATCCAGCCTTCATGGTAAGGCTTCTCCATTCTTGATGTGGAAAGATTTGACAGATTTATTTCAAAGCAAGAGCGACTAGAGGAAGTTGGCGCTCAAGGATAAACTTAGAAACATAAAAATGGAGAAAGGCGACAGTATGCCAAAGTACCTCACGAAGTTCATCCAATGCAGGGATGAGCTGGGAAGTGTGGGGGTTACTGTTGATGATGAGGACTTGGTGAGCTTGGCTCTCCTTGGGCTTCTGAAGAGTTGGCATTCTTATCAGGACTCTATCAATGGTCGGGAGAAATTGCCAGGATGGGAGCGACTTTGGTCGGATCTTGTGCAAGAGGAGATAAGGCGAAGTACCAGGGATAGATCTTCATCAAATAACTCAAATGAAGAAAATTTTTCTTTGGCTGCCAAAGAAAAGAAGGGGAAGAGCAAGAAAGATTCTCAATCTGGTGCGAAAGGCAAGAAGCAGGACATGTCCAAGGTGAAGTGCTTTCACTGTCACCAACACGGACATTACGCCACTAGTTGTCCACAGAAGAAGAAAAATAAGCAGGTTGCTGGATCTGCAGCTGGAGAGGCCTTAGCCTCGCAGTTTGAGCTGGATTTTTCGCTGATAGAATTCTTGGTCTCAAGTGTGATGGGTTCAGTGTGGTTTCTTGATAGTGGTGCATCTTTTCACATGACAGGAGATCGATATTTGGTTACTGATCTGGATGAGAGAGATCTTGGAGTGCACATCGAGATGGGCGATGATGGTAGATACAGTGCGAATGGTATCGGTACCATTTATTTTGAGAGGGAGTCTGGTAAAACCTTCGTATTGAAGAAGTGATGCATGTTCCAGGATTGAAGAAAAATCTTATCTCTGTGGTGATGTTAGAAGACAAGGGATATGATGTTGTCTTTAGTGAGGGAAAGGCTTTCCTGCGCAGTAAGGCAACTGGTGAGACCTGGAGGATAGGGGTTTGAGTTAAGAACACGCCTAATGAAATTGCAAGTAGATGGGCGTGCGGCAACGACGAACCGAGAGCGAAGGGTGGTGAGCCGGGATGATGGCGAGCTGTGGCACCGGAGATTGGGCCACCTTCACCATGGAGCTTTGAAGATACTGCAGCAGATTTCTACTGGGCTTCCTAAGGGCACTCTTGCGCAGTCAGATCAGTGCAAGGGGTGTACCTTGGGAAAATTTGTGAAGCCACCTTTCGGAAGGATGTGGCAATGTGAGCTCCTGAACGTGTTCTCGGTGCAACTTTGAGCAGTAAATACAGACATATGTGGCTGTTGTGGTGCGGTTTTCTGGAAATGTTGAATCTCTTCTTTTCGCTGAAGAAGGTGAGCATACTCAGATGGCAGTTGGTAACGATTGAGAACAGTAGAAATGATGAGAACACGGGCGGCAATGGTGTTCGATTGTCTAGCGTTCAAGGACACTAACGACAAGGAATTCGAAGAGAGCTCATAGCGCCTCATAACCCACAGCAGAATGGGGTCGCTGAGTGGAAGAATAGAACGATCGTGGGTGCTACACGGGCAATGTTGCATGATCGGGGCCTTCCCATACACTTGTGGGCAGAGGCATGCAATACTGCGGTTTATGTGGAAAAACATTGTCCACACAGGATACTTGGCATGAGTACACCCGAGGAGGCACTTTCTGGTAAGAAGCTTGATATTTCCCATTTGAGGATTTTTGGTTCACCTGTTTACATTCATGTGACAAAGGATGCCAGGAAGAAGCTTGATCCAAATACAGAGTTTGGGATATTTGTGGGGTACACTGATACACCCCACGACTATCGTGTGTATTTTCCAGACATTCGCAAGACTATTGTGCGACGAGATATGAAATTTCATGAGGAGAAATCCATGAAGTGTTTGCTTGAGAGGGAGCCACACTTGCATGTAGATGAGGAGATATTAGTTCCTAAGGGTGAGTCTTTGGATGTGGATCGACCACAAGAGGAGGTTCATGGAGTGGAAGAGACCACTCATGCCGGCGCCAACCATCGGACGGAAGCGCACTACAGAAGCTGAGCGACTGGCTCAAGATGCAGAGAAGGTTGTAGGAGCACCTACATCACAGCGCAGATAGAGATAGTCACCTGACCAGTATACTGGATACATGGCTCTTATGAGCAAGTGTATCATGACAGAGCCATCCTCTTTCGAGGAAGCTGTGGAGGACCCCGCATGGGTAGATGCCATGGTGGAAAAGTATGATTCGATTGTCAGAAACAGTGCATGGGAGATTGTCCCGAGGCCGGAAGGGGAATCAGTGGTGGGTTCGAGATGGATCTACAAAGTGAAGCAGGCAGCTGACGGGAGTGTGGAGAAGTACAAGGCAAGATTTGTTGCCCAAGGCTTTTCACAGATTGAGGGGATCGATTATGAGGAGACCTTTGCACTTGTCGCAAGGTATTCTTCCATACAGACGATTCTTGCTCTCTCAGCGCAGATGGGTTGGCACATTCATCAGATGGATGTGAAGACTGCGTTCCTCAACGGAGTCATTGAGGAGGAGGTGTACATAGAGCAACCCGAAGGTTTCGAGATCTTCAACAATGAGTCGCATGTGTGTAGGCTCAAGAGAGCGTTGTATGGGTTGAAACAAACACCTCGTGCTTGGTACACACGGATAGACAGTTATTTCACCGGTCTTGGATTCACCAAGAGTGAGGCGGATCCAAACCTATACCAGATTGTGGTGGAGGGTAAGTTGCTTATCATTGTACTTTATGTAGATGATTTGATACTGATGGGTGATGAGCAGTTGATACTCTCATGCAAGGCTGATCTTGCAAAGGAGTTTGAGATGAAGGACTTGAGCCTCCTTCATTATTTCCTGGGATTGGAAATTTGGCAGCGCAGTGATGGATTGTTTGTGTCTCAAGGCAAGTATGCCTGGGAGATACTAGAGAAGTTCAACATGCATGGTTGCAAGCCTATCGACACTCCTCTTCCTGGTGGTTGGAGGAAAGAGGATGCTACATCGGCAGAGGTAGTGGATGCCACTGTTTATCGACAGTTGGTGGGGTCGCTTATGTATCTGGTCAATACACGACCCGACATATGCTATGCAGTTAACCAACTTTCACAAGCTATGGTTAAGCCTACCAAGCTCTTTTGGAAGGCGGGGAAGCATGTATTGAGATATCTCAAGGCACATCGGGATATGGATTATGGTATAGATACTCGGATGAGGTGAAGCTGTGTGGCTTCACGGATGCAGATTGGGCAGGGAGCCCAACGGACAGAAAGAGCACATCTGGAGGGATTTTTAGTATCGGTTCAACAGCAGTTTCTTGGTATAACAGGAAGCAGAGATCCGTGGCACTCAGTTCAGCAGAGGCCGAGTATATGGCAGCGAGTTTGGCTACATGCGAGGCTATATGGATGAGGAAGATCCTGGTCGGGTTGTTCAGTTCACACTTAGATCCTACTGTGATTTATTGTGATAATCAGAGTTGCATTAAACTCTCGGTTAATCCGGTATTTCATGATAGATCTAAACACATTGATATCCGGTATCATCATATCAGAGATTGTGTGTAGCAGAAGATCATGTTACTTTCATACATTCCCACGGAGGATCAGGATGCTGATATCTTGACGAAGGCGCTCACTGGGAGCAAATTCGAATACCACAGAGGCAGGATAGGGGTGGCAGATAATCCTTATCTTGTTGAGAGGGAGTGTTGAGATTGCAACAAGATGATGAGCTTAGTGGAAAGAAGTCGCCTTCACTAAGTGGGCCCCCAGGCTATTTTTGGCGCAAAGTCTATTTTTAGACTATGTCTATTTTTAGACATATGGATCATGTTCTATGAGTTGCAGGATGCTATTTGTGGATGGTTGGTCAAGTCAGAAAAAATAGATGGACTTCTGTTTTTAGACATATTGGGCGGAATCTATTTTTAGATTGCTAGTCTAAAAATAGATATGTCGAATATTATTAGCTCTTAATAATATTTGGACTATAAACATTATCTTATTCTCTTGGAGCACTTCAGTTAAGTGCACAGATGTGGCACAGGAGCTGACAGAAGGAATTACGCTATTTCTGAGGGTTATGTGGAGCTATTGCATGGATACTTCAGTTAGAGCTCATGTGACAGAGTTTGGTGGAGTTGATTGAGGAGTTAATGGATTTGTGTTCAGTTTAACTAATCTAAACATAGTTGAACTAGTTGTATTTAGTCTAGCTGATTAATACACTAGTGAAGAGTGGTGTGAATTAATTATTAATTAATTCACTAATTATAAACTCATTAATCAACTAAAGAATACATCAGTTAACTTCAATGCATGGACAGTTTCAGTGGAGACCAGTGCAGAGATAGGTGAAAAAGAAGGTTAACTATCGGTTGTGACTATACTGTTGCATATTTGCAACAACCAGTGATTGGAGAAGCCCATGAGGCTTGTGCAGTACAAGCCAAGTGGTTCAAGTTATTTAATGAGCCCTCCTACAGCATTTATTACACAATAGAGGCTGGCTATCAGGTGGCAGAGATTGGAGCATGTGTTTTGCTAAATCTAGCTTGATTAGTGTGTAGCAATTGGAGGTTGTGCTGAGAGCTTGTGAGGAGCTTTGTACAATGATTGTTACATGATCTCTATGACATATAATATACAGATAGTTGGGGTTTTCAGATTTAAGCTTTCCCATGAAATACTGTGTTCATATGTGTGATTGTTTATGGTTTTAATGTGCACATGCAATTGATTTTATTTCCACATGTAATGATCAATGGTAGAAGAGATTATGTATTGTGCATGAAGCTAAAATAGTGTGTGATCAGGAGAATCTTGATGAATAATATATCATTTATTCAAATTTTCTACAGATCAAAGGAAGTTGGCGTTGAAAGAGAAGCTCAGAAAAATAAAAATGGAGAAGGGCGACAGTATTCCAAAATATCTCACTACGTTTGCATAGCTACAAAGACTCTGTCAATGGACGGGAGAAACTGTCGGGATGGGAGCGACTTTGGTCGGATCTTATGCAGGAGGAGATAAGGTGAGGTACCAAGGATGGCTCTTCATTGAAGAATGAAGATGAAGAGAATTTCACTTTGGCTACCAAAGCAAGGAAAGGGAAGGAGAAGAAATTTCCTTTAAAATTTGATGCTAAAGGCAAGAAGCAGGATTTGTCCAAGGTGAAGTGTTTTCACTGTCACGAACATGAGCATTGTTACACCATTTTTTGGTCATCTAACCTATTATCATTAGATGGACCCATGTACACCATGTAAGACCAATTTTACTCTAATTAAAATTTCTTTCACTATGAAAATAACTTAGTAAATCACCTTTATTAAGTTGTTTATGGTCTAAACAGGAAACCCCATAAGGAAATATTAAATAAATATACATTTGTTTGATTTTCCTCACGAAATAATTAGTTAAACATAAGTTTAATTAATATTTCTAGTTATATTTAACCCAAAACAAGGAAATTAATTAGATAAATCATTATTTATCTTATTATTTTCTAAAGAATAATTGTTTAAATCTTATTTAAATAATATTCTTTGTTAAATATAACTAATTCACCCTTGGGAAGCTGGATGGAGATGGTGGATGAATCTGATCTGAGCTAGGGTTTCTTTCGCATGGCGGATCTCTGAGCATCTGCAGGCTAGGCCTGCCTCAGGCCACGAGGGCAGAGCGATGTGATGGGCGTACCTCTCTGTCAGGGCCTCACTTCCACTTGGACTCTTCCGGGTTAGCCATGAACAACGTTTTTCGAGGTGGGAAGACCTCTTGGTTTTAACCCCAGCCAGAAAGATGGTAATGGTTTTCTTTGCCTTTCTCACCGTGCGACGGAGTTTTACTTTTGATCTTCAGTGGGTTTTCTGTTTCAGCGGTGTCGGGCTAGGGTTTGGTGTTAACCGCAGAGATGGAGCTCGATCGTGACTACGTGGATGTAGATCCGGCGCCAGAGGACTTCTCACCTTCTGGGGACATGAAGTTTTAGCTCAAAATATTGAACGCTATTTCCAAAATTCGACTATGAAACCCACCTTCCCAAGCAAGGAAGAAGGTGCAGATCCTCTCCCCTCCAGATCTGCACACATAGTTTCGCATGGCACTCTGAAGGATGACTTCGTAGTTCTCTCTTGCAGTGATGGTTTTCCCGGAGGTGAAGGTTTTGGTAGCGACCGAATTAGTCATCACGGGCCTCTTACTCTCTCCTCGGGACCAGATCTCTCGGTTTTCCCTCCTCTCACCGGAGGTTTAGAAGATGTGGTGGCAAGCTGCGGCTTGCATGTGCAGAAAGGGACTTTAGCGGCAAAAGAAAAAGGTTGTAAAAGGCCAGATTCAGGAGGAGGGGTTTCTTGGGTAGCTGGACGTGACAAAAGAGTCCCGCTCCAGAGCCAAAAGCTGGTCATAAACCCTGGATGCTCGGCAGACTTCTCTGTTCAAGCGAGCTGGGCTCAGTATCAGAAGGATATCCGGGACGGAGGTATAGCTCGCGGATTTGGGATCGATAGCCAATTGAAGTTAATTAAGGTAGGCACATAGTTTAGTCTCCTGGGGGAACTCGATCTTGGGCTTGTCACAACTTTTGACAAGGGTTAGCCTGATAGGGAACCCTTGGGCGAGGGGTCAGCGGGTCGTGAATACCGCGACTTGGAGGATAGGCAATAGGAGTCGCCCAATCTAGAGGTTTCAGATGATCGGTCGAACAAGGAGTCGGGGGATGGTGATGTGCAGACGGTGGCAGTGGGAGGAAAGCACAAAAAACAGAACCCTATCAGGAAGAAGGAGCTTCGCCCTAGCTGCACCCTTGGTGTGGATATCCTAGTAGAAGAAGCAATGGAAGCATCCGAAACAAGACTAGTTGGCAGAGTGCATGGGAGAAAATACTCCATTTACTACATCCGGGACTGGGTTCAGACAGAATGGGCAAATGCGCCAGGCAAACCAGTGGAGATTAAAGTTTTGGATAGAGGATGGTTCACCCTGCGCTTCGACCATAAGGATCATATCACCTGGGTTCTCTAAAGGAATTGGTGTTTCGGCAAGCACCCAGTTCTGCTTCGTAGATGGACCCCCATGTTCGATGCCCAGACTGAAAAAATGAATGAATCCCCAGTTTGGGTTAAACTGCCAGGGCTCCCTCTCCAGTTTTAGGTTGATTCGGTCTTCACTTTCATTGGGAATACTTTGGGTAAGTTTTTGGAAGTTGACAAGTCCTTCGTTCAAACAAATGATCTCAGTGTGGCATGGATTCTTGTAAGCCTCAACCCCAGAGAAGGGCTCGCAGATGCCATGACTTTAAAATACAGAGAGATGGACTTCCTTCAAAAGTTGGACTACGAGAATTTTCCATTCCGTTGCCACAGATGTCATAAATATGGACATTTGGCCAAATAATGTCCTTTGGGTCATCGCCGCAGAAGAAACCATTACAAATTTTCCAGAAGGCCAATGGCCTATCCAGTTCCAGATTTAGGCAAGGAGGTCCCGCAGGAACCCATGGAAGAGGCCTCAGAGGCTGATATGGAGAATGTGACATCCAGCATCCCTGTGCAGCAGGCTGCTCTCGACCCGCTCCCTGAGAATGCACCTGCGTTGTCCGCCTCTCTGACTCCTACTGCAGCAGAGATAGGAGGGGCTTCAAAGGCGGGTATGCCTCTCTCTCTCCCCTCTTCCCTTTGTTTTTCTGATTCTGCTTTTGTCTTTTTTGTTTTTGAGCTTGGTCCTTCCAGGCAGCTTCAGATGGATTGCTCCTCCTTAAACATAAACTCCTACCCAGTCGATAGCCTGATTGTTTCGGTGCCTCTGGCCTCTGGCCTCCCTCCTCCTTCTCCCTTAGACCTCCCGGTCCCCTGTTGCCCTCTGGAGCCTACTCCCACCTTTGCTGCTCCCCCCTACAACCTGAGATATTTGGCTAACCGTCCTGGGAAAGACACTGCACTCAGAGGTTTAGAGCAGGATTTGGTGCCTATTGGGCCTAGAAAAACGAGAGGTAGGAATCAAAAATTTCGAAGGCACAACTCAAGGCTAAGATCGACATTGTTGATGGAAAACAAAATTCCCTGACTGGGGTGCTTAGAGCAGCAAAGCCACCCCCTGATATTTTTAAATGATCCTTCTTTCCTACAACTGTAGGGGGTTAGCTAGTCAACCCAAGAAACTAGCTTTGAGGGATCTGATCAGATCTTAAAATCTAGACATCCTTATGCTTCAAGAAACCCTTGGTAAAGGGGAGGATATGATAGCTCTTCTCTCCAAACTGCTTCCCGGCTGGCTCTTTCAGGCCCTCAATGCAAATGGCCGCTCTGGTGGGGTGGTCACCAGCTATAAGGCGGGAAACCTCAGAGAAATATCTGCTTGGGGGTCCGAAAATTCCCTGGCGCTGGAACTTTATTCTAAGGAGCTCTGTCTCCCTCTCCTCCTCCTCAATTTTTATGGGCCCTATCAGGAGCGGGAGTTGTTCTGGTCTTCCTTTTTTCTTAAGCCTTTTCTTGCCCATCCTAATCTGATCATAGGAGGTGACCTCAATTTTTATCTAGGGGTCTCGGAATCCTGGGGAGCTAACGCCCGAGCCGACCCCTTAACTGATTTCTTCCTCTCCAAGATTGCCTCCTCCCACTTGGTTGATCTCTCGCTTCTCAAATCTAGACCTACCTGGCGAAATAAAAGAGTGGGCGATGACTAGGTGGGAAAGAAACTAGATTGTTTTCTCTTGGGCGAAGAATTATCTGAAAAATTATCTATCTTCCAGCATTGGGTGGGTGAAGGGGGCCTGTCCGAAAATTTCCCGATCCTGTTGGAGGCAAAAGGAACTCTTAAAAAACCAGGGTCCCCCTTCAAATTCAACTCCTCTTGGCTTTTGGATGATTCCTTTATAGCCCTCTTTCACTTTACTTGGAAAAGGGACGGGCCAGAACTGGGGGAGGGGCTGAGTCGAAGTAAGGCTTTTATGAACAACCTCAAAAGATTGAAGGCAACAACTAAATATTGGGTTATTCAAAAATCACTAAAGGAATATGAGGAGCTGAGGGCTATAAATGTTGAATTTGATCTACTGGAAGACCCTGAAGGGGGTGGCTATGCCACCTTGGCTTCTCTAGATAGAATTCAGAAGCTCGAAGCAACTAGAAGGAAGATCCTCCAGGTGAAGGAGGAAAGTTGGCGTTTAAAGAGCAGGGCTATTTGGCTACAAGCAGGGGATGAAAATACAAAATTTTTTCAGCATTACGCCAAAGGAAGAAAAAATTTAAACACCATCTGGGAAATGCTAAAAGAAAATGGGGAAAAGGCTCAGTCCTTTGAAGAGCTTGCCTCTCTAGGGGTTGCCCACTTCAAAGAACTTTTCAGAGCCCCAGAAGAAGCCTCCATTGCAAAAGTTATAAGAGTAGCCCAATTCTTTCCAAGCTTCATTGATGAAGAAGGGAATGAATTTCTGATGTCTTCGGTTTCTAAAGATGAAGTGGAAGCTACTCTTATGTCGATGCAAAAAGAGAAAAGTCCAAGACCGGATGGTTAGATAGTGGAATTATTCCTCCACTTTTTTGACTCTCTCGGTGACGACCTGGCTGCGGTTATTGAAGAATCCAGGATCTTAGGTTTGGTCTATCAGCCTCTAAATGCCACCTTCTTGACCCTCATCCCAAAGTCTGACCATCCTTCCTCCTTCAACGACTTCCGCCCCATCTCCTTGTGCACCTATTTATACAAGGTCATGGCAAAAGTCATTGCCTCCAGGCTGAAACCCTTCCTCTCCAAAAACATCTTTGCGGAACAATTTGGTTTTTTGGATGGCCGAAAAATTCATGAGGCTGTTGGTGTAGCCCAGGAAACTCTTCACAGCATGAAAAAGAGCCGGAAAAAAGGGGCTATTATCAAAATTTATCTCTCTAAGGCCTTCGATAGAATCAACTAGATGTATTTGAGGCTTCTCCTAACGCATCTTGGTTTCAGGTATGATTATGTAAAATGGATCAGGGGGTGTGTCACTTCGACTTCAATTGATGTATTGATCAATGGTGCTACTTCTGATTTTTTCAATCTTCAAAGAGGCCTGCGCCAAGGATGCCCTCTCTCACCCTTGTTGTTCCTTCTTGCAGCAGAAGGAATCAGTCTAATGATCAAAGAGGAAAAGAGACAAGGTGAACTGAAAGGGATTGAAGTTGGGCTAAACCTTTGGGTGACCCACCTTCTCTTTGTCGATGATATTCTCTTGTTTTGTGATGGGAGTCGGGATGATTGTCGCTGTCTAAAAATAATTTTGGATCTCTTCTTAAAAGCCACGGGTCTGGTTAGAAATGAACAGCAATCCTCCATAAAAACTGCAGGGCTCTCGACTACAGAAGTGAATAGAGCTAAAGAGCTGCTCTCTTTTGAAGCTAAGTCCCTACAAGACCTATTCAAATATCTTGGGTTCTTTCTCAAGCCCGATTCTTACAGGGTACAAGACTGGTCCTGGAAAAAATTGAGGACATAATGAAGCATTGGAGTTTTAAATGGCTTTCTAGGGCAGGCCACCTAGTCTTAATCAAATCTGTGGTTATGGCCATCCCGGTTTACTGGGCTAGTCTCATCTGGGTGCCGAAGTGCATTCTGCTGAAAATCAACAAAATCTGTAGTAGATTCTTATGGACTGGCCAGAACAAGGACCACGTCACTCCTTGGGTTGCATGGGACAAAATTGTCAGACCAAAACGTTGGGGTGGATGGGGGATAAAGGACTTATATCCCTTCTCTAGGTCCTTAGCTGCTAAAATAGCTTGGAGACTGGTCTTCTCGGACAATCTCTAGACTGTTGTAACCAGAAGAAAGTATATTGACCCAATTTCGCCACTGGAATGGATCAGACTGCCCAATAAATCATCAAAAAACTCATCAGTGGTATGGAAAGCCTTGGTGGCAGCTGTACAGATTATCGAAAGAGGCTTGGCATGGAATGTGGGAAATGGTAGATCAGTCAGGCTTGGTAGAGACCCTTGGGTGGGCTGTCTGGATTATTTTTCCCTCTCACGAGACCTGGTCAAACATTTAAATAACAAAGGGCTTTTCTTCCTCCACCAAATTGCTGACCCTGCAAACTCTTCAATCTGGAGACATGAGTGGCTTTCTGGGGAAGCTCTTGTTTTAGAAGAAAGGTGGCAAGAGGAATGGAGGGCATTCCGAGCAGGCTTGCTGAACTCACAAATTCGTATTAACGATGATCCAGATGAACTGAGATGGGTGCATTCTCAGACAGGTTTCTACTCTCCAAAAATGGGATATGACTGGCTTATGTCTCAAAAAGGGTGGGAGGAACCAAGCTGGTGGGAAAAGCCACTGTGGAAATTGAAAGGGCCAGCCAAGTCCCGGATGTTCTTCTGGTGTGTGCTTCAAAAGAAAGTTCCCACATGGGATTTTCTCCAGAAAAGGGGGAAAAATGGGCCTGGGTGGTGCTCTCTGTGCAAGGAGAGTGAGGAAACGTCACAACATATTTTCCTTTCTTGCCCTTTTTAAAAAATACTATGGAATGAAATGCTAAGATTGACCAACACCCCCCTAAGATGGGAGGGGGAGGAGATATCTAAGGCTTGGAACAATTGGTGGCGGAACGCTCCCAATGATAAAGTTAGATCGATGCCATTTTTGGTTGTTTGGGGAATCTGGCTTGCCAGAAACCACTTGATCTTCAAAGACACCTCCTTTCCCATTGCCAGATTAGTAGCAGAAGGGGTGGCCATTTACGAACACATTCCCTCTCCTTCTTCCTCACAGAGTATCAGGCCTATTTAGAAAGAAGAAATAAAGGGTTCCATCCCCTGGGCTTACTTTGATGGGGCCTCAGATATCAACAAAAGATGCAGAGCTGGCCTGGTTATCTACTTTCCCTCGGGGAAACTTCTCAAAGCCTCCATTGGACTCGGCACCGGAACAAATAACTTTGCTAAACTAAAAGCTTTACATCTCCTTCTTTGTTGGTTCTCTTTATGCAACGAGCGTGAGGCACAGATCTTTGGTAACTCTCTGAATACTATTAAGTGGACCAATGGCTTGTAACATTGCAGGAACTTTCTTTTAACTCCTTTGCTTAATGAGATCATTCGACTTAAAAGTTTTTTTTTTCTGAGCTCCATATTTGTCATATTTTCAGGGAACGAAACTCAGAAGCAGACAGCCTTTCTAAAAAAGGCTTTGAGCAGGTTCTGGGCGCATGGACAGTAGAAGAAGTGGTTGACGGGGTGGCAAGGCGACTTGCTCCTCCAGTTTTTGCATAACATCTGAGCTGTCTACAGCTCCCTTTTGTTTCTCGTTTTTTGTTTTCTTTTGTATCTTCTGCTGTTGTAAAACTTCTATGTATATGTTAAAACAGTTTGACAGGACTCAGCGCTATTTTCCTCTCAAAGGAGGCCTGAGATCCTACCCATTCTTGAACTCTATATTTATTTTCAAAATTCCAGCACAGTGTCTACTACCTGGCATCTTTTGATACTGCGGGTTTTCCCCTTCTCTGTTTCGGCTGTTTTCCTGATAGGAAGCCGGCAGTTGGGGAAGCTACAGGTTCTTTGCTGTCCTAAAGGAATTGTTTTGACAGGGTTGTTTTGAGGGAACACTTGGAAATTCCTACAAAAAGCTGACTCTGGTTTCTTTGGAAAATAGGGGAAATGAAAATGCTCTGCATATGCCATGTAACCTTTCTATATCAATAGATGGTTCGATTTTTTTTTTTTTTTTCTGCGGAAAAAAAAGAGACTAATTCACCCTTAAATAATTAAATAAATAATTATTTATTTGATTATTACTCAACCATATCCTTAAAATGATAAATAAATCATTTATTTATTTATTATTACTTTATCACACCCTGAAAATGATAAATAAATCATTTATTTATTTATTATTTACAAATAAAGGGATTTGACTCAAGTCAAATTCCTTTTCCCTCCAACAAATATAATAAAATATTCCATAAAAGTTGGATCTAGAATTGGTTAATAATATCTTAACTATGCACCAATCTCTAGACTAACTCAATATTTTGTTATAAATAGAAGGGTTTTCCCATTCATTTATCACCTTTTGTTTCCTAAAGATCACTCTGGATCTCAACACTTGGTCTGGCTATTGATCCATAATCATAGCCATACTTTTCCATTTTTGTCTCGGTTTTCTACACCATCAAAAGAGAGAATTTCTAAATCTGAATTGCTGAGGGCTTACAAGAACCCATCCCATTGAGGAGAACAGGGAACACCCTCTTGTGTTTTCCTCCCAGGTGCTATTAATAAAATTATTCATTGGATATATTCTTGTCTTGTCTATTGGATCTATGGAGTAAATCCTATTTTTCTACTGTTTAATGTCTTCTAATGCATAGATCTAGATTTTTGCAGCATTTTTCTTGATCATCTAATTGTAGATCTGAATATATTAGCAGTCATTTCTGTTTTTATGGCTATAAGTTATGCGTAGCTAAAGTTTTATTTTTTCATACACTTCGAATAAAGATTCATACTAACAGGCATTTCGCCACTAATTGGCCACAGAAGAAGAAGAAAAAGAAGGTTGATGGAGCTGCAGCTGGAGAGGCCTTAGCCTCGCAATTTGAACTTGATTTCTCTTTGATCGCATGCTTGGTTTCAAGCTATATGCGATCGGTGTGGTATCTTGATAGTGGTGCGTCTTTCCATATGACGGGAGACAAGGAGTTGTTTAGTGACTTGGAGGAGAAGGACCTTCAAATGCATATAGAGATGGGAGATGATGGTCAATACAATGCAATCGACATTGGGACCATTACCTTTGAGAGGGAGTCTGGTAATCCATTCTTGTTGAAATATGTTATGAATGTTCCAGGTCTGAAGAAGAACTTGGTATCGGTCGCAATGTTGGAAGATAAAGGTTATGACGTTGTTTTTAGTGATGGAAAAGCTTTCCTGCGACAGAAAACAATGGGTCAAACCAAGAGGATAGGGATTCGAGTTAAGAATCTCTACAATTTGGAGGTAGATGGTTGCGCTATAATGGTGGGCAAAGCAGAAGAAGTGGTGAGCCGGGATGAGGGCGAATTATGGCACAAGAGATTGGGCCATCTTCACCATGGCGCTTTGAAGATTTTGCAACAGATTTCTACTGGACTTCCCAAGGGTACTCACATAGGTCGGATCGGTCTTGCAAGGGATGTGCTATGGGTAAGTTTGGAAGCCACCTTTCATGAGAAGGAGAAGCAGTGCCCAGGTGATCCTTGAGAAATTCACACCTTTATCGGTTGCTTCAACTTAATAAACACGAGTATTATATTATGTTTTTTGATGACTATTCTCGTGAATCTTTGGATCTTCTTCATGAGAAGAAGAGCGAAACATTCTCAAAGTTCTATGAGTTTAAGCATTGGTCGAGAAGGAGTCGGGGAAGCAAGTGAAAGCTCTATGGAGCGATAATGGTGGTGAATACATATCGGGAGAATTCAAATACTTCTGTAGCAAAGAAGGAATTTGAAGAGAACTCATAGTGCCTCATAACCCACAGAAGAATGGGGTCACGGAGAGGAGGAACAGAACGATCGTGGGTGCTGCACGAGTTATTCTTGAGAGGGAGCTAGACTTGCATGCAGTGAAGGAACTGTTTGTTTCGAAAGATGAGCCTCCGGATGTGGATCAGCCACAAGAGGAGATTCATGGAGTGGAAGAGTCCACTCATGCAGAACCAAACATTAGACAAGGTAGAAAGCATACCACAGAAGTCGAGAGACTGAAGCTTGATGTGTCACAAAATGTAGGAGTTCCTACATCACAACCCAGACAGATATAGTCACCTAACCGATTTACTGGATACATGGCTCTTATGAGCAAGTGTATTGTGATAGAGCCATCTTCTTTTGAAGAATCAGCGCAGGAGCCCACATGGGTAGATGCCATGGTGGAGGAGTATGACTCCATTGTCAGAAACAATGCTTGGGAGATTGTTCCAAGGCTGGTGGGAAAATCAGTTGTAGGATCAAGATGGATTTACAAGGTAAAGCAAGCTACTGATGGGAGCGTTGAGAAGTATAAGGCAAGATTTGTTGCCCGGGGCTTCTCATAGATTGAGGGGATTTACTATGACGAAAACTTTGCACCTGTCGCATGGTATTCTTCCATATGGACCATCCTTTCTCTCTCAATGCAAATGGGTTGGCACATTCATCAGATGGATGTGAAGACTGCATTCCTTAATGGGATAATTGAGGAAGAGGTGTACATTGAGCAGCCTGAAGGATTTGAGATCTTCAGCAGCGAGTCGCATGTGTGGAGACTCAAAAGAGCGTTGTATGGGTTGAAGCAAGCACCACGTTCTTGGTACACATAGATCGATAGCTATTTCACTAGACTTGGCTTCACCAAGAGTGAGGTGGATGCAAACCTGTACCAAATTGTGGTAGAGGGTAAGATTTTGATCATTGTGCTGTATGTAGATGATTTAATACTAACGAGTGATGAAATTTTGATACACTCATGCAAGGCAAATCTTGCAAAGGAGTTTGAGATGAAGGACTAGGGCCTCCTTCATTATTTCCTGGGATTGGAAATTTGGCAGCGGAAGGGTGGACTATTTGTGTCTCAAGGCAAGTCTGCCCGAGAGATACTAGAGAAGTTTCACATGCAAGGCTGCAAGCGGCCTATTGAGCATACTCTTCATACTCTTCCGGGAAATTGGAGGAAAAGGATGCTACATCGGCAAAGGTAGTGGATGCTATTGTATATTGACAGTTGGTTGGTTCGCTCATGTATTTGGTCAATACACGACCGGACATTTGTTATGCGGTGAACTAGCTTTCACAACCGATGGTTAAGCCTACCAAGCTCTTTTGGAAGGCATGCAAGCATGTCCTGAGATATCTCAGGGGCACATCTGAGTATGGTTTATGGTACAAATAGACGAATGAGGTGAAGTTGGATGGCTTCACGGATGCAGATTGGGAAAGAAGCCCAACAGAAAGAAAGAGCACATCAGGAGGGATTTTTAGTATCGGATCTACGACATTTTCTTGGTACATCAAGAAACAAATATCCATGGCACTCAGTTCAGCGAAAGCAAAATACATGGCAGCAAGTCAAGCTGCATGTGAGGCTATCTGGATGAGGAAGATCTTGGTTGGTTTGTTCGGTTCACATTTAGATCCCACAGTGATACACTGTGATAATCAGAGTTGCATTAAACTCTCAGTTAATCCTATGTTTCATGATAGATCTAAACATATTGATATCTGGTATCATCATATTAGAGATTGTGTGCTACGGAATATCATGTTGCTTCAGTACATTCCTACGGAAGATTAGGATGCAAAAATTCCGACGAAGGCGCTCAGCATGAGCAATTTTGAATACCATAGAGGCAGGATAGGGTTGAAGGATAATCCCTATATTGTTGAGAGGGGGTGTTGAGATTCAAACAAGATGATGAGCTTAGTGAAAAGAGTTGCCTTCACTAAGTGGGCCCGCAGGCTATTTTTGGAGCAAGTCTATTTTTAGGCTATGTCTATTTTTAGACATGGTGATCATATTTTAGAAGTTGCAGGATGTTATTTGTGGATGGTTGGTCAAGTTGGAAAAATAGATGAAATTATATTTTTAGAATATTGGGCGAAGTCTATTTATAGATCGTTGATCTAAAAATAGAAGTGTCGATTATTAGTAGCTCTTAATAATAATCCAACAATAAAAAACAACTTATTCTCTTGGAGAACTTGATTTTAGTGCACAGATTTGAAAAATCAATGGGCTGAAGGAATTACGCAATTCCTAGGGTTTACTAGTGGTTCATGCATGGATGACTCAGTTAGAACTGAAGTGGAAAAGTTATGACAAAGTTGGAAGAGTATTTCATGGAGTTGTTATTCATTTTAACTCAGTTGAGCTAGTTGTATCTAGTCTAACTAAATGATACACTAATGAGAGTGGAGTGAATTAATTAGTTAATTAATTCACAAATAATAAATCATTAATCAATTGAACAATACAACAGTTAACTATAGTGCCTGTCAGTTCCAGTGGAGAACCAGAGGAGAGATAGGTGAAAGGGAAAGATTGACTATCTGTTGTGACTATAGTGATGCATTGATTACACCACACACACATTGGAGTTGCCAATGAGGATTGCGCAGTTAAGGAAAGGGTAATTCGAATTCATACAGAGCTATTCTTCAGTAGGGATTGCGCAGTGGAGGCAGGCTAGCAGGTGGCAAGAAATCGGTGCATGGATTTGAAAATTTCTTCTGATTAGTATTTGATGATTGATTGTACTGAGAGCTTGATGTACTAAGATTTGTATGATATTGTTACATGATCTCCATGATACATAATATATGATAGTTGGGGTTTTCAACTCCAGGATTTCCCGTTAAACAACTGTGTTATGTGCGATTGTTTTTATTTGCTTAATGTGTTTGCAATTGATTTTAATTTCCACAAAAGATTAACAGTGGAAGGATTCTGTATTTAGCAAGAAGATAAAATATTGTTAGATTAGGATAATATGGATATATACATGCATCTTGTATATAATTTCTATAGAATGTATCAGATTGTGATACTCCAATCTGAAAGCAGTAATTTGGTTGTAGGATGGCCTTTCTGCAAATAGGGTTTTTACCAACCACAACAGCTGAAAATGTCTCTGAAGAAAGTTGATCACTGTTGCTCGCTTGAGCACCTGAGTCTTTTCATGTGTATTTTCAACTTTACTTTTCGTCAATACAAGTAATTTTTCATAAGAATCCCATGAAAATAGACCTCCTCCAAGTCCCCAACATGAAGGCAGACTTGCTCTTGTCACCTTGTCCAATGGCTTATCAAACTGACTTACTGCTTCTTTAATTTCTATCAACTTTTTTCTGTGGCCTTCCTGTGATCATTCTTGACTATCATATTATTAATCTCCACTGCATATAGGATTTTATCTTTAATCTCATTTTCCTCTAACTCTTGATCTGTTTTGGAATTAATGAATTCAATGAACTTTTTGCCCAAATAGCCCTATTGATTGTCTTCTGTCTATCCGCCATGACTTGTTCTTCAGATTCCCTGATGATACTTTTCTCTTCTGCAACCACCATCAAAAATCTCAAAATTGATTTCATTTCTGAAATGATATCATTCCAAATGATATCTTTTGCCTGAATTAAAGATATGTTCCCTTTCAAATTTTCTTTGAGAATTTTGATCTCAGCATTATCATTTTGATTGTACAACTTAAATTTACTAGCTTCATCATCATGGAAAACATCCCCAAGACTGATTTATTCACTATAATATCATCATATTTTCCCAGAATCTTTGCAATGTTTCTTAGTACTGGTTGAACTTCAGTATCAAAAATTTCCATAGGAAAATCTTTGCTGTCAAGCTGAAATTGTTATGTGTTAGGTTTCATAAAATGAATAAACTGATTGAACTCTTGACATGCAAGGCTTCCATAACACACTACCAAAGAATCATCGGAGAACTGAACACATGACTCTGACTCAAGGTAACAAAGGGCTTGGCGAATTAGCTGGGTAGAAAATTGCAAAACATTCTCTCCCTGATAGTTCATCACAAAAAATTTCCCAGGATACATAACTGATACCAACCAATATATAAATTCAGGAAAAATATGGGTTTTAGGGATACATGCAGACATCACACCAGACTTGTCCATGGCAGTATACACCGGGGAAGCTTTATCATTCAAGAGAACTTGATGGTAAAATGGAAGATGAACCACAAAATAATTGGTATCTTGGATATCCCTCTCGGTATCCATGAGAGGGATATGACTAGCGGAACCCAACAGAGATGAGCGTTTAGCCATGCTTCAAAATTATGACAATGGATGACTTACAGGGTGGCCAATTTTGACAGGGTGATGGAAAAATGAACAGGACACAACACAAACTAATTGCAAATATCAACTTAATCGCAAATGGTTTCAGAAAGAGTGTGAATTTCATTTAAATAGGTGGCGTGAATTTACTCTTAAATGCTGACATGACGCGCCAAAGAACCGTTGAGTTTACTTGACGTGGAAGACAAGTGTGAACAACTCAGCGTCTTACGTCACTGCGGGGGGTCTCGAAGTATGGAAAATTATTTTGGCTTGTGCCCCCGCATTCAATCTCCACCACTCATCTATGTTACTCTCGCAGTCAACCTAGTCAAATAAGGAGGCACCCTTCATTTTAATTTGTGCGCTATTTGTGCTCGCGGCTTGAGTCCTTTGATCGGAGTTCAAGAAATCAATGCATCCCGCTCAATAAAATAATCAATTTTTAATCTTCAAGCCAGGACCCACTTTCATAAATTTCAAAGTATTTACACTTTTAACTCTAAAGCAATGACAAAAATATTTTTATGCTAAAGTATAAAAACTTTAATACTTTAACATGCTTTAACAATTTTCTATTTTTTTTTTATATTTTCAAAATTGAAAATAAAAGGATATTGCAGATGGTCCACAACAATATCCTTGGAGGGTTTATCACTGAGTTCGTGATTGATACTTCTACGTCTTATAGCGAAGAAGAGTGCAATTTCTTCAAAGGCCCTAGAGGTAAGTACCTGAATTCACTGAACTTATGGATTAAAATGCTATTGTGTGAAAAGGGTATATTACGGATGTGCTCATATTGATCTTCATATAAAAAGAACCTGGTGCTACGCGAAGCGGTAAATGATTCAGAAAAAATTGGGGTACTTACGTTGAAATTGAATATAGTCCGCTATTTGGGTCTGAAGAAGAAGAAAGCAACACTACTACCCCAAGAAATCTATCGCTGAGATCTTAAAGTCAGCAAAGCGTTGCGGAGATTCCCCAACCTTCCACCCCCATCATCACCCCAATCCATTCCATTCCTCCACCTCCACCTCCATCTCCATTCACCATGGTCCAACCACCAAATATTCTTATGTTCAAGGGATCAGATGATCCTGAAAAATTTTGGTTTGTTTTAGAAGCAATATGGAGTTCGCAGAATATTGCAGATGAAAATATGAATAAAGCGTAGTTGGTTACAATGCTGCAAGATAGATTTTTGTCCTGTTACATGAAATATGTAACGATTAATGCAAATGCTACATTGGTTGAGACGGAGACCGTGCTCAATGTTGAATTAAAGAAACCAAAGTCGCAACCCTAGTGTATCACAGAGATCAAAGAAATTAAGCAACTGGCTACTGAGGTTGTGTGGCCTGGTAGATCAGATATTTAAGACAGTATTGAACCAGATTAGTTTCAAGATCCCAGATGAATAACATAGTGAATGGTTCATTGTTACATTATTGCTTCATCTTAGGTTGTCATTGTCACAACAGAATATTGAAACTCAGGCTGAAGAACTAGAGATCGCGATTAAGCTTGAAGCTTCACCAGTAGCTAATACAATCATAGGAGTGAAACATATTCAAACTTAGTTGGAAAGCTTGCACATGGAGCTCCAAGATTTAAAGAATGGAAAGGAGGTAAGGTCTGATATAAGGTCAGAAGTATGGTGTATCAAGTGCAAAGCAGAGGGTCACTATAAAGAGTAGCGCCATGTTTATAGAGACTATTTGGGTACTGGGATATCAAGTTTGTTGAAGCCTGGATCGAGTGTAGGGCCCCATGTATGGTGTAGCATATGTGAAGTTGCAGGCCAACATTGCATGGACTATTGTCACATATTGCAAAAGTTTACTAGATCGTCGAAGCAATTTTTCTACAATTTCTACAGTTCGGTGGGACACGATGAACAACATTGTAAGAGCTATGATCTAATGATGCAAAACACAGTCCTGATGCATACTAAATGAAAGTAGAAGGGTGTGAAGCTTCGGGTTCTCCAACTACGCAAGGAGGTTTCCAAGGCCGAGGGCGTGGCCGAGGAGGAGGCATTGGTTGTGGACGAGGACTTATCATATGTTACAACTGCGGATAGCCTGGAAATTTTTCTAGGGATTGTCAGAATCCCACTGCGGCTTCCTGTAAGTATTTTCAAGAATTTGATTATGAAATTGAGGTTTGTCCCATTTTGTTATCTAAAATGCAGGAGAAGCGCAACTAGCAGCCAGCTCATAACATAAAAATGATGAGATCTGAACCGCACCAGGAAGGTTCGAGCGTTAAGTTACATAGTAACGTGCAACAGTGTGCATACTGGAGAAGACCGCACGGAAGGAAAGATGATTGTGACATAGACATGGGTAAGGAAAGCTGAAGACAAGAGTGTTGGGCTTAATTTCCAGCACGGGAAAGATACATTCATGGAAGAAAAGAAGACATTAATGACTCCTAAAGCTTTGACATCTACCGCACAGAGACAAATATTTTCATTGAGGAATCAGCTTGAAGAGAACACTGAGGTAAATGAAGTTGATCAGTTTATCTAAGTGTTGGGGCCCTTGTTTTGAATTTTGAATAAGGAACATATTTTGGGTTGTGGATCGACACATGGCAGGCGCAACAATGGTAGGTAGTGGAGATGTCGAGGTTGCGGAGGAACAAGAGATAGTTGATGAGGCTGATGCAGATAAGTGCAGATGAAGAGAAGATACGAAAGAGAACACATAGTGGAACTCATGGGCAATAGAAAGAATTCGAAAGTAGCTGAAGAAGAACACAAGAGAAACTAGCAGTTGCGCTGGCGGGTGAATAAATAGGCCGTCACCCAGCCGAAAAGAATGTCATGCACAGATGCAGAGGGATTGAGGAGATTAGGGCAGACGTCGCAGAAGAGCTTTGTCCTGAGCACGACATCCTTGTATTTCCTAGGCTTCTATTGATCTATCATGGTTGTATTATCTCTCTCTCTATCCTATGGGATGTCTGTAATAGAAATGGAAAGCTCTTCCTATCGAGCGATGTAACTGTGGATCCAGCTGAAGGTTATTAATATACTTGAAGGTTGTTGTCTTATTGTATGAGTTCGCGTATGCATGATGTCTGTGGGACCTTAAAATTTTATTTTCTTAGTATCTTCATAATATTCTGAGAATATCTTCTATGTATGATGTTATGTATGCAAATGATTCTATGTTAGATTCGAGTTGTGGATCCATCCGCCACTGCCAATCTGTTCCCCTTCTGCATGTGGTTGTGGCACACCTCAGGTGAGACTCTCTTCTCTTCGGAGTAGGGTGAAAATGTCAGCATGGTTCTAGACTACAGCGGACTCCTTTGTTGGCCCCAATCCTCGAACCTGGGTCTTGCCTGCGAGACCTGTTTCCTCGCCAACAAATGGTTCTGTTGTTGGGACCCTAAACTTAATTAGGGAAGCTAGATCATGGTATCAAGGATCTTCGAAGGAGAAATACGAATATGGTGGGATAACCACCTGGACTAGTTTATAGCTCAGCAAGCGGAGCTAACGAATCAAAAAGAGAAGGTGCTCAAGGAGCTAGTCCTTTTCTCGGACTCCGCCAGCGATACCTATGAGATCCTCTAGGGAAAATTCCCTAGCGACCTCTATAATTGGTTGCGGAGGTTGCAGACCAGGGTGACTAAGGACAAATCATGAAAGATCAACCGCAAGTAGGTGCACGGAGATCTGGTGGCCTTGCATTGGCTGGATACTGAGTTGACCCACGATGTGAATTTCTGGGTAGAGTCTACCTTGGATGGGTATATTGTGGAGTTTGCAAGAGAGTGCTACCAGTGCTTCTCCAGAGTCGAGGCTATATTCCGATATTGTAGGTTTTAACCTTGAACAGAAGTTATCTACACACGAATCTTATAACAGAAAATAAACAATAGCGAGAGCATAAAACATAAAACAGATAAACACAGAGATTTTCCCCTGGATCCCAAATTGGGACGACCAGCTTGATTTTCATTATATTCCTTTTAGTGTTACAACACATATATATACATGCCGAAGCATACATAAACCCCAATCCATAAACCCTGGATTAGAACATAACCGTAGTTCCCTTGACCGGATCTACCAAAAATACCAGGGGACGAAAACCATCGTGCCCCAATACCATGTGCAAAACCATGCACAAAACCATGGGTCAGTCCACACTTTGTGGTGGAGTGCGCACACCAAAACAATTTTCGCCGAGGTGCTGCCCCGGACCCTAACAGTGGGGGCTGCCTCCTCCCTTGTGACCCCCTTGCTGTGCCTGACGCAACATACAGTGCGTGGGGCTAGTCGTGGAAAGAATATAACACATACCCAACATTCTCCCACTTGTTGTTTTCTTTCCATAGGGGGCCACAGGAGAGCTTAGTCATTGGGCTAATTCTTCAACACCCATTGTTTCTCTACACCAAGAGAACTTCTGAGTGCTCACAGACTTCGTCAATGCATCTGCAACATTCTTCAAAGTGTCCACCTTTACCAACAACACCCTTTTAGCCTCAACCATATCTCTAACAAAGTGATATTGAACATCAATGTGCTTTGTCTTTGAATGAGAAGCAGGGTTCTTAGCCAAGAAAATTGCACTTTGGCTATCACAGTCTATCCTTATAGCTTGCTGTACCAACCCCATACTTGAACACAATATCTGCAACCAAATTGCTTCCTTTCTTGCATGAGTGGCTGCTATGTATTCTGCCTCTGTAGTTGAAAGAGCCACTACAGACTGTCTTTTACTCATCCAACTGACTGCGCCTCCAAATAGGCTAAACACATACCCACTTGTAGATCTTCTTTGGTCCAGATCTCTAGCCCAGTCTGCATCAACAAAACCACGAATGTCCAACATTCTTTCCAATCATGGTCTTCCCTGGTAGCACAAGCCATAATCACTAGTGCCACGTAAATATCTGAAAACCCGCTTCACTGCTGTCCAATGCTCCTTCCCTGGGTTTGACATAAACCTGCTCAATACTCCCACTGCATGTGCAATGTCTGGTCTAGTACAGACCATTGCATACATCAGGATACCCACTGCACTTGCATATGGAACACGGGACATATACTCCTCTTCTTCTTGTGTCTTGGGACACTGTTCAGCAGACAGCTTTACACCTACAGGAATAGGAACATTCACCGGTTTACTATCCTGCATATTGAACCTATGCAATATAGTCTCGACATACTTCCTCTGGTTTAACCAGAGCTTCCTCTTTGCCCGATCTCTCTTAATTTCCATGCCCAAAATATAGTTTTCAGCACCAAGATCCTTCATGTCGAATTTGGAGAACAGTTGGGTCTTCAAATCTTGGATAATTTCTTTGTCATTTCCAATCAACAAAATATCATCCACATACAAGACCAAATAAATAACACGGTCACCAATTAATTTAAAATAAACACAGTGATCCTCCTTGCTTCTGGTGAAGCCAAGTCCCCGTATATAGGTATCAAATTTATGATACCACATCCTTGGTGACTGTTTTAACCCATACAGAGACTTCTTCAACCTGCATACCAATTATTTCTTACCCTTCACCATAAAGCCTTCAGGTTGCTTCATGTAGATCTCCTCTTCTAGATCCCCATGAAGAAATGTTGTCTTCACATCCATCTGTTCTATCTCAAAATCAAATGCAACAACAACAAATAAAAGTAATCTAATAGAAGTAACTTTGGCATCAGGAGAAAAAATATCACCAAAATCAATTCCCGCCACTTGGGAATAACATTTTGCTACCAATTGAGCTTTGTATTTCTCCACCTTGCCTTCTACATTCTTCTTCTTCTTCAACACCCATTTGCTCCCAATGGGCTTCCTTCCAGCCGGCAACTCCACCAGATCCCATGCCTCATTTTTGTGCAAGGATGCCATTTCATCAACCATGGCCTCCTTCTAGAGTTTTCCATCCTCGGAATCTACTGCCTCCCTGACAGTTCTGGGATCATCATCAGTTATAGTTAAGGCAAAACTTGAACAGAAAGCAGATGGACTATACCTTTCTGGTTGCCTTCTTTCCCGAACTGATCTTCTCAAAGCTGGAGTTTGTGGCTCTTCCTCTTCTGAATCTTCTTCTGCTGTAGAGTCTAATTCATCCTCCTTTAGCTCAAACTCTATCTTCTCAGGTTCCTTTGGTATGATTTCATGTTTAACAACATCTTTCACCTCTCTAAACACCACATCTCGGCTGTACACAACCTTCCTTGTTTCTGGGTTCCAAAGCTTGTAACCCTTTAAACCATCCTTATACCCAATAAAGATGCACCTTTCAGATTTATTATCCAACTTGGTCATTTTCTCCTTTGGAACATGTACATATGCATCACATCCAAATACCCTTAGATGTGAAAGAGAGGGTTTATTACCAGTCCATACCTCATGTGGGGTCTTATCCTCCAACGCTGATGACGTTGATCTGTTAACTAAGTAACATGCAGTCTCCACTGCCTCTGCCCAAAATTCTTGTCCTAACCCGGTACCACTGAGCATGCTTCTTGCCTTTTCCATCAGTGTTCTATTCATTCTTTCTGCAACTCCATTTTGCTGAGGTGTATATGGAGTAGTCTTCTGTTGTGCTATACCACACTTCTTACAGAACTCTTCAAATTCATTCTTGCAGAACTCCCCACCATTATCTGTCCTCGGCGCCTTTATCTTCTTCTCTGTCTGGTTTTCCACCAGAGCCTTAAATTCTTTAAATTTGTCAAAGACTTCAGATTTCTTCCTCAAAAAATATATCCATGTATTCCTTGAGAAGTCATCTATGAATGAAACATAGTACACAGACTTTCCCAGTGATGGAACTGACACAGGCCCAAACACATCACTGTGCACAAGTTCTAATATCTTGTTTGCCCTCTTAGCACCAGAAGAAAAACTCACCCGATTCTGCTTCCCATATACACAATGTTCACAGAAATCGAAATCCAGAGAACAATTAGACATACCTTCTACCATACCATCTCTATGTAGTATCTGAAGGCCCTTCTCTCCAATGTGTCCAAGCCTTTGATGCCATAGCATGGTCTTTTCTCCAGAGACAGCTAGACTTTCCATCCCACTTTCAGGAACCACAGAACTGTTACACCCATCAATAACAGTGCTACCTTGTAGCTTGTACAGAGTTCCAGTCCGAACTCCCCGCATTAATACCAGTGCTCCTCGAACCATCTTGCAGGCATCTTTCTCGAACACTGTTTTTACACCTGCATCATCCATCTTGCTTACAGAAATCAGATTTCTGGCCAATGCAGGAATATGCAGAACACCAGGAAGTGTTCTAATCCTTCCACCTTGCAGCTTTAGCTTGACCTTTCCATGTCCGATGATTCTGGCCTTCCTATCATCCCCTAGGAAGACATCACCGTCATATTTTTCATACTCGCAGAACCACTCCCTATGGGGAGTGAAGTGAAAGGATGCACCTGAGTCAATCAACCATGACTCATGATCTACATGTGTATTTGAAGAAAAAGCCAAATACACATCCCCACCTTCATCCGAGGTGGTTTTTGCCTCTGCAGAAGGAGCTTCATCAGATCCCTTTCCTTTCTCAGGAGCTTTAGATCTGCATTCCTTTTTGTAGTGCCCTTCCTTTCCGCATTTCCAGCACACTTTTACAAACTTTCCAGGAGATTTAGATCTCCCTCTAGATTTAGATCTCCCACTCGAAACCTTATTCTTGTTTCTGTTCTGGGACCTTCCTCGTACAGATAAGGCATCTCCATTTTGACCCTCCATATTTCTCCGTCTCATTTCCTCCGACAGCAAGGCTGAGAAAATGTCATCAAAATTCAAGGTAGTTGTATTGCTACCTATTGCAATAACCAGACTATCCCACGAGTCTGGTAGAGAACACAACAAACTGATGCACTTATCTTCATCTGAGATTTTAATATCAACAGATGATAGCTGACTTACCACAGTATTGAAGGCGTTCAGATGCTTTGTCACCGGGTCTCCATCCTTCATCCGCGGGTTATACAGCTTTTTCCGCAGGAACAACTTATTCACTAGAGACTTAGATTGGTACAAAGTCCCAAGTTTTTCCCACAAGGTCTTCGCCGTAGCTTCCCCAAATACATTCAACAATACTGAATCTGAGACACACAACCGTATTGTGCTCTTAGCCTTCCGATCCAGTTTCTTCCAGTCTTCATCTGACATCGCCGTTGGTTTAGTACCTGGATCTACCGTGATCCACTAATCTTTATCCACCAGCAGATCCTCCATCTTGAGTTTCCACAACTCAAAACTCTGACAATTAAATTTCTCGATCTCTATCTTTCCGCCGCTCGCCATATTCTTTCACCGCAAGAATCGATCCCGCAGATCTCCCACTGCACAGGGTCTACCACAGGCCCGAGCAAAAAAACCTCAACAACAAAGGCGTCCCCTTGAAGCCGAAACAACTCTGATACCAAATGTAGGTTTTAACCCTGAACAGAAATATCTACACACGATTCTTATAACAGAAAATAAACAATAGCAAGAGCATAAAACATAAAACAGATAAACACAGAGATTTTCCCCTAGATCCCAAATCGGGATGACCGGCTTGATTTTTCATTATATTCCTTTTAGTGTTACAACACATATATATACATGCCGGAGCATACATAAACCCCAATCCATTAACCCTGGATTAGAACATAACCGTAGTTCCCTTGACCGGATCTACAAAAATACCAGGGGCCGAAAACCATCGAACCCCAAAACCATGTGCAGAACCATGCACAAAACCATGGGTGGGTCCTTTGTAGGTGGATACGCACACAGTAATTTTTGTTGGGCGTTGCCACACGATTTTATGATGGGGGGGCCCCGCCCCTCCTCCCTTGTGACCCCCCTGCTGCGCCCGGCGCAACGTACAGTGCGCGGGGCTAGTCGTGGAAAGAATATAACACATACCCAATAGATCTGGACTAAGAGGGAAGCTGCTTAAGGAAATTCCATTGTGGATTAAGGCCTTGATGGTGGATGAAGGGCTGATGGAATTCCAGAAATCGGGCATGTAAGCGTAAACCTCCAGTGCTAGGGGAAGGGCCTGAGGGACGAATGCTACGTGAAACGTGAAGCGGGGGAGTGGAGGAATGGATGCTAAGATCGCAAGGAGGTTGAGGGAGCGACGTGCACATTGGAGGGCGTAGATCACCGACAGGTGGAGAGAAAGGGTGATGCGGGAGTTAAAATGAGGAGGGAGTAGTTGCAAGGATAAAGAGGAGGCGCCTTAGAGGATAGTGGATATGGAAGGCTAGGTGGGTCCCCAGGAGATGGGAGGGACCATTGTGGGAGTGCGGTGGGTGCATGGGAGCCTAGACAGGAGGAAGAGGGAGATGATGTCTGATGAAGGAAATGCATATGTGCGGCCTGAAGAAGGTTCTGATGGTGAGTGGTACGTCGCGATGCAATGGTTATTCCAAGAAAGGATGACATTCATATCTCCGGGTATTCCTACTTCCCAAAGTTTGAATGGCAAGGATCCCTACCTTCCCTTAGTACTCTATAAACCTTTAAGTGATATTTTCGTTAAGTTAAAAGAGTTGAGTCGATTGCATAGCAGTCCATTGTCAGCAGTGATGCATGCTAATAGCAGCATTACTGTTAGTATAGCAATTACTCGTGGTATAATTATGCAACCAGGACCCGGAGGTTTCATTCTAGTCACACCTCTACAAGGGAATATGGCGGGGTCATTCACCCGGTACCCAGAATTTTCTAGGCAGGGTAACGACGATGTGGAACAGCACTGGTACCTCTTTGAAGCCATATGGAGGGCTCGACAGATGCCAGATGCAGGAAATCTAATAGAATTCCAAACCACGCTGAGAGAAAGGGCATTGTGTTGGTTCATAAAGTGGTCATAGGCCCACCCGAATCCAGCAATTGCGGACATCAAGCAAGATTTTGTCCGAGAATTTAAGCTTCCCCAAACAGACCAGCAAGGTCTATCCGAACTATGGGAGATCAAGCAAAGAGAAGGAGAGACTACATGGGAGCTGATGCGTAGGTTCAAATATGTGATCGGGAAACTCAGCTACCCGATCGACCCAAATCATCAGAGGGACTGGTTCATCAAGGCTCTGCTTCCCTTGACACGAACCCTCCTCACTCAGCAGAAGATCGACAACTTGCAGGATGCTTTGGAACAGGCTATGAAGATCGAGGCGATGGCAGGCTACCCTCAGGAATATAGGGGAGGGTCGGCCCCGCAAGACCCATCCCTACTGGGACTGAAACATCAGATTTCCAATCTGACCAAAAAACTTAAGGAGATGCAGCCTATAAGACCATCCAGGCCGAATGTATGGTGCACATACTGCTTGGTAGAAGGGCATGTGGAAACTGAGTGTCCTCGATTGCGAAGCCCGGGAGTGGGGCCCTTAGTAGCGGCAGTACAGGGGACTCCACCTATCAAGGCAGGCACATTGATAAACCCGCAAGGGGTCTATCTGCCGCAACAACCATATGCAGGGTTCCCACATCCACCAACCTAAGCCACAACAGAGTATTGCGAAATTTTCCGAACGGTGGGTCATCAACCTCAGATGTGTCTGATTTTTCAGAAGTACTCCAATGTTTCGAACAGTGTATACTGTGAGTTCTGTGCTTCCACGACTCACAACACCGAACAGTGCAGAGCTCTACACGCACTGGCGGACCGATTGGACTAGCCCTCCTATAGGGTGAACGAGGCTCTTAGAGGCAGAGGAGCCGGTATGCGCGAGGGGAGCACAGGGGGAAGGGGTCCACTAAAATACTACAAATGTGATCAGGAGGATCACGTGGCCCATGAATGCCCCTTACCCAGAAGACCATGGTGTTCCTAGTGCCGTGTGAACACACATGCGACAAAGGACTGCCCTAAACCTATCAAGAAGTGGGAGGAACGAGCAAGGTAGAGAGGCACGAATATGGTAAACGCAGAACCTCGAGGGACAACGACTCCGACCATGCAGAACGTAGCCATAGTGACGTGAGGAGGAAAGAAAATCGGAGAGGATGCTTGTGGAAAGGATCCGATACGGGTGATCAGGCCCGCATCCCCGAAACAACTAATCAGGCCGGAAACACAGAAGAAATATTTCCAGGAGGCGGTAGAGACTTTTGCCCAGTTGGGGGGAGATAAAGGTATTGAGGTACCCATGAAGAACGATACTAGAGAATAGAGCGCTACGGGGGCTCTGATTGAGGAATGGCTCCACCTATTCCTCAAAATTGTTGACAATGCTTCAATGCGGGAAGAGCTCAAGCATACCCTAGAGGACGTATTGCAGGGTAACACAAGAACGAGGGAATCCTCGAACACAACACCCCAGTATGTACAATGGGTCAAGCGGAACAAAAGAAGAACAGGAAAAGAGTTCTGGTTAAACACACAGGTTGCGGGATTTCAGATCAGAGACACCATGCTCGACTTGGGATCTGACGTCAATATCCTGCCTCGGAAGATGTGGGAAGCTCTAGGGAGGCCATGGCTGACTTACTTGCCAATCCAGCTCAGGATGGTGAACCAGTACTACATCGTGCCGATCATCAGACTCGAATATGTTGAGGTCGACATCGCAAGGGTAAATACTTACATAGATTTTTAGGTAATCAATATTATGGGAGACAAATATCCCTACCCTGCATTGCTAAGAATCGACTGGGCTTTTGAAAACTATGCCATCATCTACCTCAAAAAGGAGTTGATGATTTTTGAAGACAGAGAGGTCTAAGTCACTTAACCTCTCGACTCGTATCAAGGTCCGAGATACATAGAAACTGTGGATAATAGGGAGGATGCTTAGATATTGGACAACCTCTATCAGATGATAGCAGGGAAGCGGGAGGATTATATTAACCCGACAGCAACCGGCTCCGTAAGTTGGCGCAGTGTCCAGAGCTCGGAGCTGGGGTCAGAACTAGCTTGGGAGGACTGGCAGCAAGGTGGGTATGAGACCAACACGAGGAGATGTGCCAATATTGGCAGAGTCCATTGGATTGGAGCTGAGATAAGGGAGTACCCCACCTTGTCCAACATGCAAGCAGTAAATACCTTCATCGCAAAGGTAGAAGACAAGGTACCAGAGGAAAACAGGATACCACTCTTGGACATAGCACTACAGTCCACATCAGCCAGGTGGTGGAAAAATCACCGCAACTCCCTGGCGCGGTGGAGTTGTGTGGCGAAGGCTTTGAGGGCACGGTTCAAGGAAGACGAAGGACCTCAAAGCAAACAAAGGTGCCAAGGAAATTCTGACCCGAGAGACCACCTGAAAACCTGTCAGGAGCAGTGGTGAAGTGTAGGGTACCCGGAGGAGCTGTGGGTACATCGGTTTGTCCACTCCTTGGATACCATCCCACATGCCTGGTACTTAGAAGAAGAAAGAAAGAGAGGGACCAGTTCTTGGCAGGATGTTGCTAACAAATTTGTTCAGTGCTTTTCATTTGAGGGGAAAACAGAGTTGGTGTCCCAAGCATTACAGGCCATAAAAGGGGTACTATTTTTCCACGATTCGGACACTGACAAGAGGCCATTAGTACTAAATCCTGATGGCAGACGTAAGTTGGCTTGCCAACGGATCGATAGCGAGACAGATGATGACAATTTGGAGGACCTAAGGCACCTCTACTTTGAAGAGACAGAAGGAGAGTGGAAAATTAAAGAAGATCCTACCACTGAAGGAGTCCATCTACTTCCACTGCAGACAAAGAAAATAAACATCGGCACGGAGGAAAAACCCAAACTGGATACAGTTGGGGACTACTAGGATGAGGAGATGACAAAGGAAATTTTCAGTCTCCTCCAAGAATACAAAGACCTATTCCCTTCATCGGTTGCGGATTTAAAAGGCATCAAAGGGGACCTTGGAGAAATGAGAATTGTGTTGAAACCGGACGCCAGGCCAATGAAGCATCGACCTTACCGGCTGAACCCGCGGATCAAGGAGAAAGTCAAGCTGGAGATCGACAAAATGTTGAAGGCAGGTCTAATCTTCCCTGTGGAAGAAGCAGAGTGGGTGAATCCCATTGTCATTCAAAATAATAAGGACAAGTCAGAAATCCACGTTTGTGTGGATTACCGAAGTTTGAACAATGCCTGCATCCATGACCCATTTCCGACCCCATTCAGCGACGAAGTATTGGACAATTTTGTGGGAAATGAGGCCTACTCCTTCACTAATGGGTTCTCAGGATACCATCAGGTGTGCATCGCGGAAGAGGACAAGACGAAAACGACGTTCACCACCGAGTGGGGGTCTTTTGCATATCACGTGATGTCGTTCGGGTTGAAGAACGCCCCTGCTTTGTTTTCCAGGATTGTCATAGCTGCTTTCTGGGAATACATTCATAAGTTCCTGGAGGTCTACATGGATGATTGGACCGTCTGCAATTTTCTAAAAGACCACGCCACCCTGCTACGCATAATGTTTGATCAGTGTTGAAAATTACAAATTTCCTTGAACCTGAAGAAATGCATCTTTGCAGTTCCATTTGGAACGCTCCTAGGACATGTGGTGTGCAGGAAAGGGGTCTGCATCGACCCTGCCAAGGTAGCAGTGATCATTCACATGGAAGCCCCGAAGACGGTGAAGCAATTGAGGTCACTGCTGGGGCACATGGGTTATTAAATATGGTTCATCATGAACTATGCGAAGATAGCTGCTCCTTTGGAAAAGTTACTACGGAAGTCAAAGGTGTTCCAGTGGACGGATGACTGCAAGTTGGCCCTTGACACTCTAAAGGAGAAGCTGGCAACGACACCCATTCTGGTTCATCCAGATTGGGATAGGCAGTTCCATGTGCATATCGATGCTTCCAGTATTGCACTTGGGGTTGTCTTGGCACAACCAGGGGAGATGACAATTGACCACCCAGTCTACTTTTCCCGCCGCAAATTGTCTAATGCAAAGCGGAATTACACCACCACGGAGAGGGAGGCCCTCGCAATAATGTACTCACTCCAGAATTTCCGCCACTATCTCCTAGGAGGTAAGTTTAAGTTCCTTACTGATCACTCCGCATTGAAGTACCTAGTCAATAAGCCCGTTTTGGAAGGACGGATATGCCGATGGCTCCTACTCTTTCAAGAATTCACCTTCAAAGTGATTGTCAAGCCTGGCAGGTTGAATTTCAGGCTCGATCATTTATCCAGGTTGGAGATGGGTGAGAACGAGGGCTCTCTAGATGATCAGTTGCCTGATGCTGATCTTTTCTGGGTAGAAGCCATACCAGATTATTTGACCGACATCGCAACTTACCTAACCACGGGGCAATGTCCTTAGCACTATACCCTGATCCAGAAATGACACCAGGTCGTCCGCGCTGCTGACTACCAACTGATTGCAGGGCAGTTGTATAAATTGGGCCTTGATGAGATTCTACGAAGGTGTCTCTTCGACCATGAACGTGAAGCTGTGCTGTGGGAGTGCCATAGCGGCATCGCGGGCAGACACGTGGGGGAAAAACCCACTACCAGGAAAGTGCTACAAGCTAGACTATGACGGCCGACGGTCCATGCAGATAGTAAATCATTTGTCAAGAAATGCGATGTTTGTCAGAGAACAAGGAGGCCCTCTCACAGATACGAGCTACCACTACACCCGATGAATGTGTTGCAACCATTTGAGAAGTGGGCTGTCGACTTCGTAGGCCCCATAGCCCCTGTAGCCAGGCATTCAAAGGCATGGTACATTATCACCGCCATGGACTACCTCACTAGATGGGCCGAGGCAGCGGCGGTACGGGACTATACGATAGATACGACAGTCATGTTCATCTTCGAATACATCACCAGCAAGTTTGGCTGCCCAAGGTGCTTAACCAGTGATCAAGGTACACACTTCATTAATGAAACGATCAAATCGATGTTGGACACCTTCATGATCCAACATCACAAAAGCAGCCCATACCACCCGCAAGCCAATGGCACTGTTGAAGCGTTCAAAAAAATCCTCGAAAAGGGTTTGACGAAGATCTGCAATGCCAAGCGGGATGATTGGGATGAATGGTTGCCAGCCGCACTGTGGGCCTACAGAACAATGATGAATCGTTTGACTAATAAAACACCTTTCCAGCTGGTGTATGGCCGTGAAGCTGTGATTCTCGCTGATTTCACCATACCGAGTCTTCTGATCGCCACATCCCTAAAGTTCTCGGAGGAGGAATCACTACAGGAACGCCTACACGAATTACAAGAACTTGACGAGGCTAGGTTCCTTGTCGAGTTTCATCAAAAGGTTTAGAAAGACAGGCAGAAGGCGTGGCATGATCGCCACATCAAGAGAAAAATGTTCCAGGTTGGAGGTAAGGTTCTCCTAAACAATAGCAGGTTTTAGAAGTTTCCAAGAAAACTTCAGATGCATTGGTTGGGACCCTACTTCGTCGTTGAAATTAAGGATTCTGGAGCCGTTCGGTTGGCTCAACTGGACGGTACTGTTTTACCGAGGTGGGTGATTGGCGCACGCCTGAAGCCCTACCATGACTAAGTTTCTTTAGCTTTCTGTTAATAACTCTCGCACCCGAGAGAAGTCCGTCGAGTAGAGTAGTTGAATAACTCTCCCGCAACCGGGATGAGCGTAGGTAGTGTTCTTTGTCCATGCATAAGTCATCGATAACTGCTAAGTTTCGGGGACTGCAACGAAAATGATTATGGTTGGGGAGGGGTGCGTCCAACGTGTCATCCCCGTAGGATAAGAAAACGTGTCAAGTTTCAGTCCCTATCATTTCATTTAGTACTTGTGTCAGTCCATAGGATCACCAAGATTTGCAAGATAACTTGCCATAATTAGAAGTAACCTTGCTGTAATCATTTTGCCATAATTCGAAGTAACCTCAGCCGTTACGTCCACCCATTTCCCCATACCACCGTCAGCAGATGTCAGAACACACCTCAGCAGGCGACTAATCACACGATTATCACCATGGAGGATGCCAGCAAGAATTAATTCATTATGGGGTCTCATCAACCTCACTCATGTTGATTAATTACATAGCCTGCATGAAGAAAAGTGTGAGAATGCCAGAGAGATCCGAGTTAGAGTTAGAAATATCCGAGTTAGAGTTAGAAATTTCTGAAGACGCAAAGGCAATTGGTGCATAACCAGACCAGCAGAGGTGTCCCGAAGCAAAGAGCAAAGAGAAGGGGCCGAGAACTATTCTGAAGGTGTATCAACGCCGCGCGAAGATGACAAGAGCCAATCCAACAGTAGTAGAACAGGAGCTCGATAGTCGGATTCATAAAATGGAGTCCCTCGTCAGGAAGTATGACAGTGCCGCCCTCATCGATGCAGACCTCACAGACTCTTTCGAGTTCCCAGCGCTTAAATGCCAGGTGTACATGGAGAGCTATACCATAGAAGAAAAGCGAGCAGCAACAAGGATTTTTCTTGAGTTTCGAGGCATCTAGCAGTCCTCCATACTGCATTTGAGGAACCTTCCAGTATTTGGGATGACAGGAGTAGCCATGCAATGTACCAAGTTCTTGCTCAGTCGAATTCAAAACGGGTCCTTGTGGTTGGGCAAAGAAATTCCAATCCATGCTGAGGACATTCACCGGCTCACGGGGCTCTCACAGGAAGGCCCGGACGTTTCCTTCGCATGCCAGACCATATCCAAAAGAGCAAAGAAGTTGGGGGACACGGATTATTATGCAAAATATGGCACCCAGTGGGGAGGAAAGGGAGCGAAAATGGAACTCATCAACAAGCCCGAAGTCAGGTTCGCGTGTTACCTAATTTCCAGTAAGACGATGAGGCACTACACCAAGCGGGAATGTACCCTGGACACCATTTCCATCGCGGAGCACTGTGTTTAGGGGACCAGGCTGAAATGGTGCTCCTTCTTGCTGAAGGAGTTGTTCGACGCATGCGATGATAATTACAAGAGGGCAACGGGCTTCATCTATGGGTACTTGATATTCGCGCTGGCCATGTGGAAGTGGCATGCCCCCCTCGTTAGGCTGCCGGAAGAAATAGTGGAGGGTCAGCCTCTGGCAATGAAATTCATCCCATGGAAGGTGTCGGGAGATCCCAGCACCAAAGAGGTCAATGAAGAGGCCTTCCGGAGTTGGTATGGTTTAATGACTGATGTGGTGACAAGCCAGCAGAGGATTCCCAGGAATCTGCTGGACGGATACAACGAGCAAGTCTGGTTCGGGGTCAACCACAAGCACACATTCCTCCGACCTACTTGCGTACTGGAAGAGAGATTTAAGACGAGGCCGCTGAAGTTCCAAATCGATGATGCAGCCTTCCAAAACAAAGTTTGTTCGTGGCTGGGGATCGCGATGGAAGTCCGAAGAGGGGTATATACATACAATTTCGATAAGATGCTACCACAACAACTACCTGGCGAATCGGCAGTAGAGGCAGCAAAAAGGGTCTCCAACTTGCAGCTCTTCCCACTCATTCACCAACTTAGTACACAGGTATAAAGCTTCAATGAAGTGGTCCAAGTAGTCTCAAGCGGTGCCACTCCTTTCCCTATTTTTCTAAATTTCAGATTTCTCAGTCCACCTCGCTTCTCCGCACTACCTCCATCACCTCCCCCATTCCCAATGTTTTGCTTACTTCACCAAGTCCAATGACCACCCCGCTGGGGGAAAATAATAAGTCTGGAAACCCCCTAGAGGCTCCCAAGGCTAAGAGGGCCAAAACCATAGAGTCAAGTCTGGTGGTTGACCTCACTGAGGAGGATCCACCCCGTCAACTGAGCACAGGGGTACCCATCCAGGAAGAACCACTCATCGAGACAGGGGCAATAGGCGGGATTCCACCTCAACCTCCCATTGACCCCTCCGACTTCATAAACATCTGTATTTCACCACCCCGTACCGACCCACTCCCACCTACCACTTCATCCGCACCATCCAACTCATCTGCCACTGTATTAGACCTAGTAATCCGGGACCTAATCAATGGGGACCGCAGGACTGAGGCCGACTCAAGTACAACAGTGATACCACTGGTCAACCCCGCTGGGGACCCCCAGACCACTTTTTCTGATTTAATCACACAGATGGCACAAATATTTGCAGACACGGCTGGCACACATCTTGAGTCTACTCCACTCCAGCAGACCGTCCAAGCAGATCAGGGGGAGCGGACAAACCTGAATATGGCAGACTCTGTACCCCATCCAATTTTGTCGTCGTCCCCACAAGGACACTCCACCAGATCGGTTGCCAGTGGGCAACCACTACAGGAGCGGCGGCTGGATCAAGGTACTTCAAGGGGCGAAAGCATGGAGACGTGGGGCACAGCTAAAATGTACCACTTCATTCATAGGGCAGCCCAGCAGGTATAAAGGCTCCACTCCAAGCTGCAACAGAGGTGTAAGCAATAGCAGCAGCAGATAATCTCGCTTACTGAACAATGCGAGCAGCTCACAATGGCACACGGGCAGCTCCAGGACCAGATGAATGAGGTGGCCAGGGTTTTCGCGGGACTATGGCCTGCAGTAACGGCTCACTACACTCGGATGCTAGTTAATGTGCCAGAAATAGATGTATTATAGCGAGAAATCCACCTTAGGGTGGCATACACTGACCTCCACCAGGAAAATGCAGAGCTCCAGGCAGCATTAGCAACACGGCCAGCGCTGCCCGACCCAGCAACAGTCTACATAACACAGATTTCAGAGAAACAGGGCCAGGTAACCAAGATGCAGGAAGCTCTCAGTACTATAGCACGAGATGCCTATGACCTCTTGAAAGTTCTATAGGAATGCTCGACGGCCCTTACAGTACAGACTCATCCCATTTCGGCTCATCTACAAAAACTTTCCAAAGAAATTCAGGATGCCACGGACCCCTCGCAGCTGGACCAGCTGTACGCCCAGGCGGATGCTCTGGAGGTTCAGATCCAGCAGACAGAGGCCAGTTCAGCAATGGCCAAGCAGGAAATTTGAGAGCTTTTCCAGCCCCTACAAATCAGCGCCCAGACAATGCAGCAGTTAGCCGCCGAGGCCGGAACCCAAATCAGCACGGTATTCGGCGCTGTACTAGCGAACGTCAGGGAGGAAGTTGTCACCAGGATCGCCACGGAGATGCACACATTATTATAGTGGTGGCAGTAGGCTGTGGAAACCTTCAACGAGCTTAAGGTTTCAACGTTGAGCAACGTCCCGGAGTTGGGCCCCTTGTTTGGACAACAAAATAAAGGTGCGCAGCAGGAATAGGGCACAGGGTCCGGCGGAACTACGGAGGTGGAGACAATGATTTGCGATTGACTTGGGACGAGTCAAGAAACTGTAGGGCCTGTTGGGGCCCTTGTTTTGAATTTTTAATAAGGAACAGATTTTGGGTTGTGGATCGACACATGGCAGGCGCAACAACGGTAGGTAGCAGAGCTGCCAAGGTTGCGGAGGAACATGAGATAGCTGATGAGGTTGACGAGGATAAGTGTAGACAAAGAGAAGATACGATAGAGAATAGATAGCAGAACTCATGGGAAACAGAAAGAAGATGAAATCAGTTGAAGAAGAACACAAGAGAAACTAGCAGTTGCGCTGGCGGGTGAATAAATAGGCCGTCACCCAGCCGAAAACAATGTCATGCACGGATGTAGAGGGATCGAGGAGATTAGGGCAGATGCCGCTGAAGAGCTATGTCCTGAGCATGACATCCTTGTATTTTCTAGGCTTCTATTTATCTATCATGGCTGTATTATCTCTCTCTCTCTGTCCTATGGGACGTCTGTAATAGAAATGGAAAGCTCTTCCTGTCGAGCGATGTAACTGTGGATCCACTTGAAGTTTATTAATATACTTGAAGGTTGTTGTCTTATTGTATGAGTTTGCATATGCATGATGTCTGTGGGACCTTAAAATTTTATTTTCTTAGTATCTGCTTAATATTCTGAGAAGATCTTCTATGTATGATGTTATGTATGCAAACGATTCTATGTTAGATTCGAGTTGCGGATCCATCCGCCACTACCAATATGTTCCCCTTATGCATGTGGTCGCGGCACGCCTTGGGTGAGACTCTCTGCTCTTTGGAGTAGGGTGAAAATTCCGGCGTGGTTCTAGACTACAGTGGACTCCTTTGTTAGCCCCAATCCTCGAACCTGGGTCTTGCCTGCGAGACCTATTTCCTCGCCAACACTTAGCATCCTTCTTGCAGACGTGTATGAAATTTCTAAGGAACCAGAAGGTTGTAGAAGGGTTACAGAAACTGATAGATAACTGCGTTGGCAAGGAGAAGTCGCACTTGGAACAGCACGCTTTAAAAAAGTGTACAAAGCCAAGAAGCGAACCGGTCGAGATATGAGGTTGATTGTGCAGATTCGAGATTATGAGATGGATCAAGTCATTCTAGGTCTAGGATTAGATTCCAACGTTTGCTTCATGTGTTTGCAATCGATTTTAATTTCCGCAAAAGATTAACAGTGGAAGGATTCTATATTTAGCAAGAAGATAAAATATTGTTAGATTAGGAGAATCTGGATATATACATGCATCTTGTATATAATTTCTACAAAATGTATCAGATTGTGATACTCCAATATGAAAGCAGTAATTCGGTTGTAGGATGGTCTTTCTGTAAATAGGGTTTTTACCAACCACAATAGTTGAAAATGTCTCTGAAGAAACTTGATCATTGTTGCTCCCTTGAGCACCTGAGTCTTTTCATGTGTATTTTCAACTTTACTTTTCATCAATACAGGTAAGTTTTCATAAGAATCCCATGACAACAGACCTCCTCCAAGTCCCCAACATGAAGGCAGACCTGCTCTTGTCACCTTGTCCAATGACTTATCAAACTGACTTACTACTTCTTTAATTTCTATCAACTTTTTTTTTTTCTATGGCCTTCCTGTGATCATTCTTGACTATCAGTCTTATTAATCTCCATTTCATATAGGATTCTATCTTTAACCTCATTTTCCTCTAACTCTTGATCTGTTTTGGAATTAATTAAGTCAATTAATATTTTTGCCCAAATAGCCCTATTGATTGTCTTCTGTCTATCTGCCATGAATTTTTCTTCAAATTCCCTGATGAGACTTTTCTCTTATGAAACCACCATCAAAAAGATCCAAATTGATTTCATTTCTGAAATGATATCATTCCAAATGATATATTTTTCCTAAATTAAAGATATGTTCCCTTTCACTTTTTCTTTGAGAATTTTGATCTCAGCATTAGCATTTTGACTGCCCAGCTTATATTTACTGGCTTCATCATCATGGCAAACATCCCCAATATTGATTTATCCACTGTACTATCATCATCTTTGCCCAGAATCTTTGCAATGTTGCTTAGTACTGGTTGAACTTCAGTATCAAAAATTTCCATAGGAAAATATTTACTGTCAGGCTGAAATTGTTGTGTGTTAGGTTTCAGAAAATGAATAAATTGATTGAACTCTTGACCTGCAAGGCTATCATAACACGCTACCAAAGAGTCATCGAAGAACTGAACACATGACTCTGACTCAGGGTAACAAAGGGCTTGGCGAATTAGCTGGGCAGACACTTGCAAAACATTATCTCCCTGACAGTTCATCACAAAACATTTCCCAGGACACATAACTGATACCAACCAATATATAAATTCAGGAAAAGGATGGGTTTTAGGGATACATGCAGACAACACACCAAAATTGGCCATGGTAGTATACACCGGGGAAGCTTTATCATTCAGGAGAACTTGTTGGTAAAACTGAAGATGAACCACAGAACAATTGGTATCTTGTATATCCCTCTCGGTATCCATGAGAGGGATATGAGTAGCAGAACCAGACAGATATGAGCATTTAGCCATGCTTCAAAATTATGACAATGGACGACTTACAGGGTGGCCAATTTTGACAGGGTGACGAAAAACTGAACAGGACGCAACGCAAACTAATTGCAAATATCAACTTAATAACAAATGGTTTAAAAAAGAGTGTGAATTTCGTTTAAATAGGTGGCGTGGATTTACTCTTAAATTCTGACATGACGCGCCAACGAACCGTTGAGTTTACCTGACGTGGAAGACAACTGTGAACAACTCAACGTCTTACATCACTGCGGGGGGTCTCAGAGTACGGAAAATTATTTTGGCTTCTTCCCCCGCATTCAATCTCCACCGCTCATCTGTGTTACTCCTGCAGTCAACCTAGTCAACCGTGGAGGCACCCTTCATTTTAATTCGTGCGCTATTTGTGCCCGCAGGTTGAGTCCTTTGATCAAAGTTCAAGAAATCAGCGCATCCCGCTCAATAAAATAATCGATTTTTAATCTTCAAGTCAGGACCCACTTTCATAAGTTCAAAGTATTTACACTTTTAACTCTAATGCAACGATAGAAATAATTTTATGCTAAAGTATAAAAAATTTAATACTTTAACATGCTTTAACAATTTTCTATTTTTTTTTATATTTTCAAAATTGAAAATAAAAGGATATTGCAGATGATCCACAACATCTGCTCCACCTAGGGATAGTGTTTTTTGCCACGAAACACTAAGAACCTGCAGATCAGTGCCTTCACTTCGAGCATGGAGTCAAATGATGCTTGACGAAAAATATACAATGAGGAAAACCGAATATGTACAATGATGAACCTACTATTTTCAGTGCTGGAAATAATGTTTCAGATACTACCCATTAACAGGCAGTTCTACTGCTTCTCCATCAATATTCTCCAAGATAAAAGTGTTATTTGATCTAACTTCAATGATTTTGTAGGAACCATACCATAGAGGATCAAACTTACGATGTTTTCCCTTCTCCTCTCTCCTGGTATCCCATCTCAACACCAAATCTCTAGTTTGGAACATAATCTCCTTTGCCTTTCTGTCAAAAATGAAGTTCATTTTCTCCTGATATGTGACCAAATTATATCTGACTTTATTTTTTCTTTCACTCAACTCTATTACCTTATTTAGCCTTTCTATTAATGCATTAGGTTCCTCTTGTGCTTCTTTAAGAAAATAAATTACTAGTTTTGCTAACTGAGTGGGAAACAAAGCTTGAGTACCATATACTAACTCATAAGGGGACTTACCAGTAGATCTTCTAGTAGTCATTCTCACAGCCCAGAGTGAAAATATCAACTTTGAGTCCCAATTCTTCTGGTTCTCATTAATTTTTTTCTTCAAGATCTTGGCCAATGTCTTGTTAGATGATTTTGCTAATCCATTCCCTTGAGGATGATATGTTGTGGAATGAGACAATATCACATTATAAGTTTGAAAAAAATTTATAAACCTGACTGAGGTGAATACCTGAGCATTATCTGTGACAATTTTCACTGGACATCCAAACCTGCTGAAAATATTCTCTTCCAAAAACTTCATTACTACCAAATCATTCGCTCTTTTGGTAGGAATTGACTCTGCCCATTTTGTAAAGTAATCAGTGGTAATCAGAATCCACTTAAACTTCCCACTTGATGGTGTGTTAATTTCTCCAATATAATCCAATCCCCATTGCCTGAAGGGTTCTTCAATAAAAAAAGGGAGAAGAGGTAAAGGAGCTAACCTTTTATTTTCTACAAACAATTGGCATTTATGACAAATTCTAACAAATCTGAACACATCAACAAATAAAGAAGGCCAATAGAAACATGATTTAAGAATCTTATGAGCAGTTATTTTCCAACTGTAATGACCTCCACACAAACATTCATGGTACTCCTTGATCACTTCCATTGATTCTCCTTCTTTCAAACATAGTAACAAGACACCAGCAGGATCTTTCCAATATAACTTAGCATCAATTATAACATAAGGTTGAGCTTTAAGTTTTAGGGCTATATACTTTGCTCTATTGATTGAGGGAGGGCAAGAGAAAAAACACAAATAGTGAATAATATCCTTATACCAGTTTGAGCAGAGAAATTTGTACTTGATTGCCGACCTTGTTTTAATCTGATTAGTCTCCTCAACCACTTCATCTAATGGTGCAAGAAAATTAATTCCCAGAGTTTGGAAATTAGATTTTGTTAACAATTTAGCTAATCCTTATCTTTTGACTAACTTAGTAGGCTTAATTTCCAAATCATATTCTTGGATTTTGGCAATCCGTTTTCCTCTTTTTCCCTCTACATCACTATGAATCAACACATCTTTTACAGCAGAATTAGATACATACACTACTATTTGAGAATGAAGTACATAGGTCCTGAAAGCTTTCAATGATTTAACTAAAGCATATAAGTGCTTCTCCAGGATATTATATTTGAGCTCTGCATCTCTGAGGACTTTATTGAAAAATGCTATTGGTTTCTCTTTTCCTTCTTCGTTTTTCTGTAGCAATACAACAACAATAGTGGAAGGTAATGCAAATGAAAAAAATTGGAAAGTTTTCAGGTAGTTTGGACTAATCAAAACTGGAGCTTCTTGGAGGGCCTCTTTAATTCTGGCAAAGTATTCTCTTGCATATTTGTCCCATTTTACTTCAGCATTTCTTTTTAACATATTTGTTATTCTTTTGACAATATCAACATAATTTGGAACAAACCTTCTCAGAAAATTTGTTTTCCCTAGAAATCTTTGAATATCTTTTTGACTTATAGGAAATGGAATTGTTTGTATAGCCTCAAATCTTGTTGGATCAATTTTCACACCTTGGTTTGAAACTATATGTCCCAGCAACTTACCTTCCTCTAGAGCAAACAAGGACTTCTTAGGATTCAATGATAACCCAAATTTTCTACATCTCAGGAAAGCTTTCTGCAGGTGCTCCAAGTGTTCATCATCAGAACCTGAAAAAATAGTCACATCATCCAAATATATGACTACAAATTTGTCACCCACAAAAGCTATATCCATTGCCCTCTAGAAAGTAGCTCCTACATTCATGAGGCTGAATGGAATCCCGGCATACATGAATGTTCCCCAGGGTGTAGTGAAGGCTATTTTCTTCTGATCTCATTTTTCAATAGCTACTTGGTTGTACCCAAAGAAACCATCAACCATGGATAACCTATAAGCTCTAGTCACTTTTAGCAGGAAATAGTCGATATTTTGCAAAGGATAATTATCCTTCAAGGAGGCTCTGTTCAAGTTCCTAAAATCCACACACAATCTTATCTCTCCATTTTTCTTCCTGACTGGAACTAGATTTGAAACCCACTCTGAGTACCTGAGTGGGACTATGATTTTTGCTTGTGAATGTTTCTTCACCTCTTTTTCAATCGAGGCAAGTAACAGTGGATAAATCTTTCTGAGCTTCTGCCTGTGTGGCTTAACCCCATCCTTCAGTGGTATTTTATGTTGAATAATATTTATATCATAAGTCTTTAAATATTCATATGACCATGCAAACACATCCATAAACTTTTTGAAAATATCTACGTACCTTTCCTTATAATTAGGAACTCCTTTAAACAACTTGACTATTTTAGGCTTCTGCTGAGTTCCTAAATTACAGTCCTCCATCTCTCCATCCTAAGATACCTTCTTTTGATATACTTCTACATCATTAGCATCAAAAAATATTTCAAGAGGAACCAGGCCTCTGGGAAATATATTATCCTTCAACTGAATTATCTTCTGGTCACCAATTGTCTGCTTTAGGTTTCTAGGCACATCACTTTGATCACTTTCTAGATCAATTTGACTGTCTTCAAAATTTCCAATCATCTTTAAAAATTGATTGATCTACTCATCATCCGTGAAAACCTGCCAATGCTTAACATTATCAGGAATTGAAGGCCTGTGTCAAGATACCTTCTTTTGATATACTTCTACATCATTAGCATCAAAAAATATTTCAAGAGGAACCAGGCCTCTGGGAAATATATTATCCTTCAACTGAATTATCTTCTGGTCACCAATTGTCTGCTTTAGGTTTCTAGGCACATCACTTTGATCACTTTCTAGATCAATTTGACTGTCTTCAAAATTTCCAATCATCTTTAAAAATTGATTGATCTACTCATCATCCGTGAAAACCTGCCAATGCTTAACATTATCAGGAATTGAAGGCCTGTGTCTCAACTCAATTTCATATCTCAGTCTTGGATTAATTGGTGGCTTAAATGTACTAGCTGCAACTGCCAATGAATCTGCCATTCTATTTTCTTCTCTTGGAATAAAATGAAGGTTAAAGGCTTCAAAATAGTTTTTAATTAGATCCCACACCTCATTTCTATAGGACCTCAATCTGGGATGCTTATTCTGACACCAATTCTTAATCTGTCTTATTACTAATTCAGAATCACCAAAAATAGAAATAGATTGTATTCCCATTTGCTTAGTTGTTTGCAGGCTCAAAATAAATGCTTCGTACTCAGCCACATTATTAGTTGATTCAAATTCCAGTTTGAAAGAAAAAGGTAAAATATTACCTTCAGGAGATATAAATATGAACCCAACTCTTGTGCCTTCCTTAGAATATGCTCCATCGAAATAACACTTCCAAATTTGATTTGAATGCAGCTCCTTATGTACACTTGCTGAAGAGAGTTTCTTTTGTGAGTCTTCAGCAAATTCTGCATCTTCGTGCAGCATCAAAAAAGAGAGATCCTCCTTCTCTTGATCATAAATGGGGGAATCACCTGCATCTTTCTTGGTGGTATTTTTCATGAATCTAGTTTCTCTATATAACCTCCTTTCTTCCACATTGAAAACAGGGATGATGGCATATGTGAAATCCAACTTTAAAACACCTCCAAGCTTTTCCCCCCAAGATCTGGACAACAGCATACCAAATCTGGCCAGAATATCTGCAACTACTACATCCATCATAATACTCTTGGCTGGAATTTGTGCCAAGGAAACAACCATGTCTTTGATAAGACCTACATATTTCACCCTTTTTGAATCAAAAGAATAGAGGTCTCTATATGGCTTAGTGATTTGTAAATTTAGCTCTTTCATCACAGATAATGGCATAAGATTATGTGATGCACCAGAATCTAGCATACAGTTATGTAGAATGAAATCATTCAAAAGTACTGATATATAAAAAGGTGGAACAGAAGAATCTACCTCTTTAACATGAGGCCTGAAAATAACCACTGGTTTCTCTTCTTTCAAATTCATAATATCACCCACCTCATCAGACTGAGATAAATTAATAAACTCTACAGTTTCTTTCTTATATCCAGGTGTTTTAGCCAACTCAAGAAGAGGTACTTGAATTTTAAATTTTTCTAACTCTTTGGACAAACTGAAAGTTTTGTTTTGTTTAGTCAAATTCTCAAATTCTTCTTGATTTTTGTTTGGATTTTCATGTTGTTCAGGAATATTAACAATCTTCTCCAAGATGTTAGAGTCATCAAACTTGTTTTGGTAAGCTTCAGCTTGTTGCTTCTCTTTTTCTTTTAACAAATTCATGGGTTGCTTCCCCTTGTCTGCTTGTTTCATTGGATTTTTCTATTATGGAGTCGTCATTGGAGAAGGGGCTGAATCTGGTTCTTTCTCTTCATCATCCTGAGTTCTCAACCTCTTTTTTGATCTCAAGTCATACTTTTTATGCAATTCTTCTTGCATAAAATTAGTAAATTGTTTGCAGTAATCATCCATCTCTTCCTGATCAAATGAAATATAAACTTCTTTACATTCTTCTTCACATTTTTCTTCTGCACCATCTTCCATATATATGGCAGAAATTTGTTCTTAATCTTGTTTCTGATCATCATTAGCAGTCTGAGAAGGCGTTGCTTCTATATATAAGGGTGCTTGAACTTGATCCTGATCTCTTCTTTCTCTTTGCAAAATTTGTAGGGGCTACTTTCTGAATTGGGGATTAAAAACCCCTCTGTTTTGCTGTGTAGGTTTCTTGTTATCCAATTCCATATTTACTAATTTGATTGACAAATTTTTAATGACCTTATTAATGTCATCAATCCTTTGATCTTATATTGTCTCTTCCTTAACTTTACCTTTATCTTGAACTGACTGCTTTTCTTGAGCTTTCCCAGCAACAGTCATGTTTGCTTCGATCTCCAAAGCATATGTTTGGATTTGTTCAAGAGTAGGGGACCTTCTTTCTCTCAAAGTAAAACTAAAATCTGATACAAATGCTCTAGCAAAAACAATTCTTGCTCCAATAGGAGGAGGTTTCATCTCTGCAGGCAAACTATTGTACAATTTATTGAATCTTTTAATGAAATCACTCATATTTTCATCTGGTTTTTTCTTAATAGCATTAAATTATGTCAAAGAATAACCATGGTCTCTCTTTTCACCCCATCTTTGGGTTAATTATCTTTCTAACTCATCCCAATCATTTATTGAGCCATTTGGTAATCCTTTAAACCATTTTCTGGCCTCTCCACTTAGAGACTGCACAAAAAGTCTCATTACTACATCTAGATGTTCAACATTAAAATTTTCAGAAAAAGTGCAAAACAAAGGCAAGTGTTGTTCTGAAGTTATTTTATCTTCATCAGTAAATCTAGGAAGCAACTTAAGATACTCTTGAGGCATTGCATTCATTGGTTGAGGAAGATTTAATGGTGCATATCTATTCATTAAGAAAGTAGGGGTTGCCATGTTTATGCCCTAATTGACTGCTCCTTGAGTAGTGGGAATATGGGTACCAGTTGTAGGTGTGGATGAATGGGGTGAAACAACTGATAAAGGAAGTGGTTGATAAACTAAAGCAGAAGAACTAGCAATTGTATTAGGTTGAGTTTCTGTAAATGTGAATGATATTGATTCAAAATATTGCTCTTCTAACCTTGGTTCTTGAAAATGAATGTATGGAGACAAGGATTCTTGTTCCAATAAAGTGAGTTTCCGGGAAATATCCTTAGATGAAAGAGTATGAGAACTGCTTCCAAGTGCATGCAGTGTGGCATCAGGTGTAGAAAGTGTTTTTGATTTCTGACCCTTTTTAGAAACCAACTTTTCTAGATTTGAAACGGTACGAACCTTCTGCTGAGAGGTATCTGACCTCTTATGTGGCCTCTTATAAGCCAGAATTAGAAAGTGAAAACACAGCTTTTAATATTTCCTCTCTCTGAATAACCAAAGGAAATATGAACAAAACCCAAGGAAAAACTTCGCTTCTTCGTTCCCTGGCAACGACGCCAAAAATGTTGTACCTTAAGAGACAATCCCTTAGTTGTGATAAGGAATCAGTGCTTAAGACATTTATATGATTATGTCACAGAATTATTTGTCTCTGTTTAATCACCCTCAAGTATTTATTATTAAACCCTCAAATATCAAATATAATGAATGCCTCACAATGTTATCATTTGCTGATATTGAATGAAATGACCAGAATAGAATGAAAGAAAGAAGCCCAAATTAATATGTTGTTATGCAAAATATATCATCTCAAACTTCAGAATAATTATATGAAGGAAACAGTTAAAACGAAGGAGTGCTAATTAAGGGTTTTAACTCTTGCTTACATAAGTAAAAAGAGACTTGCTGCTCATTACTTCATTTTATTCAAAGATAGAAAACACAGAATGTAAACTTGAATACATATCAACATAAAAAGATGCCAGAAAATTGTTTCTCATTCATTAATCTTTGAAATCTCCAAGTACAAAATTATAGTTTGAAGGTCCAAAACTCGGAACCTTTCTTCTTCTGAACTATTACATTAAATACAATAAAAAACCGTTTGAAACGGATATAACTGATCCTAACTACCTCAACTCTTGAGGACTTCGTAAGCTATCTATTACATACCCTCAAAATGTCTTATTACATTTACATGATCTTTGAAAAATTACAATAACATAAAAATTAACATCCTAATCTATATGCTGAATGTGAATAGACGACGATGCTACTACATTTCTGGGATCAGCTGATTTTTCTATCTTTGAAACCAAAGGATCTTTTGGCAAGTCTATCATCCAAGCTCTGCACTTATTCCATATCTATACTCTTGTCCTGGGTGAATGTATCAGATTTTGATACTCCAATCTGAAAGCAGTAATTCGGTTGTAGGATGGTATTTCTGATAGGGTTTTTACCAACCACAACAACTGAAAATGTCTCTAAAGAAAGTTGATCATTGTTGCTCCATTAAGCACCTGAGTCTTTTCATGTGTATTTTCAACTTTAATTTTCATCAATACAAGTAATTTTTCATAAGAATCCCATGACAACATACCTCCTCCAAGTCCCAAACATGAAGGTAGACCTGCTCTTGTCACCGTGTCCAATGACTTATCAAACTAACTTACTTCTTCTTTAATTTCTATCAACTTTTTTTCTGTGGCCTTCCTGTGATCATTCTTGAATATCATCTTATTAATCTCCACTACGTATAAGATTCTATCTTTAATCACATTTTCCTCTAAATCTTGATCTGTTTTGGAATTAATGAAGTCAATGAATCTTTTTGCCCAAATATACCTATTGATTGTCTTTTGTCTATCTGCCATGATTTGTTCTTCAAATTCCCTGATGAGAATTTTCTCTTTTGCAACCACCATCAAAAAGCTCCAAATTGATTTCATTTTTGAAATGATATCATTCCAAATGATATCTTTTGCCTGAATTAAAGATATGTTCCCTTTCAATTTTTCTTTGAGACTTTTGATCTCAGCATTAGCATTTTGACTGTCCAACTTAAATTTACTGGCTTCATCATCATGGAAAACATCCCCAAGTTTGATTTATCCACTGTAATATCATCATCTTTGCCCAGAATCTTTGCAATGTTGCTTAGTATTGGTTGAACTTTAGTATCAAAAATTTCCATAGGAAAATATTTGCTGTCAGGTTGAAATTGTTGTGTTAGGTTTCAAAAAATGAATAAACTGATTGAACTCTTGACCTACAAGGTTGTCATAACACGCTACAAAATAATCATCGGAGAACTGAACACATGACTCTGAGTCAGGGCAACAAAAGGCTTGGAGAATTAGCTGGGAAGACACCTGCAAAACATTCTCTCCCTGACAGTTCATCACAAAACATTTCCCAGGATACATAACTGATACCAACCAATATATATATTCAGGAAAAAGATGGGTTTTAGGGATACATGCAGACATCACACCAGACTTGGCCATGGCAGTATACGTTGGGGAAGCTTTATCATTCAGGAGAACTTACTGGTAAAACGGAAGATGAACCACAGAACAATTAGTATCTTGTATATCCCTCTCAAAATCCATGACAGGGATATGACTAACGGAACTCGACAGAGATGAGCGTTTAGCCATGCTTCAAAATTATGACAATGGATGACTTACAGGGTGGACAATTTTGACAGGGTGACGGAAAACTGAACAGGAAGCAGCGCACACTAATTGCAAATATCAACTTAATCACAAATGGTTTCAAAAAGAGTGTGAATTTCGTTTAAATAGGTGGCACGGCTTTACTCTTAAATGTTGACATGACGTGCCAACGAACCATTGAGTTTACCTGACGTGGAATACAACTGTGAACAAATCAGTGTCTTACGTCATTGCGGGGGGTCTCGGAGTACAAAAAATTATTTTGGCTTGTGCCCCCGCATTCAATCTCCACCGCTCATCTATGTTACTTCCGCAGTCAACCTAGTCAACTACGGAGGCACACTTCATTTTAATTCATGCGCTATTTATGCCCACGAGTTGAGTCCTTTGATTGGAGTTCAAGAAATCAGCACATCCCGCTCAATAAAATAATCAATTTTTAATCTTCAAGCTAGGACCCACTTTCATAAAATTCAAATTATTTACACTTTTAACTCTAATGCAATGACAAATATTTTCATGCTAAAGTATAAAAACTTTAATACTTTAACATGCTTTAACAATTTTCTATTTTTTTTTTAATTTTCAAAATAGAAAATAAAAGGATATTGCAAATGATCCACAACAATATCCTTGGAGGGTTTATCACTGAGTTCGTGATTGATAATTTTGTGTCTTATAGCGAATAAGAGCGCAAGTTCTTCAAAGGCCCTAGAGGTAAGTACCTGAATTCACTGAACTTATGGATTAAAATGTTATTGTGTGAAAAGGGTGTATTACAGATGTGCTCATATTGATCTTCATAGAAAAAGAACCTGGTGCTACGCAAAGCGGTAAACGATTCAAAAAAATTGGGGTACTTACGTTGAAAATTAATATAGTCCGCTTTTTGGGTCTGAAGAATAAGAAAGCAACACTGCTACCCCAATAAGTCTATCGCTGAGATATGAAAGTCAAAAAAGCATTGCGGAGATTCCCCAACCTTCCACCCCCATCATCACCCCAATCCATTCCATTCCTCCACCTCCATTCACCATGGTCCAACCACCAAAGATTCTTGTGTTCAAGGGATCAGATGATTCTAAACAATTTTGGTTTGTTGTAGAAGCAATATGGATTTCGCAGAACATTGCAGATGAAAATATGAAGAAAGCGTAGGTGGTTACAATGCTGCAAGATAGAGTTTTGTCCCGTTACATGAAATATGTTACGATGAATGAAGATGCTACATTGGTTGAGACGGAGATCGTGCTCAATGTTGAATTCAAGAAACTAAAGTCGCAGTCCCAGTGTATCACAGAGATCAAAGAAATTAAGCAGCTGGCTACTGAGGTCATGTGGCCCAGTAGATCATATATTTAAGACAGTATTGAACCGGATTAGTTTCAAGATCCTAGATGAAAAACATAGTGAATGGTCCATTGTTTCGTTTTTTCCTCATCTCAGGTTGTCATTTTCACAACAGAATATTGAAACTCAGGCTGAAGCACTAGAGATTGCGATTAAGCTTGAAGCTTCGCTTGTAGCTAATACAAGCAACGGAGTGAAACATATTCAAAGTTAGTTGGAAAGCTTGCACATGGAGCTCCAAGATTTAAAGAATGGAAAGGAGGCAAGGTTTGATATAAGGTCAGAAGTATGGTGTATCAAGTGCAAATTAGAGGATCACTATAAAGAGTAGTGCCATGTTTATAGAGACTATTTGGGTACTGGGATATCAAGTCTGTTGAAGCCTGGATCAAGTGTAGGGCCCCATGTATGGTGTAGAATATGCGAAGTTGCAGGCCAACATTGCATGGAATATTGTCACATATTGCAAAATTTTATCAGATCGTTGAAGCAATTTTTCTACAATTTCTGCAGTTTGGTGGGACACGATGAACAACATTGTAAGAGCTATGATCTAAAGATGCAAAACACAGTCCTGATGCATACTAAATTCAAGTAGAAGGGTGTGAAGCTTCAGGTTCGCCAACTGCGCAACGAGGTTTCCAAGGCCGAGGAGGAGGCATTGGTCGTGGACGAGGACAGATCATATGTTACAACTGCGGACAGCCTGGAAATTTTTCTAGGGATTTTCAGAATCCCACTGTGGCTTCCTGTAAGTATTGTCAAGAATTTGATTATGAAATTGAGGATTTTCCCATTCTGTTATCTAAAATGTAGGAGAAGCGCAACCAGCAGCTAGCTCATAACATAAAAAGGATGAGATTTGAACTGCACCAGGAAGGTTCAAGCATTAACATAGTAACGTGCAACGGTGTGCATACTAGAGAAGACCGCATAGAAGGAAAGAGGATTGTGACATAGACATGGGTAAGGAAAGCTGAAGACAAGAGTGTTGGTTTTAATTTCTAGCACAGGAAAGATACATTCATGGAAGAAAAGAATACATTTATGACTCATAAATCTTTGACATCTACCGCACAAAGACAACTATTTCCGCCGGGGAATCATCCTGAAGAGAACACTTAGGTCAATGAAGCTGATCAGTCTATCTTGGCATCCTTCTTGCTGAGGTGTATGAAATTTCTAAGGAACCAAAAGGTTGTAGAAGGGTTACAGGAACTGATAGATAATTGCGTTGGCAAGGAGAAGTCACACTTGGAACAGCACATTTTAAAAAAGTGTACAAAGCCAAGAAGGGAACCGGTCGAGATATGAAGTTGATTGTGCAAATTGGAGATTATGAGATGGATCAAGTCATTCTAGATCTAGGATTAGATGCCAATGTTTTTCCAAAACATACATGGGAACGAATGGGCAGGCCTAAGCTGCAATGGTCATAAATTCAACTTAGGATGGAAAATCAGCAGAAGATCATTCCCATGGGGCGGTTGCAGGAAATCCACATAGATATTGATGGAGCCGGTGTATTATTCCACTTCGAAGTCATCGAGATCATTGATGATAGTAATCCTTATCCTGCATTGTTGGGAATTGATTGGGCTTACAACATGAATGTTATAATCAACCTGAAGAGTAGGCAGATGGTGTTTGAAAAATATGGTACCTGAGTTGTTGTAATATTAGACCCTTCTGAAGGTGAACGATATACAGAACCTGTCCAACATGAGTATGGGGATGTTGATATTGACCAGATCTATAAGCTTATAGCGCAGGATGAAGACTAGATTAATCCTACTGCGGATGGCAGAATATGTTGGGAATGTGATAGTTCATGTGTTTTAGATTCTGATGAAGAGTTGGAGCATTGGCAGAATCAATTGCATGAAGTAACTACTAAGCGATGTAACAGGGTTACCAAACCTCTGCATTATTTCAAATTAGAAGTGTGTGACTTGCCTTTTTATGATGGAACAGGGAAAGTTGTCTTTTTTATGGAAGAATTTGAGCAAAAGGTGCCTGAGGATTAGAGATACGAAGCTTTGGAATTTTCACTGAGGTCCACTCCAGCCCGATGGTGGGGCACACATAGAGAAATTTTAGGATGATGGAAGGAGTTTTGCAAGTTGATAAGGCTTCGGTTTGGTCCGTTAAACACGAAGATCGTGGAGAAGTATGATGGTCAAAAATATCATCACGAGTAGTTATCTCACTGGAACGCAACTTGGGGAACAAAACCTCAACCAGAGTGGGTGCACATGTTCTTTCATTTCTTAGAAATGACACCTGAGCAGTGGTACCTTGAAACAGATTTGAACCATGCCACTACGGATTAGGATGAGATGATGGAAGGATTATTGTTAACTTACATTTCCGTTGATGGATGGGAGTGTATTAATGAGTCTCTTCAAGAAGTTAAGGCAGGGGTATTATGAATTACTAAGGAGTTGAGTACTTTGGTACAAATTGATTGGGTTGTGCAGTTGGACCAAACCCAAGAATGTTGTAAAAAATCCACTTGGAAAGACCTGGTCAATAATTTTGTGTTGGGAGAGGAGATCTGCAGGTGCCTATGTGAACAGGCGCAAAGCACTATCACTGAATTTGTTGGATGGTGGCTCCATTGAAGTAGAAGTATTAAATGATAGCACGAAAGCAGATGTAGCTGGAGGGTACTGCGCCATGGGAGGCGAGACTACCCCAAAGGGGTGAGTATAGCGGATTTCATCCAAAATGTGATCGTTGGAATAGTAAGAGTTGATTGGAAAACGACTTGGTTGTTAAAAGGAGAGGTAAGGATGCATTTAACGGGTATATCCAAGTGGATCTGCCGCCAAATCAACATTTATGAGGAGAATCTAAAGGCGATTATGGAGTTTGATTTGAATTTGTCTATAAATAATGGATTCTTCTCCCCATTCGAACACTTTGTGTGCTAATAATTCAAAGTGTGATATGTTTTCTAAGAGAGTGTTGAGTGAACTACTGCATGTCAGAGAAAATATATGAGGATATTGAGAAGGAATTTCTCCACAGGGGCTTGAGATTCATAATGATGGCTACACTGCCAACAATTTCCATGGGACCGAGGTCACCCAGGAAGCAAACCACTACAAGTGCACCTATGTCCTTGAAGTCTAAGAAACCAGTGTTGAGATCATCACCCCAGAATAAAATCCTGAAGGAACAACATAGTAAGGGGGTCCAAGATCATCAGAAGAAGTTTGTGGAGATCGAATATGACGAAGAAGACATAGCAATGAAGGAAATCGATGTTGAGGAAGTCGAACCTATCTCTAGGTTGCCTCTGTATATTCCGCTTTGGAAGATGGAGGCTAAGAAGCCTACCAAGGATCCAGATGCAATGAAATACAAGGTATTTATGCTAGAGCTACATATTCAGGTTGCAGCTACGCCAGAGGAGAAAGTTGCCAAGCTTGCCACAGTAGTTAAGGACTCCAAAGCTAAAGTTGACGAAGTGTGCATGGAAATTCAGATGAAAATAATTGAGCTATAGATGCAATTGTAACTTTCCACTCCGTTAGAAGTCCAGGAGAAGTGCGCAGCAAATCTGAAAGCTGCCACAGAACAGATCGAGTCTCATATACAGGAGTGTGTGAATGTATTTTGAGAAGTTCTGGATGTGTGGTCCCCACTATAGGAGGAACCTTAGGTACAGAAGATAGAGGTCAAAGTGCGTGAAAATATTAAACAACTAGATCATATTAAGGTCACTACAAATACCTTAGCACTAATGCATCAACTTACCTGTCTCCATGAGGGTAAACTCTTACAGGAGCAGGTCAATGAGTTGTGCAGGAAGGAGCAGCTACTTGTAGCTAGAATGAAGCCATGGAAAGTTGAGGCGAGTCAGCTATCCCAAACTATCAAAAATAAGCTAAAATAATTGTGTGAGACACAACAAGGATTAGAGCATAAGGGAGCCAAGAAAGTCATAGAGACGTTGTTCGGAGAAGTTAGAAATTTTGAGAAGGAGTGCGCCGAAGTGGTTCCACCATTGAAGGATGTCTTGAGTGGCATCAAAGAAAAAATAAACAACGCATCATCTTTGTGACTCGAGATGAGTCGCTATTTTGTGTTGGGGGCCTGTTGGACATGGGATCCCCTCGATGAAAGAAGTTATGGAAGACTCCACAGATCGAGGAGCGGAACGCGCAACGCAGAGTCCATTCTAGATTCTTAGGGGCTTTGGGGTGGGTCAAATCACCTTATTATGTAATGATATGGGAATATTTTGTGAACGTTGAACTCTGCCCATGGTTTTGGACAATGTTATTGTAAACACAATCCATATATAAGGAGGCTAGATAGAAGTCTAACAAAAGGGATGATCAAATGGATGAAATGCATTTGGATGTAAGATTGTATTGAGTTAGATTATGTGGTTTTGGGTTAGAGGAAAGGCTCCTGCAGCTTAGTGCGCAGAGACCTTAGGAAGTATGTGGTTGTGTGCACAAACCCCTGCAGTTGAGTGCACAGGGTGGAACTGAATGTATGAGAAGGATCTAGATATTAATGAAAGAACTGTTGAGATACATCTGTATTTTTATTGATATGTTTTACATTAATTTTTTTTTATGAGTATCTATGTTGAGTAAGGTTTTTGATTTGTAATTGAATAACGTAGTTCTATTTATGGTTGTTTACACTATTTTATGGATGAATAAGTAATATCACGTAGTATGCTATTAATTTCAATAGATGTGTTGAGCATAGCTTGTATTATTGATAGATCTGAACCGTGAAGCTATGTTAAGAAGGAAAAAGCTCTAAAGCCCCATTCCACTATCCCTCTGGATGTAGAAACCTAGTTCTAGCATCCCCCTATATTGTCTTGGGTGATACTTCGGTCTGCACAAGCATATCATTGCCGAAAGGGCTGGTAATAACAGGTTTTGTTGTTTTTTGTAGCCACATTTGAACCTGGGTCTAGGCCCCATTAATCCAACACGCCCATCCAGTCCAAGGGTGTAACCATGCTACCACTCTTTAAAAACCCTATTCCCACATCTGATACCACTCTTTAACACCCCCTTCCCACATCTACCCAAGTAACTGGCCAACCGGGGTAAACATGCGACGAGAGGCTACTATAATGAGATTCAAGCTCCTATGTGACCTTAAGGAAGTGGAACCAACATAAATCACAACATATAGACCTTGTACAACAACCACAACACCCCCAGGAGGTAACCGAACCATTTAGGACTCTTACCCCCAAGTCACACTGACATTTTGACCCCCTTTGAGCCATAGGCATAGGGATAGCACTGAATTTCAGGGGCTAGGAGGCTATAGCCATATGAATAACACTGCATGCCAATGGCTAGGGCCCATATGCTTATTTATGTGCCTGCAGCTCTGGGATTTAAGCCACCTTTTCAGGCCCAGAGACCGGGTCACTGCCCAGAACTTCATGAAAACTTTAGCGATGATAAATAATAATAGGAAAATGATACGAAATCAAATAAATCAACAATAACTCATCAATGCCCATCCTAACCATGACAGAAATTTCGTCAGACATATCACAAACAATGAATCTACAGGAGTAAACAATCTATTTAAGCATAGGGGTCTCATACTTATCTGACAATGCATTTGGAGGCATTATAAAAACAGAGGTTGGATCAGTAGTTGAGATTGTATGGTGGGAAAATGTAGGTAAACGTTTGTTGAATAATTATAGACTCAATATTATATGTTTATAAGAAAATATAAAAATTTATGTTTGAGTTGATGGAGTATCTGGTATCACCGTGAATGGAGTTTGTAGTTGTACCTGAGTCATATACCCATAATTGACTTTGTAGTGTATGTTAGGGTCCTATAATAATAGGGTTCATAATTTTTGAATTGACTTTGATAGTCTTGTAAATATGTACATACCTTGCTTTCTGAAAGTTATTTTCCCATATTTTGAAAAGGAAAATAATAAAAATGAAAAGAGGGTAAAAGTCCTAAAAGAAAGATAAAAAGGACTTAGAAAAAACAATAGACCTAAAAAGAAAAGGAGATAAAATAAAGACATGAAAGTGAGCAAGTCAAAATTCCACTACTATTTACTTTTACTGCAAGAATAATGATTGTGTGTAGATTGTCAACAAATGCCATAATCCATGATCAGTTAAACAGTTTAATCTTAACTTTTCATGCTCTGAATTTCATGTTTTAGATAGAGAATAAAGATATGTCAAACAATTTAAACTTGACAAATCACTAGATAGTTAGATAATAAATGAGGAGCTCAACAGTTTAATCTGATCCCTCAGATGAAATAAGGTTAGACTTAGATAGTTTTTATGCTTTGAAAGACAAATGGATTTAGGGTTGCAAGCTTAAATGCACCCATGAAAATGAAGTAAAAAAAGTTAGAAATAATGATGGGTAGGTAGAAATCAGTTGTGAAAGACATGTAATAAAGCATCATCGGGGAAAAATTACTAATTCCACTCCCCCACAATCATCCAGTATTCTAAAACTTCAGTTAAAGAGGCTCAGAGCATTTCTATGACTTTTGTTGGGACCAGACCCAAGGCTTAGTAACTGATTAGTTAAAAATACTGGATTCCCTTCTTGAAAATCCATGTACTCAACATATTCACCTTTTTCTAAAACTATGCTCCCTTTTCCTAAGTAAAACTCCTTTTTTGGCTTAGTAAAAGTAAAAATCCTACATAATTAATTTCATTTCCATTCAAAATCACTCAAAAACCCAATATTTAAGTTTAACCTATGGTTATATATCCCATATGCTGAAAATAAACCCGCCCTTTCCCCATAGGTTTAAACATATCAAAATTATAAATATCCCACCCCTATGGTCTTTAAACACTTGTTAAAAGGTTTATTTACCATATAATAATACATGCCCCAATATTATTGAAACATTTGTTTATGTTTTATTTGGAAACATAAAAACATTTATCCCCCTCCGCCAATCAAATAACATAAAGTTTTAACTTTATAAATACATATTTATAAGGTTTAAAACCTATCTCGCCGCATTGACAAACCCCGAACCCCACCTCCGAATGCCGAGCAACTTTAGAAATAATCGCATTCGTTCACATGGGCTCTCCCAAATCCAACGACCCAAAGACCATATCGCAATTTAAGTTGTGCGATGATAATAAATTTTCTTTCCATGCGAAATGGGTTGTTTTGGCCCTTCCTCTCTCCTCCACATGGCCTAGTTCCATTGGATCGCATCTGATCCAACTGAAACCACTTACCACTCAAAACGAACGAGATAACCACTCGCGGTTTTTTTCCTTTGAAGCTCGAAAACTGCCCATCGTCCGATGTGACCGCCATTAATTGCAGGTAATTTTAAACCTAAAATGCCTAATAAACCCCGAAATCACTCCATTGATCCCTTTTTCTGCGCTATCTCACTGTATTTATCCTCCCGATTAAAGAAAACGAAGCCGATATACTATTTTTCACCTAGAGAACCTGCAAAAGCCACCATAGTTGTTGTCAAAGACTGCTGTAAGCTACAGTTAGACTTCCAGAAACCTTCAAAGCCATAAGAAGCCTGTTTTAAGTGATTTTTCGCACCAAACCAAACCAAAATCAAAACCAATTTGCACAGTCATAACTAGCCTAAAATCTTATAATCTAAACAAAGTTAAATCTTACAGAGAGAGCCCTCTCTGAACCCTAGGAAGGCTAGATCCTAGAGTTTAAAAGTAGGTTTGTGGTTACCTCGGTGAGTTGTTTCTTTAAACTTGAGAAATTACTAAGTGATAACATACTGGCGACTCCACTGGGGAACTAACCAATCCCCAGTCATAAAATAATTCTTAAAGAAACCTTTTCCATCATATTTTTTCCTTTAAGACTGTTTTATAAGTTGTGAGTATCATTTTTATCAAAAATTTGTAATTCTGGCTTCTAGGAAATTTTATTATACTAGGTCTAACCCAGATCCTAAACCTGTTGTTATAGTGGACAACCCAGACAGAATTGGAAAAAAGAAAAAACAGATAGAAGATTTAGATGTTAAAATTTCATTGAATAGAGTCAATTATTACCACAAGAGTTAGTAAGTCTGCAAGATATAGAGTTTGATTTGAAATTTGAAAATTCTTTGTTCAGAAGAAAATCTGAAAGTAATTTAAGTATTGTTGTTTTAGACCCTGTTTTTATTTCATTTTTGTAAACAAAACAGAAAAATATTATAGCAGATTCTGAATAAAAGAAAGTTAAAAATCAGGACAAACTTGAAGATATTAATGCTACTATATCCCATGTGCCGAAAATAAACCCGCCCTTTCCCATAGGTTTAAACATATCAAAATTATAAATATCCCATCCCTATGGTCTTTAAACACTTGTTGAAAGGTTTATTTACCATACAATAATACATGCCCCAATATTATCGAAATATTTGTTTATGTTTTAGTTGGAAACATAAAAACATTTATCCCCCTCCGCCAATCAAATAACATAAAGTTTTAACTTTATAAATGCATATTTATAAGGTTTAAAACCTATCTCGCCGCATTAGCAAACCCCAGACCCCACCTCCGAACACCGAGCAACTTCATAAATAATCGCGGTCATTCGCATGGGCTCTCCCAAATCCAATGACCCAAAGGCCATATCGCAATTTAAGTTGTGCGATGATAATACATTTCCTTTCCATGCGAAATGGGTTGTTTTGGCCCTTCTTCTCTCCTCCGCGTGGCCCAGTTCCATTGGATTGCATCTGATCCAATTGAAACCACTTACCACTCAAAATGAACGCGATAACCACTCACGGTTTTTTTCCTTTGAAGCTTGAAAATCGCCCATCGCCCGATGTGACCACCATTAATTGCAAGTACTTTTAAACCTAAAATGCCTAATAAACCCCGAAATCACTCCATTGATCCATTTTTCTGCGCTATCTCACTATATTTATCCTCCCGATTAAAGAAAATGAAGCCGATATACTGTTTTGCGCCCAGAGAACCTGCAAAAGCCACCATAGTTATTGTTAAATACTGCTGGAAGCTACAGTTAGACTTCCAGAAACCTTCAAAGCCTTCAGAAGCTTATTTTAAGTGATTTTTCCCACCAAACCAAACCAAAATCAAACCAATTTGCACAATCATAACTAGCCTAATATCTTATAATCTAAACAAAGTTAAATCTTATAGAGAGAGCCCTCTCTGAACCCTAGGAAGGCTGGATCCTAGAGTTTAAAAGTAGGTTTGTGGTTACCTTGGTGAGTTCTTTCTTTAACCTTGAGAAATTACTAAGTGATAACATACTCGTGACTCCACTGGGGAACTAACAAATCCCCAGTCATAAAATAAGTCTTATAGAAACCTTTTCCATCATCTTTTTGCCTTTAAGACTGTTTTATAAGTTGTGAGTATCATTTTTATCAAAAATTTGTAATTCTGGCTTCTAGGAAAGTTTATTATACCAGGCCTAACCCGGATCCTAAACCTGTTGTTATAGTGGACAACCCAGACAGAATTGTAAAAAAGAAAAAATAAATAGAAGATTTAGATGTTAAAATTTCATTGAATAGAGTCAATTCTTACCACAAGAGTTAGTAAGTCTGCAAGATATAGAGTTTGATTTGAAATTTGAAAATTATTTGTTTAGAAGAAAATCTGAAAGTAATTTAAGTATTGTTGTTTTAGACCCTGTTTTTATTTCATTTTTGGAAACAAAACAAAAAAAAATTATCGCAAATTCTGAATTAAAGAAAGTTAAAAATCAGGACAAACTTGAAGAGATTAATGCTACTATTCTTAAAGAAATTGATGAAGACATTGAATTAGCTCAATTGTTAGAATATACATCTAAGCCTTCTATTCCTCATTTAGACACCACTAATTCATCTATAGTTTCTACTACCATCCAATCTACAGATCCATTTAGTTCTAGACTGCCCTTACAGCCTAGAATATTATTTCTTTCATCCCCTACGTCCATTTAATCCACTAATTTACCTTCCACTTTTTCAAACACATCATTCTCATTTCCTACTAGTTCCTCATACATTCCAGTTTCACTTCCTAGTACCTCCACTTCATCTTTTATTTCTTCCACTGATTTTTCTAGTTCAACATCCTATAATCCAGTTTCATCAGCCACTACTTCCAGTTTAGCCCCAAGCACTTCCACTTTACCTCCTAGCCAAGCTAGAATTCAAGCTATGGCTGCTAGGTATGCTCCCCTAGTTCTTCCAAGACAAATTCATTACATGCCTCAAGATTACCAAAGTAAGATACCACAATTTAATGCTACCACACAGTACACTGCACAGTAGCACATAAACAAAATGACAAATTTCTTTGAACTCCGTGAGATAGATAATTCATATGTACAAATGAGGTTGTTTGCACAAACATTAATAGGAGAAGTAAAAAAATGGCTTAAAGGACTTACTACTAGTAGTATAGCTAATTTAGCTGTTTTCCATAAATTATTTTCAAATAAATGGGAAAAGAAGAAAACCCCCTACAAATATTGTTTGAATTTGATGCAATGATGAGAGCTCCCAATGAATCAGTACAAGACTATTGCACTAGATATAATAATGTTTACAATTCAATTCCTGCAAATCTAAAACCCACTCCTGACTTTTTTTTACTCAAATTCCCAGATGGATTTGACACTGACATGGCATATCAATTAAGAGAAAGAAATGCAGAAACCTTGGAAAGAATGCAAACAAATGTTGTAGGTGTAGAAGTAAACATTTTAGCTAGAAAAGCTAGATTGAGGAATGAAAGAAGAGTGACCATGAAAGAAGAAGCTTCTAGTTCAGACACCAAAATAGATGTGTTAGCTAAGAATTTAGAGAGAATGATGGATAGGTTAGATAACATAGAAAGAAGAACTTAATGGGATAATCAACAACAAATCAAAAATCCCAATTTTAGAAAAAACATAAATTTAGGAAAATCAAAAGAATCAGTCGCAGACCAAACAATAAGACCTCCATTTCAGGAGAACTATGCTGAGAGTTCTCAAAACAATGTTGAGGATGTGGATACCATAAATCTAATGGGAATAGATGATAATAACACTATATTTCTCACATAGGAAGATTAAGAGTTATTTGAACTCCAACAACTCCAATTAGATTCAGGGGAATCCTTCAATTATAAACAAGGTTATGATTTTGCCATAAACGAAGTTCATAAGAAATATAACCTTAGGAGTAAGAAAAATATTGAACCTTCTACTAAGAAAACAACACAAATTGAAAATAAGAAAACAGTAGAAGCCCCAACAACAAAAGTTCTGCAAATTCTCCCTAGGGAAAATAGGAAAAACTCTAGTTCATCCCAAAAAGTTTCTAACCCTAAAATTTCACCAAGCCCTAAGATTGTTGATATAACAGATGAAGTTGCTCAAGCTACAAAAGATTCACAAAAATCTGTTGCTGCAAAAGCATCCAATTCTTCTAAAACAACAAACTTAGATCCTAAAACATCCACTGCTGATCCAAAATCAGCACTGCAAAATAGCTTCTAGCAATTCTAAATCTGAAAAAACATCTCCTGCTTCACAAACCATTTCTAAAAAGAAAACAAAGAGCAGTAAAACATAAGAAACTCAAACTGAAAATGAAATGATAACTGTAGAAAAACAAGATAAACCAACACAAACTACAGTTTCCAAATAAGAGTTAATTCAAATAAGTAAATCTCAACCTTCATTCAATATACAAACTGAAATTGCAAGGTTAAAAATACCAATTCCTTTTGACAGAATTGGTAAAACATGATTTGTATAAATCTACCATCACTGAAACATTAAACATAAATGATGGAGAAGACTCCATAAACTTGAATGATGATCAACCGGAGTTGATATTTGGCCCAGATGTAAATGGAAAGCATCAAGATGGATCAATTCCTCCATTTTACATCAGTTTAACCATTCACGATCAAATCTTACACAACACAATGTTAGATTCAAGAGCTTCACATAATTTAATGCCCAAAGCGATAATGGAAACCCTGAACTTAGACATTATAAGGCCTTACAAGGATTTATTTTCATTTGACTCAAGCAAAGTAAAAGTCCTAGGATTAATCAAAGATTTAAGTGTAACACTAGTTCAATATCTTGGTAAGAGTATACTTATGGACATTGTAGTAGCTGATATCCCACCCAAATATGGAATGTTATTATCTCACTCATGGGGAGAAAAGTTACATGGATCTCTACAATTGGACATGTCTTATGCTACTATATCAGTTTTTAAGAAATTATATAGGGAAAATTTGATGAAATATATGGTAAGTAATGCAGCAAGATCAATAAATTACCCAATTTATGCTACACCTACTGACCTAGATTCATTCATCCTATGTAATGTTGAAACTGATAATGAAATCAAGACTGAACTAAGGGAAGAAAAGAAAACACAAAACAATGATAATATCTTTCATGAATCTTTATGGAATTTATATTTTGATGGCTCAGTAAACAAGTTAGGAGCAAGAGCAGGAGTATGGATAACCAATATAGAGAAAAATCATGCAGAAGGCCATGCTTTCAGACTGAATTTCAAATGCACAAACAATATGGCTGAGTATGAAGCCCTCATTTTAGGACTCCAAATCATTAGAAATTTAGGAGGTAAAAGAATAGCAATAATGGGAGATTCAGATTTGATTGTAAAACAAATTAAAGGTGAATATTATGTTTACAGTCCTATATTAGGCTGATAATGAGAGACTATACTAGATTTGATTGATGATTTATTGGAATGTAATTTCTCTGCAATACCAAGAAGGAAAAATTTACAAACACACTCTTTAGCAACCTTTGCTAGCACTTGTAATTTACCTTTTCAGCCTAATCATATGTACACTGTAGAAGTAAAGCACAAACCAATAATTCCAGACAACCTCAAATATTGGAAGATTTTTTCACAATACCAGCAAATTTACCATTTTATGAATAATGAAGGTGAATTTCAAAACTGTAAAATAGACATTGATTGTACCATAGATCAAGATTAGATAATGAAATTGATTTAAATAATGTAGATGTAAATAAATTAAAGTTTACTAGACCAACTAAATTTAGTCAATCAGATATAGATAAATTAGAGAGAGTAGAAATTGATGAGATAATTGATGAAGAATCTGATATATTAAATCTCAAAGATATTTTCTTACCAAAAGGTTTAACTCCATTAGAAGATTTATTTGACTTAAATGATGTAGCTAGAAAACCCAAAATGGAGCCACTTAAATCTGACATTGAGGAATGCAACATAGGCATAGAATTGAAACCCAAAATTATCAAACTTTCCAAAGCCTTACCTCAACAGGAAAAGGAAAAATATATTGCTCTTTTTAAGGAATTCCAAGATGTTTTTGCTTAGAGTTATGAGGACCTTAAATCCTATGACACCAACATAATTCAACATAAAATTCCTATAAAAGAAGATAAAAATCCCTTTAGACAAAAGTTAAGGAGAATCAACCCTTTTTTGATGCCCCTAATAGAAAAAGAAGTTAAAATAATGTATGATGCACGGATAATTGCACCAATCAGATATTCTAATTGGGTTTCTAACCTAGTTCCAACTAGAAAGAAGATAGGAGAGATTAGATTGTGTTGATTTTAGGAATCTAAACAAAGTATCTTTAAAAGATAATTATCCTTTACCAAAAATGCATCATATTTTACAAAGGGTAGTTGGACCTTCTAGGATTTCTCTTTTAGATGGATTTTCAGGATACAACCAGATTTTAGTCCAACTAGAGGATCAAGCCAAAACAGCTTTTACTACTCCTTGGGGCACTTTTATGTATGTAAAAATGCATTTTGGTTTAATGAATGCAGGGGCAAACTTTCAAAGAGATATGGATATAGCCTTTGCAAAGGAAATTCATGAATTCATTAGGGAAATTTTGAGGTCTAAAATGGGCCTCCTAAAAAAATTATAAAATAATTGTGAAAATAATAAAATAAGATTTGATTACATCATCAAATTTTAGAGGGAAAAAAGAAAAAACTACAATTTCAACTCGTATTTTCAACTTATCTCCAAAAAATTTTACTCACATTTCAAGCGGGAGTACTCATTGAATGAAAAATTTAATTCTTCATCCAAGGAGTACCCTTGTTTCATACATTCGATGGGTCCTACTACACAAAAAATGAGAAATACATGAAAAATGTAATTGTAATCACGTTTTATTTTTATGTATTTCTCATTTTTCGTGTAGCGGGGTCTATCGAAAGTATGCAACATGGGTACTCCTTAGATGAGGAATTAAATTTTTCTTCCAACGAGTATTCCCGCTCGAAATTTGAGTAAAATATTTGGGAGATAAGTTGAAAATATGAGTTGAAAAAGTAGTTTTATTATTTTATTATTTTTTGATCTTTTGACCCTTTTACTCAAAAAATGGTGAATCATCCCCCATGGTTGACATCATCATCTTGAATCCTATTGGTTCTTATAAAGTTTATTTTTGTTGTACATTTTTCTTAGGAGGCCCATTTTAGACCTCAAAATTCCCCTAATGCTTGGTAATTTACTTAGATGACATAATTGTATTTTCTAAGACTGATTATGAACACTTGGATAATCTTAGACAAGTTTTTATAAAATGCAGAAAGTTTGGCATCTCATTAAATCCTAAGAAAACCTTATTTAGATTAGAAGAAGGCAAGTTACTAGGACATATAATTTCTAAGGAAGGAATTAGCATAGATCCTACAAGAATATAAGCAATTCTTAACATCAATCCACCAAGAAACATAAAAGAGTTACAAGCCTTTCTAGGTAAGATTAACTTTTTAAGAAGATTCGTATCTAATTTAGCTGAGATAATTAGAGAATTAAACAACATGCTCAAAAAATATTTAGTTCTTAAATGGACTGTTGAGGCCAAACAATCTTTTGAATCCATCAAACAGGCCCTAACCAAAACTCCAGTCCTTATAAGTCCTGATTTCAAAAAGGATTTCATCATTTTTTCATTTTCTTTAGAGCACACCATTGTTGCAGTTCTACTGCAAAAAAATGACCAGGGTTATGAACAGCCCATATCTTTCTTTAGCACACTTAGAGATGCATATTTTAAGTACAATATCATGGAGAAACAAGCCTTAGCTTTGGTAAAGGCCATTAAAGACTTTCGAGTTTACATTCTCTATTCTCACATCATTGCCTATGTCCCAAATGTTGTAGTAAAATACATTCTTACTTAGGATGGTCCTAATGGAAGAAGAGGCAAGTGGATTGCCACTATATTAGAATATGGCACAGAGATAAAACCCACAAAATTGATAAAAGGTCAAGGTTTAGCCAGAATAATAGATGATCAAGAAGAGATGGCGACTCCAAATATCAGTGAAGCCTTTTTAGACTCACCATGGTATGCAAATATTATATCTGTATTACTAAACATAATTGCAACTCCACTAGGGAAGAACATCTTCTTCATAAAGATTATATAAGGATCAGATCTGATTTATGATGGTGGACATTGATCAGACACACAAAGGTTAAAATCATCCACTTGGTGACTCCAAATAAATTTTAAAAAATCAAATCTAGGACTCCACTAGTAGAAGGATCTAGCTTGGTTGTATAGATACAGTGGCCCTTCTTTATGACTGATTTACAATATGAACCCAAGAATACAACACACGTATGCTCCCATGAGTAGAGATCACATACCTGGATTTCCACACAAACTACCAAAGGTAAATTGGGATAAAAATCTTCCTATGTTTCAAGATGAGAATATTGATGATCCTTTGTGACATCTCATTAAATTTCATATACACTCATGGAGATTGAAGGGTGATTGGGATGAGGATTGCCTCATGAAGCTATTCATGTAAACCTTAGAAGGAAAAGTAAGGGAATGGTATGAAGTTCTCAAACCTGCTAGTTTAATTTCTTTAAAGGATTTTCACAAGGTATTTTATGAGCATTACAAAGAAGATTTTCCATCTTTATCATTAGCTGAAAATTGTTGTGATCAAGCTGAAGATCCCATACATTACCTTAAAAATATTAATTAAGATTTAGGAAATTGGCATCCTGAAGATTTATTAGTAGCAGTCCATAACTTTCATTCTCAAGTTAAGTGTCATGATAATCAAGAGGAGTTAATCAAAGATGAAATAGATCAGGAGATGAATCAAGATCCACAAAGCCCCTCTATAGTAACAAATGATGTTTCATATAATGTTTTGAATGAAGTTAAATAAAATATTCAACCTCATGATCAGTTTTTACATAAGAGAAAAAACAATTGTTATTCAAATCTAAGAATTCAAATATTCCCAACCCCCCCCCCCCCACCAAAGAAGAAATCAATTTGCTTCTAAACATGAAACCATCCTCAAAATATTTACATAATGAAGAAATTGTTTCTACTTATTCTAATGTTGATATATGTACTAAATTTTTTATCCATGAAGAGACAGAAGAACAGGTTGATGCTAATGTTGTTCTACCTTCCCAAAAAATGCCATTACCTGATAGTACTCCTATTGAGAAAAATGATGACCTTCAAATAGAATGAAACCAATCTAATCAAGATATATCAGGATTGCTGGAAAAGAAATATGATGATCTAATGTGTATGATTGATGACATTCCTTCTTTTGAAGATTTGCCTAAGTATGATCAATATGATGATAATTATGTTCTCCAAATTCAAACTAACTTCACAGAGAAATCACTAGCTAGTTTGTGGGATGAGGAAGTTCAATTTCAGCAACTCAAATACAGTGATCAGACAATACACATCAAATATGGGAGTGAAGAAGAAAGTTCATAAATTTTGAAATAAAATTCTATACCATTATGCTCTAAAGAATTTCAGTTTTTAAAGGATGAACAACCCCTAGAAATCTATGAAGTTCCATTAAAACCCATATATAAATTGCAGCAATCTTTCAAATATTTTCATGATCAAATAACTGATGTGATGAATGATAAATGCAATCAAAATATTTATCCATTAACTAACTATAAGCTTCAGTATTAAGATGATAAAATTTTCAGTAGACATGCATGTCCATCAGTAGAAATATCATCACAAAGCTTATCTGAAAATCTGAAATTATCTCAAAACAATCATAGGTTGATTTTGCAAGGAAATAAAGTTAAAAATGACAATTTAGTATCATGGCATGAAGGCCATTCAAAACAGAGGTAAAGTTCCCTGGATTAGTTGAAAATTTGTACATATACCTCAGAAGATCCTATTGTACAATTTCTAGAGTCAACAAAGGAAATCAAGTATTTCCTTATTCTCTCATTTGTTGACAAATTTCTAATAGGTTGCAGAATTACAGTTTTGATAATCAACAAGAAAATGCAAAAAAATCTATCAAAGTACATAATGCTTGAATGGTTGCATTGGTTGTTTCATTTTACCTAACCAGTAGTTGGACAACCGACTAGAGTAAATAGGTAGGATTTCAGCTTATTTCATATTTCAATTTTCAGCTAGTTTGAAATAATTCATTAAAATTTGAAAGCTAAGGAAAAGGCCCTAAAATATTGATGATGTAGTAGTTTGGTTTGAAATTTGCACCACTTTTTAGTCTCAGATCAGATTTCAGTTTGCAGAAAAAGGTGTAAATTCAGTTCAAGGGTTTTCAGTCACAACATATGCATGTTTGGGATTGGCCTAATGGATCAAGCTACTAGTCGATGGTGTTCTTGACATCTCACAAGGAGATGTCATCCCCATGTGGAGCCACTGTTAGGGTCCTATAATAATAGGGTTCATAACTTTTGAATTGACTTTGATAGTCTTGTAAATATGTATATACCTTTCTTTCTGCAAGTTGTTTTCCCATATTTTGAAAATGAAAAATAATAAAAATGAAAAGAGGGTAAAAGTCCTAAAAGAAATATCAAAGGAATTAGAAAAAAGAATAGACCCCAAAAGAAAAAGAGATAAAATAAAGACATGAAAGTGAGCAAGTCAAAATGCCACTATTATTTACTTTTACTGCAAGAATAATGATTATGTGTAGATTTTTAACCAATGCCATAATCCATGATCAACTAAACAGTTTAATCTTAACTTTTCATGCTTTGAATTTCATGTTTTAGATAGAGAATAAAGATATGTCAAACATTTTAAACTTGACAAATCACTATATAGTTAGAGAATAAATGAGGAGCTCAACAGTTTAATCTGAGCCCTCGGATGCAATAAGGTTAGACTTAGATAGTTTTTATGCTTTGAAAGAAAAATGGATTTAGGGTTGCAAGCTTAAATGCACCCATGAAAATGAAGTAAAAAATGTTAGAAATAATTATGGGTACGTAGAAAGCAGTTGTTCAAGACATGTAATAAAGCATCATCGGGCAAAAAATACTAATTCCCCTCCCCCACAATCATCCAGTATTCTAAACCTTCAGGTAAAGAGGCTCAAAGCATTTCTCTGACTTCTGTTGGGACCGAACCCAAGGCTTAGTAACTGATTAGTTAAAAATATTGGATTCCCTTCTTGAAAATCCATTTCCTCAACGTATTAACCTTTTTCCAAAACTATTCTCCCTTTTCCTAAGTAAAACTCCTTTTTTTGCTTAGTAAAAGTAAAAACCCTACAGAATTAATTTCATTTCCATTCAAAATCACTCAAAAACCCAATATTTAAGTTTAACCTATGGTTATGTATATCATGTGCCGAAAATAAACCCACCCTTTCCCCATAGGTTTAAACATATCAAAATTATAAATATACCACCCCTATGGTCTTTAAACACTTGTTAAAAGGTTTATTTACCATATAATAATACATGCCCCAATATTATCGAAACATTTGTTTATGTTTTAGTTGGAAACATAAAAACATTTATCCTCCTCTGTCAATCAAACATAAAGTTTTAACTTTATAAATACATATTTATAAGGTTTAAAACCTATCCCGCTGCATTGAAAAACCCCGGACCCCACCTCCGAATTCCGAGAAACTTCAGGAATAATCGCAGACATTCACATGGGCTCTCCCAAATCCAATGACCCAAAGGCCATATCGCAATTTAAGGTTTGCGATGATAATACATTTCCTTTCCATGCGAAATGGGTTGTTTTGGACCTTTCTCTCTCCTCCACGTGGCCCAGTTCCATTGGATCGCATCCGATCCAATTGAAGCCACTTACCACTCAAAAAGAACGCGATAACCACTCGCGGTTTTTTTCCTTTGAAGCTCAAAAACTGGCCATCGCCCGATGTGACCGCCATTAATTGCAGGTACTTTTAAACCTAAAATCCATAATAAACCCCAAAATCGCTCCATTGATCCCTTTTCCTACTCTATCTCACTGTATTTATCCTCCCGATTAAAGAAAACGAAGCCATAATATTGTTTTGCGTACAGAGAACCTGCAAAAGCCGCCATAGTTGTTGTCAAACACTGTTGGAAGCTACAGTTAGACTTCCAGAAACCTTCAAAGCCATTAGAAGCCTGTTTTACACCTAATAAACCATTAAAAGACCAAATACATGCACAAACAGGTATTCTTCAAAGAAAAATAATCTTCCCTTCATTTGAAAGAACCAATTTTTTGAGAAATTCAGCCTTGTAAAGCCTATTTTTCCCACATAAATACCTGTATCTGCCCCCCAAAAGAACAAATTTGTTGCTAAACCCTAATAAAATTACGATTTTGATACTGTAATATGTATTTAAATCAAAATTGAAGTAATTTTAACCTCTTATAGAATTTAAAGACCCTTTGATTGACTAGAGAAACCCTTGAAAATATTCAGGATCCTTATGTGTCTGAATTGAACCATTTTAGTCTAGTTTATTCAAGAAGAGTAGAAAACCCTGATTCTACCTTTTCTTGAATCCGTGAAGAGTTTGAAGATCAGTTTAAAGCCAAAATTAAAGGTTTAAACAAAAAATAAAACTATTTTGTGCCTATTACTATTCAATAGACCTCTGTCATACCAGAAATACCTTCTGTAAATAGTCTAAGCTTACAAAAGTGTACAAAAAACCTAAAAAGAAGAGTTCCTAAGATATGAAGGTCAAAATTATGAGAAAACCCATGTTATGGCTAGAACTCCTTTCACTATATTCCCTGTTCCCTAAAGTCATTTTGGCTTCTCTTCAGACTAGGGTTTTATTAACGAATTGTTTGATTGTTACAGATTATTATCAGAATATTAAATTTGGCCAAGAATTTCAATACTAGTTGACAAAATTGTTTGCTCCAAATTCTTAGATTTTAATTCAAATAATTTCATTGAACAAACAGTTTGTATACAAAGAAATAATTAAATCAAAGTCACAGAGAGATCAGAAAGATGAAATTACACAGTGAATGGTAAAATTAAAGTAAGAATTCATAGTGACAGTGAAAACAGAACAGTCAAAGAGCATCGGAGTTAAAGTGTATCAGATAAAAGTCAGAGTGAAAGTTAAAACAAAATTACAGAGCAGTCAAGGTAGAAAGTAAAAATAAATACAGAGGCAATAATGGTTAAACAGAGATGAAAATACTTTCACCAACAATGAAATTTATCCAAAGTAAAATAAAAATAGTTAAAATAACAAAAAGGTTAAAAGATGAAAACAGAGCAAGAAGGGACATTTTTGCAGAAATTTCTTGTTTAAGTCCTAGTTTTGAAGAAACTATTGTGTGAAATCCAAGATGAATTTTTCAAACCTGGAGGAGGTTTATGTTCCTAAGATGTCAACCTACAAAAAAATATCTCACTTTATGCACAGGTATTATAGAATGATAGATACATGTGCATATTCATAGAATAATTTTCAGATTGTGCAAAATTATGTTTTACACATGTTTTTGCAGAGCATATGGTGAACAGCTGGAACTGAATTTTGAGAAACTGAGAGAGGTTTATCTTAGTAACATATTTATTTACAAAAAAACTCTTTCAATTTTTACATATATATTTCAGATTGAGATATACAAAGGTATCATTGGACCTCAATTTTGCAGAATTTCTGGAGCAAAATGCACAAAGGAAGGATACAGTTAGTGACTTGGATGCCTCATCATCAACTAAGAGTTGATATAAAATTCGAATTCTCTTCTTTGTCACCATTAATCCATAAGTATAGTGCCAAATAGATTCATTAGTTTTGAGTGTCTTTATTTTAGTTCTATTTATGTAAAACAGTTTGAGATATTTGTAAACCAATCTTGATATTTTTTCAAGATATTATAGTTTAGAATTTGTATATATACTTAATATTTTGATGTATTATTGTGGAATAAATTGCTAAAGATTTCTATATTCATTTTTTATTGAACTTGAAGGCTTTTGTGTTTCAAATTTCGAGTAGAAAACTAGATCGAATCAATTAGCATCATATTTTAGGATTCATGTGATGAGCTATTGAAGTGAAGTATTTCCTGCTTGTCATTGTTTATCTTTCTTTGTTACATGCATCCATTATGTGTTCTAAATTTGAATGAATAAACAGGATTATTACTTCATGATTTATTAAAAGCACCCTGCCTTTAGTTTTTATCATTTCTATGTTTTCTACTGATTTCCAGAGTAGGGAACCCTTAATTGCTCCCTCTTTCGTTTGACCTCTGCCTACTACTTCCTTTTTCAGGATCAAAGAACCCTTCGTTTCTCTTTATCCCGATCATACCACTTCACAAAACAACCTCCCAAGATCTCAAAAGGCTTATCTGTCTTGCCCTGGAAACATTTGATTTTTTGACCTTGATCCTAGTTCTGTCTGCTTGACTTTTGACTCCTAAGCCCAATGGACAATCAGATTTCCCTCTATCCATCTCATTAAGTGATTTTTCCCACCAAACCAAACCAAAATAAAAACCAATTTTCACAATCATAACTAGCTTAATATCTTATAATCTAAACAAAGATAAATCTTACAGAGAGAGCCCTCTCTGAACCCTAGGAAGGCTAGATCCTAGAGTTTAAAAGTAGGTTTTTGGTTACCTCGGTGAGTTCTTTCTTTAACCTTGAGAAATTACTGAGTGATAACAGTGTAGGTTTGTGGTTATTTAGAAACTAATTGAGGGAGGGTTAGTTGAGAATATTGTAAGCATGGTTAAGGGTTAAATGATAAAACCCTAGGTATGTTTTTGAGATTATGGTGATGATGATGAAGGGAGAAGCATAAGTATAAGGACATGTTTTTTGAATGAACCATGTACATGAAGGGACATCCTAGTAGATAGGCGATGGCAATGGTTTGGAAACCATGCATTTTGGTGGATGGTGCTTTTTTTTGTATGGACGTAAACACTATGATTTATTTGTAAACACCAAGTTGTACTAGATTTTTATCTTGATTGAGATTGAGACTATTCATTGAGGGGAAGTGTTAGGATAATAAATTCCACTTGTCTCAAAGTGAGTCTACTCCTATTATCTAGGAGGTTCTTTAGGCCTAGTTGGTTGGTTGAAGGATTCCCTCCAACAAGTAGTCCTATATTAGTGTGTCGTTTAGATATTCTCTCAACTAAGTGTTATGGATATGAACGCACAACCACAAGAAGCTGTTGGTCAGTAATATTTTCCCTAAATATCACCATAATGTAAGAGCATGCAAACAATCAAATGATGATGTATGTTGAGCCTAATGCAGATAAATAGAGCTTATCCTTCAAATGAGTATCCCACTCCAAACAATCCTTGATCATGTATCCTACACAAAATCACCACCAAACAAGGACCAATTTCCTTTTGCGTAGCGCATATTACCTCATACAAAATAACAACATGAATATAATAAACAAAATGACAAGTACATAGGAGGGGAATCGATAAATTGCATTAATAGTCAAAATTGATATATGGTATACCTTCAATACACAAAGGAAACATCTCGTCTCGCTTGGCGGTGTGGTCTCCTTAATCTTATTTCTTTGACTACAATAGTGAAAATAATCTCTAACTTACACTCTAGAAGTCAAAAACCATCCTAACCCTTAGATGTGATGAGAAAAAATAAGCCTGTTGGCCTCCATAAGAGAATGGATCTAAACACTTAGGGGGAATAAAAAATAGAAAAATTATATAATACTTCACTCCTCGCCAACTCATTAAGATAAAGCATCGATGAGATCTCCTAGGGAATGAAATTTTTCTAGAAAAAATGTACGGATGCGGGTTATAAGACGCTAATTTGACACTCGCAACCTAGATTATACACTAAGAACCAGCAGACATAGCATATTAGTTTTGTTGAACTAGTGTTTGTGCTCCAAAAAGCTCAAAATGAAGGGCTCAGGCTATGCAAAAGGGTCAACAACATAATGATAACTGCAACTCACTCTAATGAGGGAAATTTGATTGATAACATTAAGTGCTTATATGTTCAAGTTAGTTTGTCTATCTTTAAACAACATTTCTTGTATGTATATGTACCATCATTTTATCAATATAAATGTATTGTGTGTATTTAGATTTCTTTGTTATAAATAAAAAATTAATTATGAAATTCAATAACAATAATTATTTTTTATGCAATATTTTAACAAAATACTAATTTAAATATATTCATATTAAATAATAAAGCACAATATAAAATGTATACATTAATATATATATATATATATATATATATATATATATATATATATATATATATATATTAAGACTTTTGTGATCCATAAAATAGATAAATGTCTTTTATATTAATCACATTATGAATTGATGGAAGTACCCAATCGAGCTTGCTCAAATTGTGGGGAGCATATATATATATATATATATATATATATATATATATAGGCTCGAAAATTTGAGCAAGCTCGATTGCACGACCAATTCATAATAATGTGATTAATCTAAAAGACATTTATCTATTTTATGGATCACAAAAGTCTTAGATCTAATATATATAATTGATCATAATCAAATTTTAAAAATGAAAGATCACTCACAATAATTTAATTTATGAAAATAATAATTTAGAGAAATATATTGCGGTTGTTGACTGTTCCCAAATCGTTACCATTCCAGCTCAATCCATTGGCATAGATGATGTGAGGGCAACATATTGATATGCATCATTTGTCATGATCTTTTGTCCACTCTAACCGAAACAAAATAATTGCCTTGCAACCGCCTTTTTCATCGGAACTGCATTTTGCAGTAGTTTTTTATTAAAGTTGAAAAAAAAATCATAATAATTTAATTTATAAAAAATAAAATAAAATTATATATAAATATTTGGAATTTAGTTATAATAAATTTAAATGTATTTCTTATAAAAAAAATAAAAGAAAACAAAAAATGAAATAAATCAATAAACTTTTGATTATGAGATAAAAATATATTCTTTATAAAATTCCAATCACTACTATTATTTTTTATGGTCTTATTACTTTTTATATGATTGTGAAGTTTAATTTTGTAATACCTCTAAAGAATTATAAAGAAAGAATGAAAAAATCTAAAATTATTTGATAACTTAAGATACTAAAATTAAAAACAATATACATTCTCTTTTTTTTTTCTTAAATGTAACACCCCCTTCCCACATCTAGCCAAGTAACCGGCCAACTAAGGTGAACATGCGACGAGAGGTTGCTATAATGAGATTAAACTTCCTATGTGACCTTAAGGAAGTAGAACCGACGGAAAACACAACATACGAACCTTATACAACAACCACAACACCGCCAAGAGGTAACACAGCCATTCAAGCCTCTTACCCCTGGGCCACACTGACATTTTGACCCCCTTTGAGTCATATCCACGGGAATAACATTGCATTTCAAGGGCTAGGAGGCTATAGGCATAAGAATAACATTGTATGCCAGTGGCTAGGGTCCCAAATGCTCAGTTTTGTGCCTACGGCTCCGATATTTGAGCCACCTTTTCAAGCCCAGAGCCCAGGTCACTGCCCAGAACTTCATGAAAACTTAAGGGATGATAAATAACAATAGGAAAATGATACAAAAGCAATAACATCAACAATAACTCATCTAGACCCCTCCTATCCATGACAGAAAATTTCTTCAAACATGTCACAAACATTGAATCTACAGGTGTAAATAAGAGATTTAAGCATAAGGGTCTCATACTTATCTGAGAATCACTAAGAAGCATTGCTCCCTTACATAATTAGTTGCAATACAATCTATTTGACCATAGATACATTGTGCATTAATTTACAAGTAAAAACACTGAGAGAAACATATATCATCATTGTCAACATACATGTTTATAAGCAGCATAATAACAACAAAAATACATTGGATACAACATCAATAGAATGCACATAATAACCAGTACATTTATACATCAAATAGAAAAGGAATGATCTTCTCATTTATGGATATAAAAACCAACTGGAGATGGGAATTCCATGTTCCACCTGAACATAGATTGGTTGAGCCAAACCTCTCTTCAGCCAATCACCCCTGTGCCATATTCCAACCATTAATGTTGGACTCATAACCATCCAAAGGAACCAAATAAGCATGAATACTATAGAATTTCTCCTCCTACACAGAGAGAAACTTTCTTGTCTCCTTGTCTCTTAGGCTTCACTGTAATCCAAAGTCTGAATCAGGGATCACTAGGCCCTAAAATGAGACATACTCTCCAGGCTTTACCATACATCCCATCCTGGGACTACTAAGCCAAAACGAAGAGCACCCACCTCTGAGGATTTAATAAAATCCATTTCGGATCACTAGGCCCTAAAATAAGGCAAATCACCTCTATGATTTACTGTATATCTCGCCATTCACAAGCAAGGATTCCTAGGTCCACAGAGGCAAAACACTATCCATCTTTACTACAACCCACATTCTAGTTTAGGGGTTACTAGGCCATGTGTTATGTCAATTCGGAGATCCACCTCACTCGGCTTCGAATCCAATCCAGCAATCCAGCTCAACCGAAGTATGAGAACCCATCTATTCAAGGCTATCCAGAAATGGCAAGGCTAGGCTGAAAACATTGTCACATCTGGAAAAACCCATTCCAAGACAGAAAAGAAACACATGAAATACCATGCATGCCAGATCTAGCAAGGAAATCACACATGTGAATCAATACCTGCAAAGAATCTTGTTGTATCTACTTGATCTTGCTCTTCCTTACTTGCTCCATCCTCCTTCTTGTTTTCTTTCCCTTTCTTGCTCTAATTCCAAAATGCTCCAAGAGTGAGAGAGGGAGAGAGAATAAGGAGAGATCTTTAAAAATTGAACTGACAAAAGGTACCAACTGATTCTCGTAAGCCTTTTTATAGAAGAGGCATATATTTTATTCATTTTCCATTATTTCCTTCATTGTCCTCCTCACATGCAACTTGTGACCTTTCATCTCCCTTTTCTCCCAGTTTCCATTATTTTTCATAAATAAATGTGCAAAATATGCCATTTTTCCTTTCCAAATCTTTTGCCTTTGTCTTCGTTAATTTCCTTAGCCATATTAAACCAAATTTACACCCACTAGGATGCCTTGCCCAAAATTAAGCTTGGAATAAGTGTCCCATCAACCGTCGTTATTATTTTTAACTTTTGTTACATGGAATTTTCACCAAGGATTTTACAGAACCCTCCCCCTTGAGGGACATCGTCCTCAATGTTCAGCTACACATATACCTCAACAAAACCATTGAAAAGCAAACATACTTCCCATGGAGCTTTCTAACATAGCTCAATGTAGTATTTACAATGATCACCCTGTTGAAAATAAAACCAACATGACATCATAAAAATATGACAACTAAACTGACATGAAACCATAATTCTTATTGGAGCATTATAACATAGCTCATGGTGGTATTTACATCCATATACATATGTACATATACCCCAACACCACCCCAAAACATATATCAAAATATTAATAAAAAATATGCCAAACAAAAACCAACATCACACGAAAATTGCTTTGCCTTAACCGACAAACAAGGAAGGATACATGGCCCGCATCTAATTCGCCACCTTCCATGTAGCTTAATCGGGCCCAAAATTCTTCCATTACACTTTAACTTGCTCTATTGCTCGATTCCGTAGCATGAGCACCTTTTTCTGCGATATACAATGAGGCTTTGGTTGGAATTCTCCATCAGGTTCCACCTACAATACAAACCAATCAATCACATGATCAACATCTTTAACATTCTTCTTAAGAAAATATCTATGAAAAAAAGTATGGAAATTCATTGTGGAAGGTGGTGAAAGTCAATAGGCCACTGGTCTAATCCTCTCAATGATCCTAAAGGGTCCACAAAACTGTGGTGCTAGCTTGGTACATGATCCAATCCGCAATGATCTCTTCTTGGGCTTGATGCACAATTACACTTGATCCCAAACCTAAAACTCCTTGAACAACTTGTTCCTATATGCATAACTATTTTTCCTATCCTGCACTTCTTTTAAGTTCTTCTTGATCACCTACATTTCTTGTTCCATTTCTTCCAACATCTCCGATCCAATCAATACCATGTTAACCGGATCACTCCAACTGATAGGAGTGTTGAAACTCCTCCCATACATAGCCTCAAATGGACTCATCTTCAATGACTTCTGGTACCCATTTTTGTAGGAAAAATCTACCCTCGGAAGATATCATCTCACTTTCATTGTTGATGCAGCACATACATCCTCAACATATCCTCCAATATCCTATTGACCCTCTCGGTCTGTCCATCTATCTGCGTATGATAAGCTATGTTGAAGGCCAACTCAATGCCCAAACCTGCAAACAATTCCTTACAAAACTTGGAAGTGAACTTTGCATCCCTATCATATAAAATCTTATTTGTAACACCATGCAATCTAACCATGGTGCTGATATCGCTAGTTGAGTATGTAGTCTTCACCAGTATGAAATGCGCAACCTTTATTAACTTGTCCACAACAACCAAGATGGAATCATGTTGTCTAGTTTTCTTAGGAAAACCTATGCGAGACACAACAAGGATTGGAGCATAAAGGATCGAAGACAGTCACAGAGATGCTGCTTGGAAATTTGAAAATGGAACTAATTGTAATGCTATGCAAAGTATCCATTTCCATATAATTTAATGTGCAAAGTGTTCTCCATGACTTGCAGGTTAAACAAAGTAGTTTGGTAATGTTTCTGATTTTTATGTGTGAGGATTTATTAATTAAATTTATTTTTTAATATATCACAGCAGAAATACACAGCAAGCAAACTTCACCATTTCATAACACAGGAAAAATGATGAGGCAGTTCACCCCTCTTGGGCTACATCTGTTGGTCCAAGGCTCCCCAATGGCATGTCCTTACTCTATTAATTTTCTAAAAATGGTTAAATAGTGAAAAATATGCCTAAAAAGGAAAAAAAAGTTGTGAATTTGACTTCAGAAGATAGAAATAAGCTAAAAATGGCTTTTGTTTCACCTTAAATAGTGAAGTACAACCCAATACAACTCCATCTCCCTGATGGCCCTGATGGCTCTTTCCTCTTCCCTGAAGAAAAAATGGCTGAAGAACACCTTTTTTTGCTCTGCAATCTATCCCAAACTCTCTAGAATGCTGAAGAAAGCCAAAATTGACTAAAATTTCATCTCATTTGGTCGAAAATTGAGAAAGTTATGACCCAAACAAGATTTTGCCTAGCGGCACTAGAAAACCTTCTCCAAAACTGGAGGAACTCCAGTTAAACTCGAAAATTATGGCCAAAATGCTAAAAATGTAGGTCCACCAACCGAAACCGTCAAATTAAACTGCAGTTGTATTAAATTTTTGGCGGATGGGCATGTGACCGCTCCCGCCTAACCGCCGAAGAAACCGCATGTTCATATGTCCCCCAACCTGGTATTTAATGTTGAAATGAGTTGGCACATGTCATAGTTTTTAATCCGTCTACCACTCTGCAGTTAGATCTTTAGGCCATGGTTAAATGACATGGTCACGCCGTCGGGGTATGGGGTCAGGGCTAGCCCTAAGGGGCTAGCCTTAATTTTTTTTCCGCCCGTTCAATCATTTAAGCCCACGGGTCATAGCTGTGAGGTTATATGCGGAAGGGGCTGGCTCCTAATGGCTTGTCCCCAACTCTCCACCCGTTCAACATGTCGAACCGACTTCACGTTCACGCCTACCCGACATTTCAACTGAACACCATAGATGGGTCGGTCGGGTCGCCCTACTCGGGTAGTCGGATCGAGGGTTCAAGACCCATACCCTCAAATTTTCATAAAAAATTTTAAACCAATGGCCTGGGGCCACGTGGAAGCCTCCAGGTAGGCCACATGGCACCCACTGAAAGGCCCAAAAACCTTATAAAAAATCATTTTTTTGCCATAATAATTTTTTTTTAGAAAATGACAAAATCATAGTCAAAAACTCATGTTTTGGAGGTCACTAGACGATTTCAAACCTCAGTAACTTTCTCATACGAGCTCAGTTTTGAGTCCCGTTCATGGTGCCAGAATCACAGCGATGAGACCTTTCATTCATTCAGACTACAACCATTTTTGAACACTTTCATTTTTGAGCAATTATTAAACTTGGACATTATCTCCTGATCACACCTCCCCAATGGGAAGCTTTTGGACCCAAAAAGCTCTCTGAATTACAGAAATTGAAGATGAGGAGACTGATTCTCCACTCTTCCAACCTTAAACCACTAAAATCTCCCTGATTTCATCAAATTGAGCTTCTCATAAAAAGATAAATTCTTCCTTGAATCTGTTGACCGACTGTTGCTAACCTTGACTATGTCATGATGCAAATTTTTGAAATTTGTTGAACAACAACTAAAATTTGCAGAAATCATACTGTTCCTAAATGGTCTACCTTCAAAGGAAACTGAAAATAAGGTTCACCTTGCCAACTGTCCTCTTGGCTAATTCTTGTCGAATGAGCCATGTACTTGTGTCGATTCCCGACCAAGTTTTCTCGCCATACCAACCTGCCATTCTGAAACTAGCATTGATCCATGCTGAACTTTGTGTCCTATTTGCTTGCATGCTTTTCCCTCTCTTGGATTTTTGCACCATTTTGCACCGACACTTTGTTCTCTGCACTGATCGACACCAAAGACACCTTGTGCAACATCTTGTCATCTTCTTCCAAATACGACCTACTTTCAGACTGAAACATATCATAATTTATATCAGCAATAACATGAAAATGATTATGTACAAAATATTTTTTCTTAATCATCAACAAAGTAAAATTGTGACTTACATTGACAAGCCTTTTCAACTGCCCTGCATTCACTAAAGAAGATTCTAGCTTCTTCCGATGTGCTCTCACAATAAACTCCTTGCCATCCTTGAATAGATGATACTTGTTCTCATGGTGATGGAAGATATATTTTCTGTCATATAAGTACGGACTACCCAACACCACACCTGTAATGTCAAGCGGTACCACATCTAATTCAAAAAAGTCAACATAATGAGCTGTTATGGTGAAGCGCAACATGCACTTCCTTGAAACTTGTAAATTAGCATCATTGCAAATCCAACCAAGTGGATATGGCTTTGGATGTGGAATGGTCTCAAGTTTCATCTTCTTGACTAAGTCTTTTGAGATGGGGTTTTCTTGAGACCCACTGTCAAATAGTGTGTCTATCTTTGTCTGTTTTGAAATGATCCTCACATGAAACAGCTCTATCCTCCTCTCTTCATTTGGAGCTTCTATGTGATAGTTTAAAGTGCTAGAACTGGGATTTGTTTCTTTTACAATCTCTTTCCCCTTTATGTTCTTTAGTACCATGGCTATGATTTTAGTTTCATCTCCTGATTAAGACCCTAAGTCTTGTTTAGCTATTGCAACCTTTTTTCCTTTTTCTTTGGCCTTATCTTTGGTTTTAAATTTTTCTAGCTTCAAATCCGGATGAACACTAGTACATTTGGGGGAAATTCTGACACTTGGTTCCGATGCTTTTGACCAAATGTCAGAAATTTCCCCAATTTTTTTCAATCCCGCCCGAAATCGTTGGTATACCAACGTTTATAGAAAATTGTCGCAGTACCGACACTTAGACAAAGTGTCGCAATTGCGACGTTTGGAGGAAGACGTCACAATTGCGACACTATGCCCCAAAGCTTCGCTATTGCGACGGCTGCCTCCAAACGTCGCAAGTGCGACACAATGTATAACTGTCGCAATTGTGACGTTTGGAGGCAGCCGTCGCAATAGCGATGCTTTGGCCGCCATCAGTATAACGACACTTATATGCGCGCTACATAAAAATGATTTTATTAAAAACTATGACACTTATATGCGCGCTACATAAAAATGATTTTATTAAAAACTACATTAACGTCTGATATCACGCGCGCATTCACCCTCAGCTCTTGCAGAATAGCATTCACCCCCAGCTCTTGCAGAACAGCATTCGCCCTCATCATTCGCCCTCAGTTCTTGCAGAACAACATTCGCCCTCAGCATTCGCCCTCAGCTCTTGTATAACAGCATTCGCCCTCAGCTCTTGTATAACAGCATTCACCCTCAGCTCTTGCAGAACATCATTCACCCTGCATTCGCCCTCAACGTTCGCCCTCAGCTCTTGCATAACAGCATTCTACCTCAGCATTCGCCCTCAGCTCTTACAGAACAGCATTCGCCCTGCATTCACCCTCAGTGTTCACCCTCAGCTCTTGCAGAACAACATTCACCCTCAGCATTCGCCCTTAGCTCTTGCAGAACAGCATTCGCCCTCAGCATTCACCCTCAGCATTCGCCCTCAACTCTTGCAAAATGGTAATTTCTTACTGCAGGCCCTTCCTCCCATAGTAAGGTTGACTCTATTTGGGTTTTTTTGGTCAATTCCATTGGATTGTGTTAGGCTATAGGGTTCTCTCTAGATGTCTTCCAATGTTCTTTCGGATGAGTTTCAAAGAGGATGTGTAAGATGTGTTTGTGCTTGCATGAATTTGACTCCACCAGTTTCATGAATTTTAAGCTATGGATTTTAGTTCGACAAACTCATCCATCTCAACACCTAGTAACGAATTGTCCTTGGTCTGATCTATATTGAAGGTGAAGTGCAAAGTGGTAGAGAATGGGAGATCGAAATTCATCAACTTTATCACAAGGGTAGTACTCCAGATCGAAAGTGATGAGCTTTAAGTTCTCCATATTTGGGGATTTTCTGATATTTGGGGATTTTCTGATGACATACCGAAGGTCACATCCATACAACCATATCAAGGTCAATGTTGAGATCATTCTCATATAGATATAGGTCACTGATATATAGGGTTAATATCATCATCACTATCCATGGAAACCGAATGGTTACAAAATCTGTGATTGTGCTTGGCTCATTTATAATTATTACCCATTTACAGTAGAGCACAGAAAAACTAAATATGGCCCGAGTAGAGCCTTTACAACAGGAAATGGAATTGTAGCTACTTCATCAATAACCAATAGCTCCACTTGAGAAAAAATTTCATAATCTTGGGGTTGGATATACTGCAAAGCAAACAATTGTAGTATTCATTCATGCTCCAATATATTAATATACTTTTTACATTTAACTGAAGAAAGGGAAACAATCAAATGCTAGCCATCATAAAATGCTTTGACATAAGAGTTTTGAGTGACATTCTTGAAAAAAGGAACTCATCCACTGATATTTATAATCATTTGAGTTATTCAAGTTAAACACAATGTCAAGAATCAAGATTCAATACCCTCTATTATCTTCATCACCCAATACAAGATTTAAATTTTTCCCAAAGGACGCTTATTAATTTGGCAGCCATTATTTCTCCCTGCTTTAAAAACCCTACATTTAAATGAAAACAAGCATTGCATTTCAACTATAAAAATCTATTAGTGTTCAAATGTACATGTGTGCATCACTTGTGTAGGGTATTCCTTTTCCACTTTCACATTATCCAAGAATGTGTGCAGTATAGTTCATATTTTTTGTGATTTAGATTATCTTGAAAAGGAAAGGTAAATTATTTCCCATGGAAAAAGAAGGTTTTCCCTTTTTACTACTGGAAATGGTACAACAAAGTTCCATTTCTACCCGAAACTCCTATGAAACAGAAACCAAATAAAGGCCATGTCCTCAATGGACATCATTTGGCTTTGAAAATGGCCATTGCACCGTGTTGTTTCTTATATTACATCACAATAGTTTCTTAGGTCATTTCTTGTTTCTTGAGATGAAAAACAACCAAAGAAATTGTGAATATCCTTTCAAGAAATAAATGACCATTTCTCAATCATATCTCAACTATTTTTTATTTTATTCATTGGTTGCTTACTTTGAGAGAAATTTGACACTTTTATAAGGAATATAACATAAAAACAAAAAATGGGAAGGAATTGATGATGTAGATGACCTTTAGTTGTTATCAATTAAGAATTGATAATACACGATGCATGTTCTGTACTACAAACTAGATTCCTTCCTGGAGTTAGGACACAGAGTATTGAATCAAAGTTGTAGTTTCTAACTTCTCGTATTGGTTCATCAATCTTGAAATTCAGACATTGCATGTCTTCATTGCTTCATGTTTGAATAATTTGCATCATATCGTACAATAGGAAATTAGGAATTATGATTATTATTACTTTATGGATCTGTTAAGTTACTTTTAAGTTTGCATGGTTTAGTGTGAAATTATTCTAGTGTGCCCCTAGGCCTAGGTGAAGGAATGCCAAGGACCGAGAACCCTAGTTTTTAAATGGTATTGTTTCTTATACCCAAAAACCCCTCAACATCACTTCTTATTAGTTCTTAACAATAGTGTTGTAAACAATTTGAGAATTGATATAGCAAAATATCTCACTTCTCAAGATAAAGTCCTAAAGCTAAAGTGTGATACAATGTGTAATTCAATAGCCCCATTGTCACCTCACCAACCTCTTTTCACTTCAGGCTAGCTCTCCTCCAACTCAAGGGGGGTTCTCCCTAGTAGATGTTAGGGATCTAATGGCCCAACCAAACCAAGTCAAGAGCCCCTAACTCTCTATGTTTACTACTATCAATCAAAATATTGAACAATAGGGTCAGACATGCATCCTGAAGATAAAATTGCCAGGGTATTTTTGGGTAATTTCAAAGGGAAAGTCCCCAAACACATATAATCAAGGAATTATAACGTGATTTTAAACATTAAATATCAACAAAATCGTTTAAAGGATCTTGAAAGGAAAAAGGTGATGGAATATAGAAAGTGCCTTACTTAAATGCTCTAAGGATTTTTCAATAGTTGCTCCAAAAGCTTCACTTCAAGGCCCTTCAAGATCGTCTCCAACAATGCTATACCATCGGCTTCAACAATGTTGCTCCAAAAATGTCCTCAAGGTCTTCACAACAAGTTTACTAGAAGTTGCTCCAACAATATATTCAATAAGGTCTTCATTGTCAACTCATCTCTTGTTTGGGTGCCTTAATGTGCAATGACATGTTTCCAGGACTGAATTCAATGTAAGGCATATTTGAAACTCTAACTCTGTCTTCTGGTGTCTTATTAGAAATTATTTCAGTTTTCATTTTGTGTTTTCAAGTTAGATATTGTTTTCAAGTTTTTACATTTATAATTTTATTGTAATGTGGCAGACTGATCAGAGCAGTGCAGGAACAACCCCGAGACAGGATGATCGTGGAAAGAGGCCAGCGGAAGAACATGTAAAGTGCCAGCATTGCTCTATCTTCAGGTATTTTAGTTATTTACATAATTGAAATAAAATTAATTTTGTTCAAATATGCAGACACCTAGCCATGGTACGCCTGATGATTCCCTCTTTGAGGAAGAGCTTTCTTCATCCCTATCTCCAGTGTTCTTGTTGCAAAAAAAGGCACGAGATGCAAGGTTGGAATTTAATACTTCGATAGACGCGCCTCAAACACCTGAAACAGAAGAGAGGATACAACATCTTATGAGGCAGCTAGAAAGATATCAGGTAATAATAAAAAGTCAAAAGGATATTTTTTTGTTCTGCATGAGATGAATTGTGATAGTTTGATTTTTAATTTTTACATTGACTAAACTAACAAAAAGTTCTTTTGTATGTAGTGTTTTCTGGCACTTGCTGAACCCGGTGTTGGTGGTAGTGGGACACAAGGGCAAGATATTTCCCAACAACCCTCTCATACACCTTCTACTCCTTTAGGTGCCAGCCAAGAAACACACCCTGCCCAAGCAAAAACCCAGCCAATCGTTGAACGTGTTGGCAGTGATGAGGCTGATATGGCCAACTACATTATTGTGTTTTTTGGAGCTACACGTGTCAGCTCCACAGGGACCATTAATGGCATGTTGTTGGTGAACGATGAAGGTGTCCCTATAAAGCACGTACAACTCCTAGGTAAATTTTAATATTTTAACTATTTCATGCACTCTATCTAAAACATATTTATCATGATTTTTATTTTTAAATTAATGATAATATCTTTTTTTTCTGTGTAGGAAACAATGAGTTCTACAGGTTTTTGGAGAGCCATGCGTTGGTAATTTTTGGCCCAACCATATGCACAAGGTGGAATTCCTAGAATTCCAACCTGAAAAAAGAACTTCTAGATTATCTAGAAGCCCTTTTTGGGGTCGGCACATTTGATAGAACATCGATGGCTCGGGTAGTCGGCAAATATTTGAAATATACCAGGGACACCTATAGGACGCAATTTAAATTTAACCCTAGATACGAGCTTCCTCTCACAGTTCCAGAGAGTGAGTGGAGAGCACTCATCCATGACGGAAAAGAGAAAAGGGCAAAGAAAGAAGGAAAAATGCCAACTGGACCCGCAAGGTAAATTACAACTTTAATTCAATAGCTTTAATTTTTTCTATGTCTAAAATAAAAGTGTGCTACGTCATATCTGACTTCAATATTTTGATGATAGGTTGCCTGACACCTCGAAGGAAACCAAAGCTAGGATTGAAAAAAAGGGCCATCACAAGCTAGGCCAGGGCGGCTACTTGAAATTAGTCGCAAGAATTGTAATTAAGTAGCTAAACATCTTATAATTAACTGTATTGCCTTCCAACATTTTTGTAATCCTATCAAATATGATTAAAAATACACAATCATATGTAATGTAGGGTGATGACTTCGGAATAGAAACTACAGAGGAAGATAAAAATATCGCTTTCCATTTCGGCTATCAAGCTGTAGTTGAACGTCGCAAAAGCTTGGGGCAGGTCCCAAGATCCAGAATGCCTGATAAGGTAAAACATTAACCTTTAAATATGTTTGTTTTCTTCCATAAATTTAATGTCTAACAACTTTGTTTAAATCAGGGGAGCAGCACTACCGACGAGGCACATAACCCAATTTTAGATCCAGATGTAGATGCTCCTCACGTGCAACCTGATCATTGTAGTGGGGACCAGGCCGACAATGCTACTATCAGTGAGGGCCATGACGGTAATCAATTTCCACTTATAATTTTTTCTAATTAGACCTTGATGGTTTTCCTTATAACGTTTTTGTTTAAATGACAGAGAATGTTTCCCTTGAGGATCTTACCACCAGAGAGGAAGATAGGGCAACAGTCCCAACGGCGACAACTGGTGCACCAGGTAAATAATCTCATTGCAATTTTTTTTATTAATATTACCGAACTAGTTCAATGATATTTAAAAATTGACAATTAAAATTTAATTTTATCTGTTTTTGTAGGCGATGCCCCATCACTGGATGAGACCAGACATTGTGACTACGCAACTAGGTCAGCAGTGCGGGTCAAAAGGCATGAAACAGGAGCAGAGCATGATGATATTGATGATGTAATTAGGAGCTTTAGAAATAGGAAGAAGAAAAAGAAATTTTGATAATGTAAAATATTGTATTATTATAATACAAACGTTACCATACTTGGAACGTTTTATGCGTTATATAAAAAACTCATTTGTCATACTATTTTTATGTCAAGCATTAATTTCAATGTTTCCTTGCGTACTTTTTGTTGAATTTTTTTTTTATTAGTTATTGAATATTTTTTTTTATGCTCATGAAAGTAAGAAATGAAATATAGATTGGGTATTGGGGAATTGAGAGTGATGTGAGGGGGGGGGGGCGGGGGAGGGGTCATAAGAGCTTCCACCTTCACGTGGTTGGCCCTGCTTAGTAGAGAATAATTTATTGGAGCAATTTAATCTTGGAGCAAACCTCCCTCGATCCAGTGTAGCAACAAAAAAGTCACTGTTGACTTAGTTGCTACTCTTTCAAATCGTGGGAGGCTTGTTCCAACTTCATGCGACTCCAATAAATTGTTCTTGAAATGAAGAGGAGCTTATTCAGGTATGTTTTGACATTTTCAACATATGTTCTAACATTATCATAAGAATGCATCTTAGAGTAAAAAATACTACATCAATTACTTGTATTTATTGTATAGATAATGATGGATTTTGATTGACTTGGCAGTGCATGTACAAATCCTCTTGCATCATGAGCAATACAACTTGTCAACCAGGGTCATGTCCAGGATATTTTTTCTTGTGCACTTGACCAGGTTCGTAATGTCACATTTTGTAAGTTCCTTTACATTTCATAATTCAATAGTAAGCTTGTTCATGATTATTATCTAGGTTTTTGTATGTGTTTTTTCATCTATTTAATTGTAAGCAACTCTACGTGTTTCCTGTTGTTCACTATGATTTCTCCCATTACCACTCCTAGGATGAATCCGACTTTATTTTTACATAGGTTACTTTATTGTTACTATGATTTCTCCATTTACGATTTCATAGGTTACATCATGTAAAGTTGTCAATCTCAGGTTGGTGATGAGCTTTAGTTCTCCAAATTTGGGGATTTTCTGATATTTTCTCCCTCATGTCATTCCTACATCACCTCGTTGTTTGAGCATGCCAATTGTCTACCACTTGTACCAATTGGCACATGTCAATCTCTGAGTGGTGCCACATTTCACCTATTTTCAGCCCACTTGACCACCTGAAAAACTCAAATCCACACACCATGTGTCTTTATCACGGAGTGTCACATGTCCTAGATATTTAGGCTGATAGGCCTTCTGTTATGATAGAGATCAATTTTTTTTTCGTCAACACTTCTTATCTAGGCACGACACCTGTTACTTGTTTAATCTGACGGTCACAGTCTCTCGGGTTACCTTCTAGGTTTTACATACCACTGGTTTCTGGTATATTTCCATGGAATCGATCTGAAAATACCAGCAAAAATCCACACACCTGCAACCGTCGACAGGCCTACCATTTTAGTAGATGCATTTCTGCAACTGCCAATACACTTGTCATTTTAGTTGGTGCACTTCGGCAGTTGCCAATACACCTGCCGTTTCATTCTCCTGGACTCTGTGTATGCATATTTTTCATATAATTTTATCACGAAGTTGGCTGCAGTGCTTTGAAATGCCTTTGAATATTTTTGCAGGTTAGAAGACATTTCATGCCAGAGCTATTGAATAGACTTGATGAGATAGTTGTATTTGATCCTCTTTCTCGTGATGAGCTCAAAAAAATTGCTAGACTACATATGAAAGATGTAGTGATTCATCTTGCAGAGAGAGGTGTTGCTTTAGGGGTTACAGATGCTGCTCTGGATCTTGTTCTTCAGGAAGCCTATGATCCTGTAAGTAATCACTTTGTTTTTCTTTCTTTCTTATTCAGAGTCTATCTTGCCAGGGGATGTGCCCGTTATGGTTTGTTATGAGACCGTTGTCAATTTCATCACCGTCCCTCATAATATGTTTGATTGTGTTTATAAATAAAAAACAATTATTACACCAAACAATAAACAATTAACTGTACTATGAGTAATATGATATCTTGAAATAATTCTCATTATAATTTCATAACCTCTGCTCTCACTTGGTGGTGTCTATATCACTAAGTGTGTCTTCTTTAAAATTATAGTTACAACAGACAATGAACAATCAACTGCACCGTGAGTGATATCTTGTAATAATTCTTATTATAATTTCCTAACCTCTACTCTCACTAGGTGTCTATATCACTAGGTGTATCTATTTTAAAATTATAGTTTCAATGGTAGATAAATTGTTATCTTAAAATTATAGCTTTGATGGTGATACCTTGTGATTGATAATGCAGTTTGAAGTAGCTTTGGCTTTGACTAATATAGTCTCAGGAACTTCTGAGAATACAAAGGTTGTGATTGATTACAGGGCACTGCCCATATTTGTGGAACTTCTTACCTCTGGGAATGATAATGTTTGAGAACAGGTAGCACGTTTATTTTAGAGGTATAAAATTATTCTTCCCAACTATCTTTATATGTCTGTAATTTTGGAATTTGATTTTAAGAACTAGTACCCAACTTTGAGTTCAACTGGTGTTCGTGTAAGGCTATTTGGGCTTTGGGAAATATTTCTGGAGACTCTGCAACATTTACGGATCTTGCCCTCAGTCATGGAGCTCTGAGGCAGGTGCTTGCCCAGTTGAATGATACTGCTAGAATTTCAATGATAAGAAATCCTACATGGGCTTTGTCAAATTTTTGCCGTGACATAAACCCCAACCACTATTCGAACAGGTAAGCAGAATAAATTTTCTGCCTCTTCTTCTTAGTTTGCAGATACTGTGGATTTTTTTTATAGATCTTGGTGCTTGGTAGATTTGGACGTAATATTGACCTAAGCGCTTGTTCATTACAATGACTCTGTCATCAAGTTTTAGAAAATGCTCAAAAATTTGGGTTTCACGAGGGGATTACCCTTGCTTGCAATTATCGATTATCAATCACATTAAAAAAAAGTCTTTCGTAGCATTGCTAAGCTCTTTGTAGGTGAATTTCCGAGGCAATTTCACAATATCTGAACTAAATTTGTCTATCATTTTCAATACTCTGCGCTTGTAATAGAACCAGACAAACAATCTATTGGCCAATGCAACAACAACAACACCTCATGTTGCAATGCCTGCAATTCACCCTCTCTGCACGCATGAATGACTATGGCACCCTCTTTTTTGAACAGGTACTGGAGCTGAAGGTACTAGTTTCCATTAGGATCGTTGAATTCAACATCCAAAATAGTATCAAATTCCACTGCAATAGTATTCCCCGACGAGGGAAACAGTTCATTGAGACCTATTGGACTCATCACCCCCAAATAGCCTCCAGGGCTACCCAGAGTGTGATCATCTTTGTTGCTAAGTATATTTTTATTTTTTCAGTGAGAGTTTATGGTTTCTCTAACATAGCTTCAGAAATCCAATTTAGTGCCTGCTTGAATATCATCACATAATACTCATGTTTTGGATTGATGAGCATGTTCTGAATGGTTGGTTGATTCATAAGAACCACCCATATAGTCATCTTGAGATATTTCAGAAGTTTTCTCGGGTTTCCTTTTTCACCATTTCTAGTGGGTGGGATGGTGTAGGGTGATCCATCAATACTGATGCTCTTGTAGTAGGGAATTTGTTTTTGGGGATATAAAGGAGCATTTGATGTAGATATCCCATTGGATGCATTCATAGATGGGCATGAGAGGTCAAGAATTTAAATTAAAAATATGCAACCTCTAGCATGGCAACCTGAAGTCCGCGAGAGACACTGGTTAAAGATTGTTTTGTGCTGGCCTTAATATAGTCGTGATTTCTTTCTATTATCTTAATGCAAATATATAGTCCGGTCTCATTAAAATGAGAATTGTGGTTGTATTTCTCTTTGGTTGTTTCTCTCTTAATGCTCCAGAAGTTGCCAAAAGTTGTGATAGTTGTTTAGTTTGCCTGTTACAACTTAAAAGTGGTTTTTAGCAATGGGAGTCATGTTTTTTAAGGTTCATAATAATATGAAGATCTTGTAATTCTATATTTAGGATAAGAGAAGATGGACTCTGCTTTGGGAAGTATGACAACAATTTCCACATCTACCTCATTGGGTAAAAATGGAAAGGGGAAGAAGTTGGGTGCAATGTTTGATAATTATGGCAGACAATTGTCTTCTCTTTCAGTTTTTTCACCCATTTCCTTTAATCGCTCAAGCAGAAGAGGGACTCTGAGATTACGTGATAGAGAGAAGGTATTTAATACAAGAGCTATGGAAAAGGAGTTGTACTTCAACAAGGATGGCTCAGTGACAAAAAAATTGTAGGTCAGAGAAAAAATTATGTTTAAAGGAAGGTCACCTGCACGTGAAACTTCACTGCGGTGGATCTTTCCTTGTCCACTTATATTCAATTTTAATGTGTTATTTTAATTTTTCATGGAGGGTTGTTTTGGCACATAGTCTGGCATTCAATTTCACACTTACTGAAAGCATTATCAATTTGTCTTGCAGGCGGTGTGAACAAACTTGCTGATCTTGTTGGAGTTACCCTTAGGGCGAAGGGAAAAATGTTGTCTTGGAGAGCAAGCATGGTTCTTCGAAAATAGTTAATGATGGTGTGACAGTAGCTAAGGAGGTAATTTGTAGATGTGTGCTCTAGTTTTATTTTTAACGTTGTATTAGTTCCCCCTCTTAAATGTCTTATATTTGGTAGGCATAATTGAAAACTCAAAGGTGAAAGGAAACATATTTGTTACCCAGTGGTCTACTTGGCCTATGGACTAGCCACATTATAGTAATGCATAAAGCTTTTCACAACAATAAAAGGAAAGGGTTATGGCTGAGTCAAATTTTATTGGTATTGACAATGTAATGAAATGTATCTCAATGCTATGGTTTTGGCCTTTTTATTGGTTGAATTAGAGGACCCAATTGAAAATATTGGGGCCAAGTTGGTAAGGCAAGCTGCAGCAAAGACAAATGATTTAGCTGGGGATGGAACCACAACATCTGTTGTTCTTGCACAGGGTTTAATAAGTGAGGGTGTAAAGGTAACTTTTTGTCGATAGTACTGGATTAAGATCATATATTCATTTTTGTAGGGTCTTATGGTGTTTGGTTTTTTAGTTTTGGGTTGGGCTTATTGAGTCTAAGATAGTTTTTGAGTGAAAAAATTGCTATTAGGTATTAAAAATTTTTGGTTCTTTTGTCAAAATTTATGAGCTTGTTAGGAAATACAAAACTGATAATGGTTGTATCTTAAATTTGTGGAAAATAATTTGAAATGAAACCTTTTTTATTAGGTTGTTGCAGCAGGTGCAAACCCCGTTCAAGTTACTAGGGGCATTGACAAGACAATAAAGGCCCTTGTTTCGGAACTCAAAATTTTGTCAAAGGAGGTAAACGCTTGCCTTTTGAGTAGGCTGGTTTTCCTTTTTGCTGATGGTTTCGTGTATCTAATTGAATTAGTTTCCTAAGGTATTTTTGGTTGCAAACTCCTTTTCATTTTTCATACAGTATTGGCCTTGTGGAATACATTTGATTGTGTGGTCTTGTTAGATCTACAACATTTTTAGTTATTTAGTCTTATGGCCGAGGTGCACTTTTATTATGGAAATAGTTGATGCAATATTGTCATTTAATCCTTACTGCAGGGTAGCATGTTGAGAAGTTTCTTGTGAAACATTTGGTATTCAAAATGACACTTGATCCTATACATCATCATGCACTTGACTTCAAAATTCATATTCAAAGTGTGCCAGAAAATTCTTGCAAAATTTCAAATATTTATGTTGTTTTAAACCATTATCTTTTTCATGTATTGGATGCTGAAAATGAGAAAAAGATTTTGGTATGAAACCAACTGGTAAATAATTTCCAGCAAAACAACCACTTCCAAGACATGATTTAGAAGTAGAAAATATGTACTTATGAAGCATAGAAAGATATCCTTGATGCATTGTCAATGTTTGGCTAGGGTTATTTTTGGAGAAAATAACTCCTTATTCCTAGAATAGTGATCTTCAATACAAGTAAATTTCTTTCATGGACACTTCTGCCATTTGGCTTGTTGTTTATGTACTTTGAGCTCTACAAAAAAAATCTACAAAATTTGTCTATATAAATGACCACAAAAATGTCATACTTACCTTTATATTTCAGTAACCCTATAATAAAGTCTATTGATATATCTTCCAGTCTTGGAATATGTATGTGGAATGGTTGAAGTAACCCTAGAGATTTTATTATCTCTCTTTTATTTATTATGCAAACCTGACCTTCTCTTACAAAAATTTTAATATCTTTCTTCATTCCTTCCAAAAATATATTTTTTGATCCTTTGAGATGTTTTAAGGAACCCTGCGTCCTACCATCAGAGAGACATGGTACTCCCTTAATATTTTTTTATTCAAATATGCTTGCGTGCATAAAAATATTCTACATTTGCACCAAAGTATAACTCTCTTTCACTCCCAATGCTCCATAGAGTTCATCCCATCCTTTATAAATTTTAGTTTTTGTTTAGTACTATTGTCATTTTTCCATTATGGCAAGCTTCTTCTAGCCACCTAGGAATAGAAAATGTAATTGGATATAAATTTGAGGCCTCTTCTATTTAGAAAGAGCATCATGTACTAAATTTTCCTTACCCTTTTTGCAGATTATCTCAAAATTAAAACTTTGCATTTTTTCTCCTCATTTTTGTTAATCTTCTAATAAAAATCATAGCTTCAAAAAATACTTTATGCTATCATGGTATATCTTGACTTTAAAGTACCTCCCAATGATATACTATCCCCATTTTTTATTGCATGTAATATTGCTTCCATTTATTTTTCATATGTAGATTTCACCAAATATTTTCTTTTAATTCCTTGCTTTTAAAAGCCAATGATATCCCTTATTGTGTTAATGTTACGTAAATTCCTTGTCCTAGTGCCTCACACTCTACTATGAATGTTTTACCAAAAGTAGGTGCAACCAATGTTGGTGTAGAAGACATGGCATCCATTAAAAGAGAGAATGCCAAAGTAGCCTCATCATTCCATATAAATGATATTTTCTTCAAGAGATATGTGAGTGGACTTGAAATGCATGCGTAATTCTTAAAAAATTATCAATAATATCATGTAAGTCTAAAAAATCTTCTAATAACCTTGATTTTCTTAGGAATAGGTCATTTTGTAATAGCTTGCATCTTTTGAGGCTCCAACTTCACTCCTTCCTTTAAAACAATATGAACCAAATACCAAAATTCTTATTTCCCAAAAGCACATTTGGATATTTTTACATAAAAATGATTGTTCTCAATAATTTATATAACTTTTCCACATGTTTAGTGTGGTATTCCCATGATTTATTATAAATATGTGTATTATCAAAGAAAACCAACACAAATTTTATAAGATGGGATCAAACAAATTTTTTCTTAAGTCGAGCCCGTCGAACTTCAAACGGCGATAAACCATAATTCAAACCAAATTCGCGTTCCAAAATAGCCTGCTGACGTCGGCCAATTTTGTGACGTGAAAACCAAATGAATTCTGCCCTAATCGTTTTCGGGTTCGAAGTTGGGCTGGCGTACGGAGGGAGAGTTGTGATGCGAATTTCTTATCAAATTCGCCCTAATCTTTTGCAGGTCCGAATTTCCACTGCGCGAGCGGCCCAAACAAAGATCCACTCCAATCAATTTTTGCCACGTGTCCTCAATCAAAATTTTCCCTATTCCCGGATGCGGGTGCATTCGATGGCGTTTAAGGCGATGGGACATGGATGTGGCGATTTCATATCAATCGCATTAAGTTTTAATGTTGTTCAATTAAGTTCCAAGGTTTTCACATCAAATCGCATTAAGTTTTAACACTGTTCAAGATCAGACCTCCACTCCTGTTAGCGATTCCGCATGCTCCAATATGATCCGGCCTTCGGCTCTCATCAATGAGAGATTAATTATGACGGGCATTATTCGATGCCATTACAGTCGGGTCGATAAAATGGTGTTTCGCTATGGTTTTTCAGATGAGCCGCAACCTTTGAATTGCAGATGCTCTCCGATTGTTGGGTTACACTGCCTGCTCATTGTGACAAGAAGGAGAAGTGGCCAGCTGAATTTGCTGCTTAGACCTTGGTTCAAATTTGCATTTCTCTCGGTCTGGTCTGTGTCTGTCTTCCTCGGTTTCTTGGAATCCTACTTCTCCATCTCGTCTTGTGCCCACTGCTGAGACTGCACCCATGCCTCGCCTACGTCAAAGGATGCGTTGCCGCAGGGGGAGCACTAGAGCTCAACCCCTGCGCACTCCCCCCAGCCCCTCAACTGAGTCATCTTCCCAGTCCAGTGATTATTATGCAGGTCGCTATCCAAACACTAGAAGTGGGCAGGGTCGAGTTCTAGGATCTGGCCACCGTATGGGCTCCCCTGCTCCTCATTTCCCCACCGCTTCACCTTCTCCCACGACTCGCACTATGATTTTTTCCTTTAATTTCTCTATGAACTGCCCAAGAATCACAGCTTCAATCACCGTGGTTTTCCGTGAGGAGGCCCAAGTGGAGGAACAATGCACCCGTCCAGCGGGTCTGAGCTCAGAAAAAGCTGGCCAGCATTCGGGCCTTCAGGAGGGGAGCGATGGCATGGATGTGGAGATAGCACTTGGCGATCCTGGACCTTCCGAAGGATGGTGCCGAATCGTCGAGGAACCACCGAAGGAGTAGTTTGGTTAATTTGGTTTTCTTGCTTCGCGGCCCACTTAATTGGGCCTGTTTTAGATTATATTACTGTGCTGGACCTCTGTAATATTTTTGAATTCTGTAAACGTTCAAGACTGGTTTCACCGTATGAGGGCAGTCTTCTTTTTTTATTTTTTGATGACAAATTTGCCATAAGTCTGGGCAATGTTTTTGACTTCGGTCATGCTGTAATTTTATTCCCACTGTTAATAGATTAACTTTACTTAGAAAAAAAAATGTTGCCATGTTTCTATTTTAAACTTGTTTTTTGAAATACAGAGCCATGTTTATATGATTTTTTATAGTCGAAGCGCTGCAGGGTGGTTTATTATATTAATATTTCACGGTCGAATTATGTTCATAACAATTGGAAAAAAAAAATGTTGCCCTGTTTCTATTTTAAACCTGTTTTTTGAAATACAGAGCCATGTTTATATGATTGTTTAGCTATGAGGTGGTTTATTATGTTAATATTTCATGGTCGAATTATGTTCATAACAATTGGAAAAAAAAAATGTTGCCCTTTTTCTATTTTAAACCTGTTTTTTGAAATACAGAGCCATGTTTATATGGTCTACGTATTATACTATTTCTCTGTATATCTACAGGAACCTTTTTGCTATGAACAGGGTGGATGCTGTAGCGAGCTACTAATGGAAACAAGCGAGCCTGAACCTTACATCTCGGATGCAACAGATGGTTACCAATTTTGGAATCAAGCGAGCCTGATCTTACAAGCGAGCCTGGGTTTCTGCAGATGGTTTTTATTTCCGGGAACAAGCGAGCCAGAACATACAATCGACCCTGGGTTTATACATATTTTTGCTCTATCATGGATGCTTTTTGTGTGAGGCGTATATCAACAGTACATGTCCCTGCACATTTCCTGTATCCGCTTTATGATACTATTTTATGTGTTGACAGGTTATCACTCTGCCTTCAAAACTAGCGATGATGTTCTATGTTGCTGGTTTATTGATATGCTTTGATGGTCTTTTTATATTTTGGACATATCACACTCCTCACATGATTATCGTTTTTCTCTGTTCAAGGATTTGGGGTACTTTAATTTGTATTTGGAACAATGGACGTCAATACTCTATCTGTTGCTTTACTATTCTACGTACATACTGCTATTTCACTTTCATATAGATGCCTCAGGCATATTTGGATGCTTTCTCATATTGTCGATAATCTCCATGTGGACCGTTACTAGGTTTTATATCATGTCCCTGTATGTGACATGGGGTATTTTTCTATCATTGTCTGGGGTGGGACTTCCACTTTTCTGGATGGATATTTGGGTTCCAATCTTTAGATGTGAAAATGTAATGACTTCATGGACTGTTTTACTTCATATAATATATTCAAAACAACGTTTTTTCTCTTGTGAAAAAAAAATTCTTGTTTATAGTCGAACCGTTGCGGGGTGGTTTATTATATTAATATTTCACGGTTGAATTATGTTCATAACAATTGGAAAAAAAAAATGTTGCCCTGTTTCTATTTTAAACCTGTTTTTTGAAATACAAAGCCATGTTTATATGATTGTTTATAGTCGAAGCGTTGCGGGGTGGTTTATTATATTAATATTTCACGGTCATTGGAACGCCCACAATTCATAACAAATATTGGAGATTTACTATCCTGTTTTAAAGTTTCATTTTTTTTTTTTTAAATTGAACCCATCGTCGGTATACCGATGCTTTGTAAGCGTCGGTCTTTCAACGTCTTGAACGATTTACGTCGGTCTTCCTAGGGTCGGTATTGCGACGCTTTTAGAATGCGTTGATATTGCGACGCTTCTGGGACGTGTCAGTCTTGCGACAGCATAAAAACGTCGGAAGAGCGACAGTACAAAAACGTCGGAAGAGCGACGTTCAAAACGTCGAACCACATTTCGTCGGAATTGCGACAGTTTACAAAGGTTGGAAGAGTGACGCTCAAAACGTCGGACCACATTTTGTCGGAATTGCGATAGTTTACAAATGTCGGAAGAGTGACGTTCAAAATGTCGGACCACATTTCGTCGGAATTGCGACAGTTTACAAACGTCGGAATCGCGACGGTTTGGGAAACGTCAGAAGAGCGACGCTTGTTTGGAAACGACGGAAAAAGTGTCGGTAGTGCGACACTTTGTCAGTGCGTCGGAATTGTGATGTAATGGAAAACCATGTTTTTCCCGTCCTTGAACTGTTGCTCTTGCGATGACTATGTGTCGGAATAGCGACGAAGTGGCCGTCGGAAATTGGGCCAAATTTTCTAGTGGAAGTTTCTAGCAATGGTCTTCATCGTGGCTTTTTTTGGAACATTTTTTACAAAATAATTTTCCTTTTTCTTTCCTAGAGTTTGAATTTATTTTTCTACCTTTGCCTTTAAATTCACTACCCTCATTCCCATCAAAAGATTGTTTACCTCTAGCATCTAAATGCGTGGCTTGGACACAAACCTCGTCTAGACTAGTAGGATTGAACATAAGGATAGTATGTATAAGATAGTTGTGTAAACCACCTATATATTTCAGCAAAGTCTCTTGGCTATGCAAATCAATTCTAAGTAATAAAGCCCTTCATCTAAACCCTTGGGTGTAATCTTGAACACTTTGTCCCTTAAGTTGTCTAAAACTTTGCCAATTCATGATAGCCTTTTGTAAATGAGCTAATGGATAAAATTGATGCTTAATTGTGGAGATAAATTCAGCCCATGATAAAGTGATCTTACCATGTTTTTAATTTCATCCTTGGTCTTGGCTTCCCACCATACCAATGTTTCTCCCTCCATTCTCAAAGAGGCTAACTAAATCTTGGTGTCATCTTCATGAAGGTTTTGTATTCTCAAATAAACTTCCAACTGTGTTATCCAATTGTCAAGTTTCTCTGCATTGACCTCACCATTAAACATAGGCAACTCAAATTTAACATCAAGCTTTAAAAATGGACTTTTACCAGAGGTTTTAGACTTGTGAGATTGATTCACCGAAGTAGAGGATGATGATGTAGAGGAAGAGGATGAATATGGGGATGGTGGATCACCATTTCCTCCGTGTCCTTTCTTTGACTTGTCATCACTTTTCTTTCCTCCTTAAGAACCCTCTTCTTCTTTCTGATGTTTAGACCCTTCTTCTACAAGCCTATCATTCCTTTCTTGGTAGAGTATCCTCACCATCTCCGTCATGTCCAAGAAATCCTTTCGGAACACCCGTTCCTCTTCTTTGGGATCAATATCTTCAGGAGCTTATCCTTCTCTTGAAGACATGCCTGAGGCTTCTTCTATGGCTCTTAGAGGTGGCTCTCTGGCCCTTCTTGGTTGAGTATTACTTTGTGCTCTAACCAAGTGTCCTTTCCCTCTCTTGAGTTTAAGCCTAGTAAGCATCAAAACTTGCAAACAGTTAACTATATCTTTGCACAAGAAAAAATGCAGAGTAAAACTCTAGCTCTAATACCATCTGATCTGAAAATGGAACTATTTGTAATGTTATGCAAAGTATCCATTTCCATATAATTTAATGTGTAAAGTGTTATCCATGACTTGCAAGTTAAACAAAGTAGTTTGGTAATGTTTCTGAGTTTTATGTGTGAGGATTTGTTAATTAAATGTAATGTTTAGTATATCGCATCAAAAATAAACAGCAAGAAAACTTCACCATATCATAACACAACAAAATGATGAGGCAGTTCACCCCTCCTGGGCTACATCTGTCGGTCCAAGGCTCCCCAATGGCATGTCCTTGCTCTATTAATTTGCTCAAAATGGTTACACAGTGAAAAATATGCCTAAAAAGGAAAAAAAAAGCTGTGAATTTTACTTCAGAAGACAGAAATAAGATAAAAATGTCTTTTGTTTCACCTTAAACAGTAAATTACAACCCAATACAGATCCATCTCCTTGATGACCCTGATGGCTCTTTCCTCTTCCCTGAAGAAAAAATGGCTGAATAAAACCTCTATTAGCTCTGAAACCTATCCAAAACTCTCCAAAATGCTGAATAAAGTGAAAATTGACTAAAATTTCATCTCATTTGGTCAAAAATTGAGAAAGTTATGACCCAAACAAGATTTTACCCAGTGGCACTAGAAAACCTCCTCCAAAATTGGAGGAACTCCAGTTAAACTCGACAATTATGGCCAAAATGCTAAAAAGGCGGGTCCGCCAACCAAAACCGTCAGACTAAACTGCAGTTGTATTAAATTTTGGGTGGATGGGCATGTGACCACCCCCGCCTAACTGCCGTGGAAACCGCCGAAGAAATTGCATGTTCATCTGTCCCCCAACCTGGTATTTAATGTTGAAATGCGCTGGCACATGTCATGGTTTTTAATCTGTATACCACTTTTTGGTTAGACCTTTAGGCCACAATTAAACGACATGGTCACGCCATCGGGGTATGGGGTCAGGGCTAGCCCTGAGGGGCTAGCCTTAATTTTTTCTACCCATTCAATCATTAAAGCCCACGGGCCATAGATGTGAGGTTATATGCGAAAGGAGCTGGCTCCTAAGGGCTGGTCCCAAAATCTCTGCCCGTTCAACACACTGAACAGACTTCACGTTCACGCCCACCCGACATTTTAACTGAACACCACAGATGGGCCGGTCGGGTCACCCTGCCCAGGTAGTGATCAAGGGATCATGCCCAAGTTGAAAAAATGCTCAAAAATGGAATTAAACAGAAATGGTTGCAGTCTGAACGAATGGAAAGACCTCGTCGTTGTGATTCTGGTGCCAAGAACAGGACTCAAATCTGATGTCATATGTGAAATTTACTAAAGTTTGAAATCTCCCAATGACCTTCAAAACAAGACTTTTTTACCAAAAAAAAATTGTCATTTTTAAAAGTTTTATAAGGAAAATTTTCATTTTTATAATGTTTTAAATGGGCCTATTTTAGGGTGCCACGTGGCCTTCCTGGAGGCTGCCATGTGGGCCTAGGCCATTGGATTAAATGTCATGCTAAAATGTTGAAGGCAAGGGGGGTCGAACCCTCGACCTGACTCATCGGGCAGGGTCGACCCGACCACTACACCACAAGCAGAAATTGAAGGAGAAATGGGTGAGTCGGGTCAGTAGATTAAGCAGTTGGGTCGGGCAAAACAGTGGTTATAGCCCTCAAGGGCCAGCGCCTTGGTGATAAGACCCGGGTCCAAGACCACGAGCTAAGCCATGTTCAATGAGCGGAAAATGTGGTTAAGCCCCCAGGGCTAAGGGCTACAGGCCCCGTGACCATGAGAAGTGACCAAGGGCTAAGCCCCATTTGAAACGGTGGAAATTTATGGTTTAAGCACTTAGCTGCTAGCTCCATAACCATATGACCTGCAGGCCATGACCGCGGGCGCAGATTTGACACTAACCGCCAGCATAAACCGTCTCTGAAAATCCGACATGTGAATGTGCTTGGAACTGACAGTTAAATTTATTACTGCCCCCAAAAATAGTGTGGTTCTGCCTAATCTGAGTTTTCTGCCTATTCTGGTGGAGTTAACTGGAGTTTCTCCAGTTTTGGAGGAGGTTTTCTAGTGCCACTAGGCATAAATTTGTTTTGGTCATAACTTTCTCCATTTTCATCCAAACAAGATGAAATTTTAGTCAATTTTGGCTTGCTTCAGCACTCTAGAGTGTTTGGGATAGGTTGCAAAGCGAACATAGGTGTTCTTCAGCCATTTTTTCTTCAGGGAAGAGGAAAGGGCCAACAGGGTCATCAGGGAGATGGAGCTGTATTGGGTTGTACTTCACTGTTTGAGGTGAAACAAAAGCCATTTTTAGCTTATTTTTGTCTTTTGAATTCAAATTCACGGCTTGTTTTTCCAATTTAGGCATATATGTCACTGTGTAACCATTTTTGAGCAAATTAATAGAGCAAGGACACACCATTGGGGAGCCTTGGACCGACAGATGTAGCCCAGGAGGGGTGAACTGCCTCATCAGTTTGCTGTGTTATGCTATGGTGAATTTTTCTTGCTGTGTATTTCTACCATGATATATTAAACAGTAAATTTAAATAACAAATCCTCACACATAAACTTAGAAACAATTACCAAAAACACTTTGTTTAACCTGCAAGACATGGAGAATACTTTGCACAATTAATTAAATGGAAATGGATACTTTGCACAGCATTTATAAATAGTTCCAGTTTCAGATCAGTTGATATCAGAGCTCAGAATTTGAGTATTAGGAGGTAGATTTTTACTCTGCATTTGTTCTTGTGCAAAGATATAGTTGATCATTTGCAAGTTTTGATGCTTACTAGGCTTAAACTCAAGAGAGGTGAAGGACACTTGGCTAGAGAAAAAAGTAATCCTCAACCAAGAAGGGCCAGAGATCCACCTCCAAGAGCCATTGAAGAAGCCTCAAGCATGTCTTCAAGAGAAGGAGAATCTCCTGAAGACATTGATCCCAAAGAAGAGGAACGGGTGTTCCAAAAGGATTTCTTGGACATGACGGAGATGGTGAGAATACTCTACCAGGAAAGGTATGATAGGCTTGTTGGAGAAGGGTCTAAACACCAGAAATAAGGAGAGGGTTCTTTAGGAGGAAAGAAAAGTGATGACAAGTCAAAGAAAGGACATGGAGGTAATGGTGGTCCACCATCCCCATCTTCATCCTCTTCCTCTACATCGTCATCCTCTACTTCAATGAATAAATCTCACAAATTTAAAACCACTAGTAAAAGTCCATTTTTAAAGCTTGATGTTAAATCTGAGTTGCCTATGTTTAATGGTGAGGTCAATGCAGAGAAAATTGACAATTGGATAAGACAGATAGAATTTTACTTGAGGATACAGAACCTTCATGATGACGACACCACGATACAGTTAGCCTCTTTGAGAATGGATGGAGCAACATTGGTATGGTGGGAAGCCAAGACCAAGGATGAAATTAAAAAACATGGTAAGATCACTTTATCATGGGCTGAATTTATTTCCGCAATTAAAAAGCAATTTTATCCTTTAGCTCATTTACAAAAGGCTATCATGAATTGGCAAAGTTTTAGACAACTTAAGGGACAAAGTGTTCAAGATTACACTCAAGAGTTTAGACGAAGGGATTTATTACTTGGAATTGATTTGCATAGCCAAGAGACTTTGCTGAAATATATAGGTGGTTTACACAACTATATTATACATACTATCCTTATGTTCAATACTACTATTATAGACGAGGTTTGTGTTCAAACCACGCATTTAGAGGCTAGACGTAAAAAATATTTTGATGGGAATGAGGGTATTGAATTTAAAGGCAAAGGTAGAAAAAGAAATTCAAACTCTAGGAAAGAAAAAGGAAAATTATTTTGTAAAAATTGTTCCAAAACAAGCCACGATGAAGACCATTGCTGGAAACTTCATCCGGAGTTGAAGCTGGAAAAATTTAAAACCAAAGATAAGTCCAAAGAAAAAATCAAAATGGTTGCAATAGCTGAACAAGACCTGGGGTCTGAATCGGGAGATGAAACTAAAAGCATAGCCATGGTACTAAAGAACATAAAGGGGAAAGAGATTGTAAATGAAACAAATCCGAGTTCTAGCACTTTAAACTGTCACATAGAAGCTGGAAATGAAGAGAGGAGGATAGATTTGTTTCATGTGAGGATCATTTCAAAACACACAAAGATAGACACATTATTTGACAGTGGGGAGGTGTGATCAAGAGATCATGTCCAAGTTGAAAAAAATTTCATAATGGAACTTCTCAGAAATGGTTGCAGTCTGAACGACCGGAAAGGCCTCGTCGTTGTGATTCTGGCGCCATGAACATGACTCAAATCCGATGTCGTATGTGAAAGTTACTGAAGTTTGAAATTGCCCAATGACCGACTTTTTGACCAAAAAAAATTTGTCATTTTTAAAAGTTTTATAAGGCAAAATTTCATTTTTATAATGTTTTAAATGGGCCTATTATAGGGTGCCACATGGCCTGCCTAGAGGCTACCACGTGGCCCCAGGCCATTGGATTAAAGGTCATGCTAAAATTTTGAAGGCAAGGGGGGTCGAACCCTCGACCCAACTCATCGGGCAGGGTCGACCCGACCACTACACCACAAGCAGCAATTGAACGAGCAATGGGCAAGTTGGGTTAGCAGATTAAGCAGTCGGGTCAACCGGAACAGTGGGTATAGCCCTCAAGGGTGAGTGCCTTGGTGATACAACCCAGGTCCAAGACCACGGACTAAGCCCTGTTCAATGAGTGGAAAATGTGGTTAAGCCCCCAGGGATAAGGGCTGCAGACCCCGTGACCACGAGCAGTGACCAAGGGCTAAGCCCCATTTCAAACGGTGGAAAGTTTTGGTTTAAGAACTTAAGTGCTAGCTCCATAACCATATGACCTGCAGGCCATGACTGCGGGTGCGGATTTGACACTAACCGCCAGCATAAACCGTCTCCGAAAATCCGGCATGTGAACATGATTGGAACTGACAATTAAATTTATTGTTGCCCCCAAAAATAGCACAGTTCCGCCTAATCTGAGCTTTCCGCCTATTCTGGTGGAGTTAACTGGAGTTTCTCCAGTTTTGGAGGAGGTTTTCTTGTGCCACTGGGCAGAAATTTGTTTTGGTCATAACTTCCGCCATTTTCGACCAAACAAGATAAAATTTTAGTCAATTTTGGCTTGCTTTAGCATTCTGGAGTGTTTGGGACAGGTTGCAGAGTGAACAGAGGTGTTCTTCAGCCACTTTTTCTTCAGGGAAGAGGAAAGGGCTACTAGGACCATCAGGGAGATGGAGTTGTATGGGTTGTACTTCACTGTTTGAGGTGAAACAAAAGCCATTTTTAACTTATTTCTATCTTCTAAAGTCAAATTCACAGCTTTTTTTGCCTGTTTAGGTATATATTTCACTGTGTAACCATTTTTTATCAAATTAATAGAGCAAGGACACACCATTGGGGAGCCTTGGAGCAGCAGATGTAGCCCAGGAGTGTCCAACTGCCTCATCAGTTTGATGTGTTATGCTATGGTGAATTTTTCTTGCTGTGTATTTCTGTTGTGATATATTAAACAGTAAATTTAAATAAAAAATCCTCACACATAAACTCAGAAACAATTACCAAAAACACTTTGTTTAACCTGCAAGACATGGAGAATACTTTGCACACTTAATTAAATGGAAATGGATACTTTGCACGGCATTTACAAATAGTTCCATTTTTAGATCAGGTAGTTGGGTCGAGGGTTCAAGACCCATGCCCTCCAATTTTCATAAACACTTTTCAACCAATGGCCTAGGGCCACGTGGCAGCCTCTGGGCAGGCCACATGGCACCCACTGTTAGGCCCAAAAACCTTATAAAAATTGATTTTTTTCCATAACAATTTTATTTTAGAAAATGACAAAATCATAGTCAAAAAGTCTTGTTTTGGAGGTCACTGGACGATTTCAAACCTCGGTAACTTTCTCATACGAGCTCAGTTTTGAGTCTCGTTCGCGGTGCGAGAATCACAGTGACGAAACCTTTTCGGTCGTTCAGAATGCAGCCATTTTTTAACACTTTAATTTTTAAGCAATTTTTAAACTTGGACATGATCTCCTGGTCACTCGAAGATGTCAGAAATTTTGAGAAGTAGTGCACCAAAGTGGTTTTACCATTGAAGGATGCCTTGAGTGGCATCAAAGTAAAAATCAATGGCACAACATCTTTTTGACTCGGGACAAGTCACTGTTTTGTGTTGGGAGCCTGTTGGACATGGGATCCCCTCTATTAAAGAAGTTATAGAAGACTCTGCAGATCAAGGAGCGAAGCACGCAACGCAGAGTCCATTCTTTACTCTAAGGGGAGTTGGAGTCGGTCAAACCCCCTTATTATGTAATGAGATGGGATTATTTTGTGAATGTTGAACTCCGCCCATGGTTTTGAACCATGGTATTTTAAACGCAAACTATATATAAGGAGGCTAGATAGAAGTCTACGAAAAGGGATGATAGAACGGATGAAATGTATTTGGATGTAAGATTGTATTGAGTGAGATTCTGTGGTTTTGGGTTAGAGGAAAGGCTTGTGCAACTGAGTGCGTAGAGACCTTAGGAAGTATGAAGTTGTGTGCACAGACCCCTGCAACTGAGTGCACAGGGTGGAACTGAATGTATGAGAAGGATCTATATATTAATGAAAGAACTATTGCGATAGATCTGTATTTTTATTGATATATTTTGCGTTAATTTTTGTTTATGAGTATCTATGTTGAGTAAGGTTTTTTATTTGTAATTGAATAGCATAGTTCTGTTTATGGTTGTTTACATTTTTTTATGCATGAATAAGTAACATCGCGTAGTATGCTAGTAATTTCAACAGATGTGTTGAACATCGCTTATATTATTGATAGATCTGACCCATGAAGCTCTGTTAAGAAGTAAAAAGCTCTAAAGCCCTATTCCACTATCCCTCTGGATGTAGAAACCTAGTTCTAGCATCCCCCTATATTGCCTCGGGTGATACTTCGGTCTGTGCAAGCATATCATTGCAGAAAGGGCTGGTAATAGCAGGTTTTGTTGTTTTGCGCAGCCACATTTGAACCTGGGTCTAGGCCCCATCAAACCAACATTCCCATCCAGTCCAAGGGTGTAACCATGCTACAACTCTTTAAACGCCCCCTTCCCACATCTTATACCACTCTTTAACACCCCCTTCCCACATCTACCCAAGTAACTAGCCAACCGGGGTAAACATGCAACAAGAGGCTACTATAATGAGATTCAAGCTCATATGTGACCTTAAGGAGGTAAAAAAAATGGAAATCACAACATATAGACCTTTTGTTAGTGTCAGTATTTGTATACTTCGACCAGGGATCAAAACACATTTGCATGTGCATCTTACGTGTCCCATTCTGAATAAATTTTTCATCATTCCATCAGGTCATGACATAAAATTGTTCTGCTGGTGGTTGTTTTTTTCAAGTAAATTTTTTCTCCCTCAGAAGATCATATTGGCTGACTCATTCCCATTATTCCTTGAGCATAACAACACCTATGGAAATGCTTTGTTCAATTTGAAATCTGTAAAGTCAAAATCTCATTCAAAGGTTAGGTCAAAAAACAGTCCCATTAGGTCATTAGGGTTTTCATTTTTCAAGGTCATTCCTTCATTCATATGAGGTCAGCATATATATGGGAGGGACTCATTAAGATAATCATGATGTATCTATTATACTTTCAAAGTTTTATTTTAGTTTAATGACTTTTATATCAAAATGTCATTTTGATACAAAATTCAAATTGGTAATTTATTTCAATTTTTCCAAATGTAATTTTATGTTTTCAAATGTAATAAATACAATCCCAAATTTGTCAAAGTGAAATTATGTTCAGCCTAAGTGAGCAAGAGATCCAAACTCCATGTCAATTAAATAGCAGTGCCAAAAGTCAGAAAAGCAAAAGAGTATCAGTGTCAAAGAAGAAGAAAGAACATTAGAAAAGTGGGTAACTTGGTTTAAAATTCAAATTCATTAAAGCTATAAAGCCCATTAAGCATCTTAAAACAAGTCATTGTTTCCATATAGCTTTCAAGAGTTTTCAACGAGAGAGAAATTTTGAGTTACTGAGCAGTTTGGGCCAAAAATTGCAAAGCGCATGTGTTTGGAGGTTGGCGCTGCGCGTTCATCCAAGCATTGTGTGCTCACCCAGCCGCGCTGCGCATCTAACCTGAAATCCCTGAGTAATTAACGAAGGTGCTATGCGTTTTTCCCGGTGCTATGCTCTTACCCAGAAACCCTGCGCATTCACACAGTGGTTTTTTTGAAGGTTGTCACCGCTTCCATTCAACTCTGGTTTCCTCATAAATTTCTCCAAGGATTTTTTAATCAGTGAGTGGCCATAAAATACTTCTCTTTTCACATGTTTATTGTTCTTTCAAGAGTTGAAAGTGTCATAACTTATGAAACCTTAGTTTTTAGTTCATTATCATTTTTCATACATCATATCTTTGTTCACCTCCCTAAACTCATACCAGTCATGAGCATGATTAATCCCTAGGGTTTCCATTAACCTAGGTTTTCTATTTACACTCATTTCCTTCATCCATATAAGCTAGCCATCTCATCTCCTTCTCCCTTCATCTCATTCCAATTTTTATCCTAGGGTTTCCTAAGTCAAAACTCAAAAATTTCTGAAGAAGAAGATAGAGGTGTTGGTGAGGCACAAATACCAAGGAGAAATGACCACAAAGAAGGGAAAATTAATAGATTTGAACCAATAACTACAAGGGAACTCATGGCCTCTCCTCTCACTATGTCTTGTTTCAAGCATGTTGGTTGTTTTGAGTTTTGTGAGAGGGTGCAGCGGATTCAATATCACTCTGAGTTGACAAGGTTATTCATCACAAACATTCATCATAAGCAGGTCACTCTTGCTGGGGTTAATTTTGAGATGTCCATCAATGCCATTGCAGCTACTACAGGGATCCCTTATGTGGGAGAGAGATGGTTTAAACAAGAAAACCTTGATCTAAGCTATTATGAACCATACCTCAAACCTAGATACAAGGATGACAAGAAGTCAATTTTCCCTTTCTCTCATCTCCTTGACCGATATGTTCCTATGATGAAAATAATCACAAAGTACTTCATTTGTGAGGGGAGCTTTTCTCGACTCTATTCATACCATATCCGACTCCTCATGCACTTCACTAGATTCAGAATGCTTGACCTACCTTACTATCTTTTCCGCAACATTGACAAGATGGCATTCATTGTGCAAAAAAGGGATTATAATCATCAAATGCAGATTCTTTTTTATCACTCCCTCATCAATATGTTAACCATGCATCAATTGGAGCAAAAGAATATCCCATGGGACACTTCCATTTCAAATGAAGTTTTCACTACCCCACCTAGTCATCATGAGCAGAATATCCCTTCATCATCTCATCCCCCCATAACCACTTTTCCATCTCATCCTGTTGCTCATTCATCATCACCTAGTCAGATCCATTCACTTCATGTTGATCCTTCTTCTTCACCTTTCTATAACCCTTCATCATCCCATCATGATACTGGAGCATCAGGCAGTGAAAGGGACATTGAGACAATTTGGGCTAATGTGACTGATGTTGATCCATTTCCTAAGACCTATCAGAGAGGCCACAGGCATGTGTTTGCTTCACATGGTGTGAAAGGGGCCATGCTTTCTTCATTAGCAAAATAGGTAGACAAGGGCAAGGAAAGGGCTACAGAGCCTATCATTGATGAGCAGGAGGACAAGCATGAAACTGAGAAGGAGTTTCAGCTGATTGACCTTGATGATGAGGACGAGGTTACAATCACCAATGCATTGATTAGAAGCAAAGAGGCAAAGATTATTGAACTTCAAGCTAATATTGACAGAGCACGGTATGTGATTGACTTTCTTGAGCAGGAAAATCAGCAGCTGAAGACCAAGCAGATCATCAGTGAGCTCAGGACCATCAAAGCTCAAAAATAGGCAAGGAAGGCTAGGGATTTGTTGGAGGAAACCTTGGATAGATTTGGTGATCTTGATGGTGAGGAGTATCAGCCTTCAAAATAGAGACCAAAGACAGTACGTTTAGAATAGCTTTAGCCTGTGAGAGACAGAGAGAGGCTGAGTTGGCAGAGCAGCTCACTCCAAATGAGATGCTTGCCCTTGAGATTAGTAGAGATAGAGAATAATGGCTTGATAAATCCAATTTTCACTTGGAGCACCTCTTGGAGAAGGCCAAAAGGAACAATGATATTCAACGGAAGATGGCAAAGCACTATGCCATGAGAAACAAGCTTGCAAGGGCCAAGCTCAAACGAGCCCATGCAAAGATTCAAGCCTTGACCGAGCAAAAGGAGAAGGGGAAGTTATACATACTTTGTGAGGTCTCTCTTCATACCTCTAACCCTTAATCAGCAATCAAATTCACAATTTTGACAATTTTTGACACCTTTGGCACTGTGGTGCATTTTTGAGTTTTTGGGAAATTTGGACAAATAGAAATTTTGCTAAACGCGCAGCGCCAATGGCGCTACGCTCTTTTTTGAGGCATCCAATTGTAAAATTGCCACCACCACCACATTCAAAATGATGAGGACATTAACTCCAACAATTTTCAAAATATTTGGAGGAAAACGTTCCCTCAAAAAGGCAAAAAATGACCAATAAAACATGTTTCTGCCCTTGTTTTTTCCTTAGCGCTACGCGTTTACCAATATTTGGATAGCAGGTTTTGGACAGATCATATGGACACCATTTTGGAAACTGAAAGCATATTTGGAAACTAGACTCGGAGAGATTTCCAATGAGCTATCATGGAACTGATTTGGACATCAGGAAGGCCTCCAAAAGTTGTTTGCAAAACAGGTCATTTTTTTTGTCATGGCGCTACGCTTCTAACAGGAAAATGCAGTTTTCATCATCTTCAACAAAATTTTGACTTTTTGACCTTTACTTGGGAAAATGAGAAAAATTACTGATGTAAATGGTCATGGTGAATGTAAATATCACGTTTTGACTTTTATCTAGGGTAGTGTTGTGGTGAAATACAACTCCCCCATTTTTCACTTATAAATGAAAAATGGGGACCCTTTCAACCGATCACTTGATAATACTATTTTTGAAATTTGAAAATGAGGAAAGACTCAAATGAGTTCAAGTTGTTCTTATTTATCTATATTAATTTGTTTTAACCTCATTTGGGTTAGTCATTGTGAAATGCACTTATTTGAAGGCTTTTTATTTTTCATATTTGTTTGATTTTAGGGATCCTTCATTTTCCAACTCCCTTCCTTATTGGCATTTTAAAAAACATTCTTGACTTCTAGAAACTTTACCACTTGCCTCATGGTTTTGATCATATTTTTGCACCTCCTTTTTTCCTTTTGCATTCATAGAAATATTTTACATATTGGTCAATTCAAGATAAAAAGGGAACCTTTGGTTGTTACATCACCTCACATTTGACATTTGATTGCGCTAGTCGGCATTCTTTTTAGATGGTTTGGCACATTATTCCACATTCTACTTTTGGTCACATCTGTTGTCATCTCATGCACTTATTTTTATACCTACATCACAAAATGGGTTTGATGAGATAATATCATATTTTTGGTCTTTACATCATATTATATTTATACATATTATTATAATATATTAACAAATACATTTTTTTATATTTTTATATGTTTAATTTAAACATATAAAATATATATATAAAATATTGTAAAATGACACAATATATTATAATCATATGTATAATTATTAAATTGAATATATGATATAATAAACGTTCATGGGTTGAATATAAAAAACATTTATAGGTTGAATATATGATACAACACAATGGTTAAATATGTTAACGTGAAACCTCATAAAAACCCACAACGATTTATCATAACCGTATTTGCCACAGCAATTTATTAAAGTGCATTTACAAATGTCAAAATCTAAACCACATCGTTTTATTTCACAAATTGCATTACCATAGTGTGTTATTTGCATGTGATAGGTTTGTAAACCAAGTCGAATTTTGTTAGCCACCAGCTATGACTGCAGGACCGCCAAGGAGATTACATATGATATGCTACAACAAATAAAACAAATTCGCCAACCTGCATTTTCAATTGCACGAGATAGTTGTATTAATCAACCACCACAAGAAGATTTGAATCGACCGTAAGTTTTGGTGCCAATATTTGTGTTGACCATTGGTGATCACCACGTAGAACGCCAACGAGGATCGTATAAATATTTCATGCCACAACCATCGGAACCGAGATCCCATGTAGCACTTTATCCAATGCGCTCACCAAAGTTTGGGTTATATCCAAAGTTTCATTCTTGGGTTTTGTTAATTGATTTCAGCATTAAAGTGGGGATCTTTATCCCTAAATATAATGAGGATATGTGGAGAGAGGGATTCGAATCCCTTATCTCAGTTTTAGCTCAACAAATTTTATTTTTGGCAAACAGAAGTTTAAAGCAGCCTTATATAAAGCCATCAGAAATACATTGAAACGAGGGGGGAAAATTCCTTGAAATCATTTTTTCAACGGTTTGAAGGAGTTGCTACAGGATCAGAAGGAGAAGGGATCGCGATCCAGCATAGGGGATTCTTTGATATCATTCAATCTGCACTTATGCATTTCTGTTTTGTGTAGAGTAGGTGATCGTAAAGATTGTAAGAGAGTTTTTGGCCTTTGTAATATTGCTTAGCATTTCTGCATGTAATAAAATCATAGGTCTCAACTTCTCAATGACTGCATATTTTGTATGCAAAGCTTTGGCATTATTTTGAATTTCCATTCATGAGTATTTCTACCTGAATGCTGAATTTTATTTGTGTCCAAGTTTTGTAATTGATTTCGATTTCTATTCTAAAATATATTTCTTATTGATACTTAACATTTCTGTTGGTTCAATTTTGATATGATTTGAAGCTTTGCAGGAGCTATCTCCAAGAGGCAGAACGAGATCGGATCTATAATGAATTCACTGGAATATATTTGAAATTAAATAATAATTTCTTATATTTAATTCGAAAATGTATTTTGCTTCTATCTCATTAGTTAATATGAATTTCTTCTTTTAGTTAACGAAAACTACATGGAAAATTTGATCATAAACCATTCCTCCCCCTATTTTATAATCGATTTCGTTTTCTATTCTAAAATATATTTCTTATTGATACTTAACATTTATGTTGGTTCAATTTTGATATGATTTGAAGCTTTGCAGGAGCTATCTCCAAGAGGCGGAACGAAATCAGATCTATAACAAATTCACTTAAATATATTTGCGATAAATAATAATTTCTTATATTTAACTCGCAAATATATTTTGCTTTTATCCCATTAATTAATATGAATTTCTTCTTTTAATTAATGGAAACTACATAGTGAATTCAATCATAAACCTGTCTTTCCCCTAATTTTATTTAATTTTCTCTCGGATTAAGAGAGGGCTATCCCATCTTAGGCCGAGATAGGATTTTCGTTTTAGATTAATTTTGTATTTGTAAATGATCTCAACATAAAAGTCCTCTTTGGTTAAAAGCAAACATCTTGATTTTCAGTGGCACAATCCAGTCATTAGTAGTCAAACTTCTATGATTGATTTTAATCATTATTCAAAATACTAAGAAAACAATCATTAGAACTAATGTAATATCCTATATATTAATTTATTTGTTTTAATCAATAACACATAACATTAGAATTACTTTTCTTTTATTTTTTTAGAGTTAACTTTAGCATACTAGTTATTAATTAGTTTTCTAACATTAACTTTCAATAAATAATAATAACCTAAAAGAATTAGAATAATTTTAATTTTACTTAGGTAATATATTTAATTAGATCTGATTTTATTAATTGTTTACTTGGAATAATAATAATATTATTTAGTTAACATTTGTTTCATAGGTTATCATAGATATATTATAATAAACTAGAATTATTATTAGAATTATATTAGTAATATGTAGGAATATATTATAGTATAGGGTATATTTATTTATATATTATAGTTAGTTAATTTGCATAATCACATAGAATATTCACTTAGATTTGACATATGAGATAATTAAGAATACTTTAGCACTTAATAAAGACTTTAACGATAAATGTAGCATTAACAGTGTGTTACTTTAGGATTAATAGATAGTATTAAACTAACAAGTTTCATAGGGATAAAATTATCGTAAGTGTCATTTAGGATTAACAATTAACGGTAATTCAATAATATAAAGTCATTTAGGTTAATTGTAAGACATAACTTATTTGTGGCTTGGCTGAGCCCCAGATCAGCTTAAGGATCAACTCTCTTGCCTAATCAACAAGAGAGCTGATCTGATATCTCTTCTTCGTTAATGAATGAAAGTTATATTTTAAGTAATCAGAGTTTGGGAAAAGGTAACTGGACCTAATTTAACCAGTTGGAGCCACTATTCCAAACGGAAAAGGAGTTTCTTTAAGCACCGGACCGGGTGGTTATCCCCCAATGTTGTTGCAGCAATTTTCGAGGCTTCAACATTTTTGGTGCGAGAAGGAGGGCGTGAGCTAGTTAATCTACATGAAATCTTTGTTTTAACATTTTTAATTAGCCATGGCTCCTATTTTTATTCCTACATTGGGTCATGATTTTAGTTCGTGCAAGCCTACCAAAGGTATACCAAAGAGACAATTTGAATCAATATATGAACTGCAATATGATGGTGAGAATTTCATTTCTGCTTTAGATCATGTTGATCAATTTATACATAAATGCAAATGTTTCAACATCACTAAAGACAATGAAATTTGCAGGTTATTCACTCTCACACTTCAAGGAAGGATTCAAGAATGGTACAAGATCCTACCAGCTAAGTGTATTCACTCTTGGAATCACTTTATGCAGGTATTCTTTTCTGCTCATCACAATTACAGCTCTAAGAAGTTGTGCTTAGAATTTGATGAACTTACAATCTTTGATAATGAAACTGTTAGCGAATTTTCTGATAGATTTATGTTATTATGCTACAGATTTCGTTATGATGATTTACCTCCTAAGAAAATTTTGATTGAGAAATTTACTTCTGTTGTTCAAAAACATAATATAAAAACTTATATGGAACACAAAGAAGAATCTCCAACATTAAATCTTGTTTCTATTATTGATCCTATTGAATCCTTAAATGAAAATTCTAATCTGTCTCAACCATCAACATCAGGAGTGAATCTTACATCTGAAGACGTTTTTATGGTACCTCCCAATGTTTATGATAATGAGTCAAATTCAATAGAATCGAATTCTATACAACAACAAGATTTAAAGAACAATCATAACAATAATTCTTCTTTTGAAAATGAGCTAAAATTTATTGCGATAACAGATGACACATCATTAATTCAAGGAAACAAAAATGATCATCTTGAAGAAAATTCACCTAACTTACATTACGATTATCATTATTTGCAACCTAATCATTGTATGTGTCAACCTGTTGGAATTTTTGCTGGTTCAAAACTTAAGAATGAATTACATCATAAAATGCGAGGGGTATTTTTAAATGATCAATTACTTATCAATATGAATCTGGAAACCTTTATCCATCCTTTCTACAATATTCAAGATACTTACAAATCATTTGAAAAGGATGTGATATTTAATAATTACGATATTCATGAGTTTAGATCAGTTGATAAGTTCAAAATTGCCCCCTTCCATTATGATTTAGATCATCAAACTCTATTACAATTTTTCAATATTAATCATGAGTTGGTTAGTTGTCTTAATTCTGATGTATACATAATAGATTCCTCTAAGGATTTTCCTTCTTTTTCTCTTTATGATGACTATCAACGTCTCATAAGGGAAAATGACAATTTATGTAAAAGCCTAGAAACAATTGATGTTAATACTTCTATTGCACAATTTTCAAAAACAGAACCTTGGTGGATCCTTAAAGGCATCTCTAACCCTTTAGATTGTACATATTTCGATAAATTTTATTTTCAGTTAGAAAATCATTTTAGCATAAAATTTTCTAATAATAAATTTATTCTATTTTTATTTTTAGGAATTAACATGTATAAAGATTCTAGGATTTTTGTATATAATTTAATAATTAAGATTTATATTTTTCTAACACATGTAATGTATATTTTTGCAGGTAATAAAATTAGTGCTTGGTTACATTGGAAATATGACTATACCTAGTCATTTGCCTTTAAAAGGTTTAGAGTAGGAATAAATTTAATCATGTTTCATATTTTTGTTGTTTTCCAAATAATGCAATTATGATGAATAAGGATGGGACCCTATCAGACACTTAGTTGGCATTTTTCTCATTTTTGAGGTTTTCATTAATAAAACAATTTTTTACATTTGATAAATGATAAACCCCACATTTTAAAATTTTAACTCAAATATAAGGTCCATTTCCACTTTTTACTCATATAATTGCAATAGCATTTAAATTTACATTTTAAATAACGTTTAATAAAAAAGAATTCACAAGATCAAATGATGACATAAAATATTTTATTATCTCACTTTATTCACATGTCAATTCATTTTTATCATGTGAAGAATTCTTATAGCATCACTTAGTTTTTTAGATTCAATAAATCATGATTTTCAACATATCCAAACTTAGAGATAAATATGACTAATCTTGCCTATTTTTATATACTCTTCATATGAAGACGTCAAGATTCACAAGGTAAATTGGTATGCATTTTTCTCAGGTCTGTGTACATGTTGATCTTCATTTCTCCTTTGTTCCTTTCTTTTATTTTCTCTTTTAGTTATATTTTCTTATCCTTATATTCTTTCTCTTGCAGGTTTTTATGAGTGCAATTTGAGGATTTGGTTTTGCTAGCGAAAGCAATTCAGAAAATAAAATCACCATTATTCATATAGGGAATTCCTTTTCCTTTTCCAAATTTTTCTTCTTACTTCATTTATAATTCTTTTTGAAAACTAATTGTTAGTCTTCTTTTAAAACATCATCGCTAAAAGACTTACAAAATGTCAAACCAGGAGATAACTCCTCAAAACTAGAATGTGTATTAGCTGAAGAATGTACATGCTCTTATAGATGGGAGGTGAGGTTATTGGGATTCATCTCCCAATGACTCTTGGCCTTATTTATTTCCTAATATTAAATAATATACAAAAATACATATGCACACCCATCCATAGGATTAGGTGTCAACATTCCCCCCTTTAATCCGAAGGGATGTTGGTGAGTCCAAGCATCGATCTGAACTTTTCAAACTTTTCTCTTCCAAGTGCTTTGGTGAAGATGTCGGCAGTTTGCTCATTTGTGGAACAATGATGTAGATGGATGGTTTTGGCCTGAACATGATGTCGAATTAGATGGTACTTTGTATTGATGTGCTTTGTTCGATCATGGAACTTTTGGTTCTTGGCCAACTTTATTGCAGAAGTGTTGTCGATCATGAGTGGAGTGGAATACATTTGTTTCATCTGCAAATCTTCCAGGATTTTCTGGAGCCACACAATTTCCTTTGTTGCTTCAGCTGCTGCCACATATTCTGCCTCGGTCGTGGAATCTGCTGGAACTGATTGTTTGCGTGATCTCCATGAGACAGCTCCTGATCCAAGACTCATGGTGTAACTTGTAGTAGACACCCCTGTTTCTTTGTCGCCATCAAAGTCTGAATCAGAGTATCCGGTCAAGATGAAGTCGCCTACCTGTGTATATTTGAGTCCAAAGTCTTGAGTCCCCTTCAAGTACCTTAGTACTCTTTTTGCAGCAGACCAATGTCCTTCACAAGGTTTTTTCATGAACCTTGAGAGGATTCCAACAGCAAATGAGATGTCAGGTCTGGTGGTGGTCAGATAGATAAGACTTCCTACAAGTTGTCTATACTTAGTTGCATCCTCAAATTCCTTTCCTTCAATAGATGTGAGCTTCAAGTTTTGTTCCATTGGAGTGCTTAAGGGTTTACAATCATCCATGCCAAATTTTTTCAAGAGATCTCCAATGTACTTCTTTTGAGAAAGAAATATGAATTTAGGATGTTGAATTACTTCAATACCCAAATAGTAATGAACATGACCCAAATCAGTCATTTCAAAACCTTTCTTCAACTCTTTCTTCATGGATGCAATATAGCTCTCATTGTTCCTTGTTATCAAAAGATCATCTACATATACCACAAGATATACAACTGTTTTTCCAACTTTCTTAACAAACAAAGTTGCATCATCAAGATCAAAATGTTTGAAGTCAAGTTTCAGAAGATGCTCGGTCAATTTCTCATACCAGGCTCGTGGTGCTTGCTTGAGGCCATACAAGGATTTTACAAGTTTACAAACTTTGTGTTCTTGACCCTTTATCACAAATCCTTCTGGCTGGGACATATAAACTTTCTCCTTTAGATCTCCATTCAAGAAGGCTGTTTTTACATCCATCTGATGGACTTTCCATCCACTCTGAGCTGCTAAGGCAAAGAGAGTCCGGATGGTGGTCCATTTTGCTGTGGGAGCAAATGTTTCTTCATAATCGATTCCTTCCTTCTGTGCGAATCCTTTTGCCACAAGCCTGGCCTTGTGCTTCTCAAGTGAGCCGTCTGCTTTGTACTTGTTCTTGTAGACCCACTTACAGCCAATTGGTTTCGTTCCCAAAGGCGGATCAACCAGCTTCCAAGTGCCATTCTTTATCAAGGCATCATACTCCTTCCGCATCGCTTCTTTCCATTCATCATGAGAAGCGGCTTCTTTGAAGGAAGTTGGTTCATGATCTGTAGACAAACTCAATTCACAGTTATAAGCAATATCCATATCAACAGGGGAATCAGAATTATCTACATCACCTTCGATTGCTTGAGTGGAACTTCTTGTTCCTGTTTTTCCAACCTCATCAGGATGAACATCCTCCAGTGTCTTTGTCAGCCATTTGGGAGGACCTTTCTGAGATGGCCCAGGCTGGTCACTTGACTGAGTTGGGATTGATTCAAGATTCAATCTCCCAATTCTGTCAATCACATCATTCAATGTGTCATCCGTGGTTGTTTCTTCATGTGGGGGAGAGTGTGGTTCAGGAAATGATTCCACGGTTTGATTCAATATCGGAATCCCCCCTTCAAGGTGTGGAATCACATTATCAAATTCTTTGAAAGACTTTGCATGTGTGAATCTATCCAGGCGATCAAGTTGCCGCTCAACAACCTTGTCACTCTTGGATGATTCAAGAAATATGACATCTCTTGCTATCACAAACTTCTTATTTGCTTCATCATAAAGACGATATCCTTTGGAGGTATTGGAGTACCCCAAGAAGATACATTTTCTGCTTCTAGCACCAAGTTTGTTCCTTTGACCTTTGGGTATCAAGGCATAACAGGTGGACCCAAAGACCCTGAAATGCTTTACCGAAGGAATGTGGCCATGCCACATTTCAAAAGGAGTTTTGTTTCTAATTGAACTTGAAGGACACCTATTCTTTATGTAAACGGCACATAGAACTGCATCAGCCCAAAACATCAATTTCACATTCTTGAAAAATAACATGGAGCGGACCATATTTAAAATAGTTCTGTTCATTCTTTCAGCTACACCGTTCTGTTGGGGATTATATGGCACAGTTGTTTGATGTTTGATTCCATTTTGACGAAGATAATTTTCAAATTCGTTTGAAGTGTATTCTTTTCCATTATCAGTACGTAGAGAGCCAATATGTGTTTGTGCATCATTTTCAATCCATGCATGAAAATTCTTGAAAGTTTGAAAAGCATCAGACTTATTCTTCAGTAAGTAAATCCAACACATTCTGGTGTAGTCATCAATAAATGTCATCATGTATTTGTTTCCATTTGCAGAAGCAATAGGCATAGGGCCACATAAATCTGAATGAACAAGTTCAAGTTTCCTATGTGCTCTTGAGTATGAATCATGAAATGGCTGTTTGCTATGCTTTCCTAGAATACAAGCATCACATTCCTTAGGTTTTCTAGGAATTGTAGGCAGTCCATCAACACCATTTTTCTTCAACAAACGAAGGCTGTCATACTTTAAGTGTCCAAATCTAGCATGCCATAAAAGACTTGATGGAAATGTACCTTCATCATGATGTGAGCTGAATGCAAAGTTTTGAGCATGAGCAGATGAACCTTTCAGCTTCAAGAGTCTCCCTTCTTCTATTCCCTCCATGACAAGTGAGTGATATGATGCTGATCTGACCTCTGCCTTGCCATCAAACAAGTGAACTGAGTGTCCTTGCTGCCGGATTTCGATCAGGGACAGCAAGTTTCTCTTCAACTCCGGGAGGTATAGAACCTCATGTAGGATATGATCGGGAAGACCAGGCAGTTTAAGCCTGACTGTGCCAAGCCCTGATGGCTTGAGTTTGGATTTATCTGCGAAATATACTGCTCCATCAACTTTGTCAGTGAATTCTTCAAAAAAATCTTTTCTAAATGTCATGTGACATATTGCTCCTGAATCTAGCAACCAATCATCTCTCCATGAAGTAAATGAAACATCAAATAGGTTTTCAGTTACTCCATTGTTACAATGTGCTAGAACAGAATGAGCTGATTCAGCTAGTTTACCTTTGTCTTTGTCATCAGTTTTACCTCTGTCTTGATTTGTTTGCTGCTGAGCTTTAGATTGTCTGCCCCCCTTTTCTCTGAAGTTTCTTCTTCATCTTCTGTCTTCTCTTCCTCTGGATGGACCTGAAGCGTGTCTCTTTTCTCTCTGTGCCAAGTAGGCAGCCTCTTTAGAAGATGAAGGGACTGTCATCTTCTTTTGAAGGAGGAGAGAAAAAAACTCTGCTGGAAAATTTCTCTTGAAGGAGAGAAAACAAAAAATCTTTGCTGGAAAATGTACTGAAAAAACTCTTTGCTGCAAATATGCTGAATTTTAAAAGGACAGAAACACTTTGCTAAAAAATCTGATTCTAAAAACTCAAGCTCTTTGCTAAAGATCTGAATTCAAATGGACAAAAAAAATACACTTTGCTATAAACTGAATTCTGCATAAAAAAAATGTATTTTTTTTTTATTTTTGTTTGGGGAATAGAAAAGTCGATATGGAATGGAAGGGAGAGTACGGAATGTGAATGGAAGTATTATGGTATTAGAAAGTGGAGGCGGTATGGGGGGGCGATATGAAATAGCAATTGGAAGGGTCGCAATGTATATATGATATAGCAAATGTGGAAGGGTTGCAACGTACTAACAAACAGTGGACAGCGTTTTATATATATGCGTTTCACAATATATGACTGGCGCAGGTATTGAGGGGCGTATTACATGTGAACATAATGGACATACCATACAATACAACGCATCACAATGTAATCAATACAACGCATATTAGGGAGGGCGGTCAGCGCTGTATTAGAGGTGGAGGCAGCGTATAAAAACAACATATATAACATATGACAGCGTTTTTAATGTAATCACAATAACACAGCATTTAAATAAAACACAGCTGCTGCCACATATAACACAGCGTTTAAATGGACAATGGATAGGCGTTTAATATCAATAGACAGTTGTATTAATATATACAATGAACAGCGTTTTTATAGACAGCGTATAGATGTGAACTGAATGCAGAGTTTTAATGTGCAGCGTGGACAGACAGCGTGGGAGCGTTGTGTACAGCGTATTGAAAGGCGTCATATCATAACGCAGACCATGCTAGGGGCGGAAATACAATATGACTACGCTGGAGGTGTATTGATATGGCGGTGTTGTATATGGAAGGGCGTTATTTTATGACATGGCGGTGTAATATATCGCTGGTATGGAACGTAGGGGCGGAAATATATCGACAGACAGCAATAATATTATATGACAGTCATATTATGAACAGTGGTATAATACCTGCGTATGACAGCGTATTATGAAAGGGTCGAGGTCGATATTTGCAGCACGGGGGCGGTATTTGCAGTGGCAGAACGTATTAAGCAGAGGAGTTGTTTTTAATAAAACATATGTATTGCACGACAGCGATATATACCATGACAGACAACCACGCTGTAAATATTGAGACAGAACACTGTATTGTTTTATATTGAGACAGAACGTTGTAGGGAATAGAACAGTGCGTTGGGTAGGGAATAGGGAATAGAACAGTGCGTTGGAGAGAGGGTATGAGCGAGGGAAGGGAGCGCAGGTCGAGGGAAATGAATGGGTCGATAGGTATGGATGGAGAGGGCGCAGGGATGAATGGAGAATGGAGGAGGCCAAAAAGGGCGTTACAAAAAAAATTTGAAATTGAATCTGCAGAATGACAGAGTTGCAGGACTACTGGACTTGCAGAATTGCAGAGCCTGCAATTTGCAGAATGACAGAGCCTGCAGTCTTCAGGAGCTGCAGGAGCTGGAGCTGCAAATGTCAGTACTATATAGGGAAAAAAAAATGCAGAATAACAGTCTAGAAATTAAGAGCAGCAGAAAACTATTAAAAAATATGACTGAGCAAAGGATAGGGAGTTACACCACAGGGCAGAAATGCCAATTGTGGGGCTGGCTCTGATACCATGTCAAACCAGGAGGTAACTCCTCAAAACTAGAATGTGTATTAGCTGAAGAATGTACATGCTCTTATAGATGGGAGGTGAGGCTATTGGGATTCATCTCCCAATGACTCTTGGCCTTCTTTATTTCCTAATATTAAATAATATACAAAAATACATATGCACACCCATCCATAGGATTAGGTGTCAACACAAAATAAGTTTTAAGCAAAATTGGCAAAAATTCCTGTTAAAGCATTTGAATAAAAATTTTAAAACTACATCAATACTTTTAAAATACGAGCAGCACTTAACAAACATCTTACAAGATAAAAATTTTAATTTTAAAACATATTCATCATTTTATACTTTTTATCTTGTAATGATGTTTCTCATGATCTATTCTCTTGATGATCTTCTTTATGGTTTTCTATCTTTCATTTAAATTAATTTGATTTTAATAAACTTAGGAACAAGATAACTCTTTTAAAAATTTAAAAAAAAATAAAATAAAATAAATAAATAAATAAGACAATAACTTAACTTGATGAATATTTGAAAACATAAACTTAATGTTCTTTTCAAAACATCATAGTCTTGTTTGAGTTGTTTTCATTTCATGTTTTTGTTTTTCTTAAGAGCTTGTTTGTTTTCATTCTTAGTTCTTTCATTTTAATTTTTATCCTTTTTAAATAGAGTTTGTTTCACAATAGACCATTTTCAATTAATTTGAAAATCCTCATACATATTCTTTTAGTAGTATTATCAACTGTTAGTAAGAGGAATTTTTCTATTCAACTTTGGTTTCATGTATGGGAAATTATTAACTCTATATTTCAGAAGAATTATAGGGTTAAAGGAAGAATATCTGGTTAATTTTCAAAATTGCTCCCATTCAGATTTCAATTTGAAACGCTGATTATTCTTTATTATCATTTTAACGATCTTAATCTATAACATAAGAGTTTATTTTTATGAAAACTTATCTTAAATTCATCTTTAGCTAAAATAACACAAGCAATATCAAAAGTTTAGTTTTTTAAACTCTTCCATGTCATCCCAAATCTCTTAAAGAGATAATTTGTCCCCCATCTATTATCACCAACTATCAGAGTATAAATTAAAAGCTACAAGAACCTGAAAGATAGGGGGTCTCTTTACAGAGCCAACCTACCATGATCATAGGTTCTGATAATTATGACATTGTCAATCTGATTACCACATCAGGATAATGGCTCACAACTTTACGTTGTAAGACAAGAGGTCTCATCACGAGCCAGCTTGTTCATGACTATCAAAACTTGTGAATGGCATTGTCATGATCTGGTCACCAAGCCAGGGCAATGGTTCTCAGGTTTTTAATAAAATAAAATTTTCTCTGAATATTCAAATATAGATGGGATACTGACATTTTGGGCTAAGAGGTAACCCTGCCGAGCCTATGGACGCCTGCTGGCAGCAGTGGTCCTACCTATGATTATAAGAGTTCATATTTATCACTAAACAAAACAACATGTTTGTGTTCTTTAAGTTTAAGTTGTCATTAAATAGTTGTTTGTAATTAGCTCTCTTATAATCAATATTTACAAGATATGCAAAATGATAGTATTTGATTTCATTCAAGAGTTTCGAATAAAAGTATGAATCTTAACAATTTGATTTAATTTAACTTCTGTTTATTTTTCCTTAGAATTTTATTATTAATTCTAACAGAGATAATTGGTTCTTCCCAGTATGTCGCCAATTGTTGTGGTGAAATACAACTCCCCTATTTTTCACTTATAAATGAAAAATGGGGACCCTTTCAACCGATCACTTGATAATACTATTTTCGAAATTTTAAAATGAGGAAAGACCCAAATGAGTTCAAGTTGTTCTTATTTATCTATATTAATTCGTTTTGACCTCATTTGGGTTAGTCATTGTGAAATGAACTTATTTGAAGGCTTTTTATTTTTCATATTTGTTTGATTTTAGGGATCCTTCATTTTCCAATTCCCTTCCTTATTGGCGTTTTAAAAAACATTCTTGACTTCTTGAAACTTTACCACTTGTCTCATGGTTTTGATCATATTTTTGCACCTCCTTGTTGCCTTTTTCATTCATAGAAATATTTTACATATTGGTCAATTCAAGATAAAAAGGGAACCTTTGGTTGTTACGTCACCTCACATTTGACATTTGATTGCGCTAGTCAGCATTCTTTTTAGATGGTTTGGCACATTATTCCATATTCTACTTTTGGTCACATCCATTGTCATCTCATGCACTTATTTTTATACCTACATCACAAAATGGGTTTGATGAGATAATATCATATTTTTGGTCGTTACATCATATTATATTATTACATATTATTATAATATATTAACAAATACATTTTTTTATATTTTTATATGTTTAATTTAAACATATAAAATATTGTAAAAATGACACAATATATTATAATCATATGTATAATTTATTAAATTGAATATATGATATAACAAACGTTCATGGGTTGAATATAACAAACGTTTATAGGTTGAATATATGATACAACACAATGGTTAAATATGTTAACGTGAAACCTCATAAAAACGCACTAAGATTTATCATAAATGTATTTGCCACAGCAATTTATTAAAGTGCATTTACAAATGTCAAAATCTAAACCACATCGTTTTATTTCACAAATTGCATTACCATAACGTGTTATTTGCACGTGATAGGTTTGTAAACCAAGTCGAATTTTTTTAGCCACCAGCTATGACTGCGGGGCCACCAAGGAGATTACATATGATATGCCACAACAAATAAAACAAATTCGCTAGCCTGCATTTTCAATTGCACGAGACAGGTGTATTAATCAACCACCGCAAGAAGATTTGAATCGACCATAAGTTTTGGTGCCAATATTTGTGTTGACCATTGGTGATCACCACGTAGAATTCCAACGAGGATCGTATAAATATGTCATGCCACAACCATCGGAACCGAGATCCCATGTAGCACTTTATCCAATGTGCTCGCCAAAGTTTGGGTTATATCCAAAGTTTCATTCTTGGGTTTTGTTAATTGATTTCAGCATTAAAGTGGGGATATTTATCCCTAAATATAATGAGGATATGTGGAGAGAGGGATTCGAATCCCTTATCTCAGTTTTAGCTCAACAAATTTTATTTTTGGCAAATAGAAGTTTAAAGCAACCTTATATAAAGCCATCAGAAATACATTGAAACGGGGGAGGGGGAATTTCCTTGGAATCAGTTTTTCAACCGTTTGAAGGAGATGCTACAGGATCAGAAGGAGAAGAGATCGTGATCTAGCATAGAGGATTCTTTGCTATCATTCAATCTGCACTTATGCATTTCTGTTTTGTGTAGAGGAGGTGATTGTAAATATTGTAAGAGAGTTTTTGGCCTTTGTAATATTGCTTAGAATTTATGCATGTAATAAAATCATAGGTCTCAACTTCTCAATGACTGCATATTTTTTATGCAAAGCTTTGGCATTATTCTGAATTTCCATTCATGAGTATTTCTACCTGAATGTTAAATTTTTATTTGTGTCCAAGTTTTGTAATTGATTTCGATTTCTATTCTAAAATATATTTCTTATTGATACTTAACATTTTTTTTGGTTCAATTTTGATATGATTTGAAGCTTTGCAGGAGCTATCTCCAAGAGGCAGAACGAGATCAGATCTATAACGAATTCACTGGAATATATTTGAAATTAAATAATAATTTCTTATATTTAATTCGCAAATGTATTTTTCTTTTATCTCATTAATTAATATGAATTTCTTCTTATAGTTAATAAAAACTACATGGCGAATTCGATCATAAACCAGTCCTTCCCCCTATTTTATAATCGATTTTGATTTCTATTCTAAAATATATTTCCTATTGATACTTAACATTTCTGTTGGTTCAATTTTGATATGATTTGAAGCTTTGAAGGAGCTATCTCCAAGAGGCAGAACGAAATTGGATCTATAACAAATTCACTTAAATATATTTGCGATTAAATAATAATTTCTTATATTTAACTCGCAAATGTATTTTGTTTTTATCCCATTAATTAATATGAATTTCTTCTTTTAATTAATGGAAACTGCATAGTGAATTCAATCATAAACTTGTTTTTCCCCTATTTTTATTTAATTTGCTCTCGGATTAAGAGAGGGCTATCCCATCTTAGTCTGAAATAGGATTTTCATTTTAGATTAATTTTGTATTTGTAAATGATCTCAACATAAAAGTCCTCTTTGGTTAAAGGCAAACATCTTGACTTTCAGTAGCACAATCCATTCATTACATTAGTCAAACTTCTATGATTGATTTTAATCATTATTCAAAATACTAAGAAATCAATCATTAGAACTAATGTAATATCATGTATTTTAATTTATTTGTTTTTAATCAATAACACATAACATTAGAATTACTTTTCTTTTCTTTTTTTTGAGTTAACTTTAGCATACTAGTTATTAATTAGTTTTCTAACATTAACTTTCAATAAATAATAGTAATCTAAAAGAATTAGAATAATTTTAATTTTACTTAGGTAGTATATTTAATTAGATCTTATTTTATTAATTGTTTACTTGGAATAATAATAATAGTATTTAGTTAACATTCATTTCATAGGTTATCATAGATATATTATAATAAACTAGAATTATTATTAGAATTATATTAGTAATATTTAGGAATATATTATAGCATAGGGTATATTTATCTATATATTATAGTTAGTTAATTAGCATAATCACATAGAATATATTCATTTAGATTTGACATATGAGATAATTAAGAATACTTTAGCACTTAACAAAGACTTTAACGATAAATGTAGCATTAACAATGTGTTACTTTAGGATTAATAGATAGTTTTAAACTAACAAGTTTCATAGGGATAAAATTATCATAAGTGTCATTTAGGATTAACGATTAACAATAATTTAATAATATAAATTCAACTAGGTTAGAATAGTTAGGTTAATTGTAAGACATAACTTAGTCGTGGCTTGGTTGAGCCCCAGATCAGCTTAAGGATCAACTCTTTTGCCTAATCAACAAGAGAGCTGATCTGATATCTCTTCTTCGTTAATGAATGAAAGTTATATTTTAAGTAATCGGAGTTTGGGAAAAGGTAACTAGACCTAATTTAACCAGTCAGAGCCACTACTCCAAACGGAAAAGGAGTTGCTTTAAGCTCCGGACCGGGTGGTTAACCCCCAATGTTGTTGCAGTGATTTTCGAGGCTTCAACAGGTAGATGCATCAGATAAGTCTTCTAGAGGTCAAATGAATCAGTTTCCTCTCTTTTAGAGGCAAATTGTTGAGTTTTCCTAGTCTTCAGATTATGTTTGGGGAGTAGGTGAAATTGATCCCTATCTCATGGATTCGATTCCCTGAGGCTAGGGAGAGTGGTTTTGAGGTATATTTGATGTATTATTTCATTCATTGTAATGGTTGGACTCACTTGGAGCTTTGGCATCTCAAGAGACATTTTTGTATTAGTTTGGTTTGGACATTAATAGAAATTTGCAACTATTTCTTTGGGATCCATGTGGTATGCAGTGTTTGACATAGTTTCTTCTTTGTGATCATTTTTATGAATGTATTGTAGCTTATAAACCATTTTCATGTCTATGATATGCTTAATTTCAAGTTGAAAAGAAAAATTCATAGTTCATGCTCTGTTTTGGGAAATTTATCATAATTTGTTTATTTTCTTTAGTTTAGGGAGAATTCATCTTGTATGCTCTTCCTCACTCCTCACCAGACTCTTCACCTCACCATAATAATCTTTTCATTTCAAGCCCTCTACCTACCTTGCCCCTTAGAACCTCTGCAAATTTTGACCTAATTTACTTGCCCTAGTTGTTTGACTCCTCCTGATCCAGCAAACCCTACAAAATCAAAATCAAAACCCTGAGCTAATATACCTAGCCTAAAATATTCTTTCCTCAGTCACCTTGACTGTGTTCTATATGGAGAGAGCCCTCTCATGGCCTAGTAGGGCTAGCTACTTGGCTAAGTGTGGTTTGAGGTTACCTCGGGATTGCCTCTCTCAGCCTGAGGTTCAATCTAAGTGACAACATTTTGGTGACTCCACTAAGGAAGAAAAAGTAAGATCAGATCAACCCCAGTAATAAATTTTCATTGAAATTCTTAAACTTCTTGATGATAAGTTTAGAATTTATTCAAAGGCTAAATTGAAAAAATTGTAAAGTGCATATTTGTTATTGAAATTGGACATACTGTCTTCCCAAAGATATACCAGATCCAACCCCGATACAAATCCTCCTACCATTGTTAGTGATCCTCAGAACATTGGAAGAAAAGGTAAATCTATTGCTGAGACTTGTAGTTTAGTCAGAAATCAATCAGAAGGAAGTTCCATCCCAGAGCTCATTTATTTCCCGAAGGGTTAGAAAACTTGCAAGATATTGAATTTGATATAAATTTTGAGAAAATTTTATTCCGAAGTAAATCTTTGAGTTGGATTGATGAGACAGTTGTTGATTCCTCCATTTCCTTCCATAGTTATGTTGAAGATCATTTTTCACACTCCCGATTAGGGTTTTAATCAAGGTCTCAATTAGGAACACAAATTTTACAAGTTCTTAGAGATTTGCAAAATTATTCTTCACAAGTAAATGCTTGGGTGACAAGCAGACCTCAGATCTCAGCTTCTTCTTCCATCACTTCATCTATTGTTACTCATAATATCCCTTTTTCCCCTCCTTCTTCTTCATCCGTTGTTCACACTACTCAGTCAGGGACAAGTCTTCCTTTGATTACATCAGGCATCCAAATCCCTGTTATAAATCCTCCACCTCCAGTCATCATGGCTGCAAGATATTCCTGCAAATTATCAAACTAAAATCCATGTGTTTGACAATACTCAGCCAATGACAGCTCAAAAACATGTAGATAAGATGAATGACTTATTTGACCTTCATGAAACTGATATAGAGGATGTGAAGATGAGACTGTTTGCACAAATTTTGGGAGGGGAAGTAAGAAAATGGTTCAGAGCTCTACCATCAGCCACTATTGACACCTTAGAATATTCGCATCATCGGTTTTTAGAAATATGGGAAGAAAAGAATAATCCCCTTCAAATCTTGTCTGGATATGAGAACATCAAAATGAATGTTGGTGAGTCTATTCAAGATTATTACGTGAGATTTAATGTAGTGTACAATGCTCTTCCTGCACATATGAAACCACCAGAGGGTATGGTTTTGGTCAAGTTCCTGGATGGATTTGATGCTGATATGGCATATCAGTTGTGTGAACATGAACCTACAACTTTAGCAGAAATGCAAAATAATGTTGTAAGTGTGGAATCTAATCTGCTGGCAAATAGAGAAAGGATGAGATCTGAAAAGAGGGTGAATATCAAAGAGGATACATCCACTTCTGAGGAAAAAATGGATTCATTACTCTGAACTGTGGAGAGAATGGTTGACCGACTATCTATATCAGATAAACCTGAACCACAGATACATAATCCAAATTTCAGAGGGCAGTAGCCTCAGTTTAGAATCAAGCAGAGAGAGAAGAAAGCACCTGACCAAACAGCACAACAACAACAGCAAATTTGGACCCCATTGCAGGAGAACTATGTCCAAGGAGTGGAAGAAGAGGAAGATGAATATCTGGTGGTTGAAACAAATCATTTCTTTACAGTAGATGGCTTGCCCATGTTCCTGACTGAAGATGAGGAGTATACTGAAAATATTTCTTATCCAAAAGATGATGATGATGATTTGGAAATAGAATCAGATGATTACCAACGTGGATATATGAATTCTTTGAGTGCACAGCAGAAACAATATTCTCTAAGGAGTAGAGATGTACCTGTCAATCCCATCCAGAAAATGAAAGAGCAGTCAAAGAATGATCTTCCTAATAATCAGAGAAAAGGTAAAGAACATGCAGATCAGAATCATAGCAACATCAATCAGCCATCAACAAGCTTAGCTATTAAAGAGAAAGACACTCAGAGAAAGGATGTAAGGGATCAAAATGATAGAAAAGACCCTGTTGTCAAAGAGGTAGATAAAATCACAAATTTTAATTTAGAAAATGAAATAGATGAATTGAAAGTGTCCATTCCTTTTACAAAACTAGTAAAGAAAGTCATTACAAACATCAGGTGTCTAAAATGTTGCTAGTTGATCCTTTGTCTGATATGGTTAATGTTAAAGATGACCACCCCGAGCTAATTTTTGGTCCAGCTATAGATGGTCAATTAGAAGAGAGTGAGGTTCCTCCTTTTTATTTGAGCCTAAGAATGCATGAGTACATACTTCATAATGTTATGCTTGATTCTGGGGCTTCTCACAATTTGATGCCCAAAGCTATATTGGAAAATATGGGCATGGATATCACCCGACCTTATCATGATTTGTATTCATTTTATTCTGGTAGAGTTCGCTGCATTGGTCTCTTAAAGATTTAGTAGTTTCTTTGGATCAAATCTCGGCCAAGAATGTTTTGATGGATGTGGTGGTTGCTGGTATACCACCTCGTTTTGGCATGCTACTGTCCAGATCTTGGGGAGCTAAACTCAAAGGTACTTTAAAACTAGACTTCTCTTATGATACTATTCCTGTTTTCGGGCAATTGAGGAAATTGTACAGGGAAAATAAAATGAAATATATGATAATTAGCAAGGAGAAGCCTATCAATCATCCAATACAAGCTGTATATACATATTTGGAATCTTTTATTTTGTATAATGATGGTGATTTGAATAATGTAAATAATCAGTTAGTAGTTGTAGAGGATGTGCCAGAAGTTTCAGAGAAAATCTTGATAAATAGAAAGAAATGGTGCCTTCTTCAATAATACCTTCTTTCGAAATGCCTCTTGAAGAACAACAAATTAGTGTAGAACAGAAAAATGAGGTGACTGGCCAAACTAAATCATAACCAAAAGTTGAGTTTCAGCATCTAGAATATGAAGAGGGCCTATGGAGCATGGATTTCGACGGTGCTTTGGGTAACGAAGGTGCAGGTATTGGTATTTGGATCTGAAGTTCTGTTTGTAAATCTGGTGGTTTTAGCCATCAGTAAATATTGTTACAGCAAATGATGGCTATACCAAGTCTTTAGTCTTCAAGAAACAAGTTTTAAAGAAAAATTGTGAGTTCTTGAAGCCTTGTTGTCCCTTGTCCAAAACATCCCTTCTATTCCACTGATATCTCCATTAAAAATCCTCAAGAAGACCTGATATATAAAGGAGACTATTTTCAGCCATGCTCCCCATCTTTTCACCTTCATAAATTCCTCCAAAATCCCCTCATATCACCCTTTTTTTCCCTTTTATTCATCCTCCATTTTCCTCTGAAATTTCCCCTTTTTTCCTTCTCATTTTCCCTTCATTTTCCTAAAAAACCTCCAAAAATCCCTTTTAAACTTATAAAAAACTCTTTTTTATGGTTTAAATCTTCCCCTTTTTCCTACCGGAACCTCAAAAAAGGCTTAAAAACCCATAAAAATCATAAAAAACCTTTGAAAACCCTGTTCGCTCCTTTAAAGCTTTAAGCCCCCTTGGCTTAATCTCCCGCCCCTTTACCGCAATAAAACTACACTATGCAACCAGGCGCTAGCCCTCATCACACATCGCGCATCGGCATTTTCCATTTCTTCTTCCCCCTTACCATTTTACCCCACCAATGCGATCACCTGATATAAACCTTGCCGATGCGATCCCATCGCATCGGCCATCGCATCGAAATTATTCATCGCATCGCTCCACCTCATCGCATCAGCGTGTCTGCAAATTCCAGTTCTTATGCCCTCATAATTTTTCTCCGCCGATATGCGAAGCCCGATTGCATATCCACCGTTGATCTCAATCATGATCAAACTGTCCTCCTTTCATTGCCCTCCTTCTCCCATCGGCCATCGACCATCGCAAAATCTAAAATCTTTTGTGCCCGGACCCTCTTCTCCTCAGAACTCTGATTCCCCGATTTGGATCCCAACCGTCAATCTTTCTGATCTGACGGTTCATATTGATCTTCACTTTTTTCCCCGCCGCTCTTATAAAAAACCTTTTTCCTAAATAAATAACCCCAAACCTTTGAAAAATATGGGCCCTCCGCCTTTTATCCTTCCCCCTCTGAAACGATCCTGGGCGTAGATCTCATTGATCTAACGGCTCTCCTTTCCCCTCTCATCCTCTAGACTACCCCTTGTCATTTCTCCCTCTGAATCATCTCCACCGTCGATCTGTCCTATTTTCCCCTGGATCGGATGGCCATTAACCCTCCCTCCTAATTTCACCTTTTTTCTTATATATTTCACCTATACCTGGATCATTACGCTTTATCGCTATAAGCCAAGGTTTGCCCGACTTTAAGCCTCCCTGCTACCCAACAAAATAGGTGACGTGATCCGCTGGCCCCACCATATGTTCCACCGCACAACTTCCACTCCTCACGTTCATCCACGACCATAGATATTTGGCCCGAAGATCTAACGGTCCCAAACCCATTTCGCGTTCATTTCACCAACAAAACCAATCATGCATTTGGACGCGTAATCGGCGGTATTGGCTAGACAGGTGTCGACACCTGAGTGGTATTGCATTCAAAAGAACCAATACCACTAACCGCCCAACCTCCACGCGAAAACCATCTCCGGTTTTCGCAAAACCACCTATTCCCCATTTCACTCCAAAACTCGGAATTAAGCCCTATTTTCACGTTTTTGTCCATAAAACCCCTCTGGCATACATTTTTCCTCCTCACTGCTCCTCCCGCCCTCCGCCAAGCCTTTGTAAGCAGTTTTAGCCCCAAATTCGCAGGTTTTGTTAAATGTTTGTTGTGTTGCAGGTTTCATGGAGACAGTCATAGTGTAAAGTCATCCCACAGTCCAATAAAGGGACGAGGCCGAGGATGACGATCCTCTGTGGCTGGATTAAATGCAAAGAAGGGACAAAAGGGTTAGATTTTAGTGTTTTTTCTTATTGTTTCATGAGCAAATGGTTACGCAGTAAAACCCTCCAGTGCACAAAGAAAGTGTCTGTCAGTGAAACCAATGAAGTTGAATGAAGAACAATAAAAGAGTATCAGGAATTAAACATAAAGGATAAAGCACAATTTTTGGGATAAAGATAGTTTAAAAGGTTAAAATAGTCAATAAAGGACTAAAAGCCTGAAAGATGATAAAGAAGGCCTAAAAGTTGTATCAAAGGCCTAAATCCATGCTTAAAGCAACAGATTAGCAGAAGATCGCTTCAAATGCTACATCAATGAGGAAATTACTCCCCGGAAAGCCAAAAATGCCACGTACCAGCTTATTTGCCTCAAAAGAATACACAGTAAATGCACAGTCGGAGATATTTTCTAAAGACAGCACAGAAGTTATTGCCAGCCTACCAAAAGCCTCCAAAGTCAACAAAAGTGACTGAAATTGATGAAACTTAATGTAAAAAATCAATTAACAGAGTTAAAAATTTGATATCTTCTCCTTTAGGCCTCCCAAAGGCCAAGAACCCATTACTCTGTATTAATTGAACAATTAACTCTTCCTTTCACTCCACCTCCTCATTTTCCTATAAATACCATGAGGAACCCACTGTAAATGTTGGGTTTTGAATACTTATCAAGTCTAAATAGTTATTGAGGCTGTTGAAGCTCTATTTTGTAATTGAAGAAAGATAGGCTGAGATGAGAAGTTTGAAGCTGTAAAGACCTACTAGACTTGAAGATTGTAACTGGTTTGAACATCAAATATACAAGCCCGATTTATGGGATCCTGGTCTATGTCAATGGTGATGTGTTTCTTACTGTAATTGTAATTTTATAATTTTACTTATGTTTTCATACTTTCCACTATTCTCTAATAAAGAACATCAAATGTAGATTAGGATTTACTGTAAAGTACCCTAAATCTCACTGATAAATCTTTATTTTCATGTTTTCTTCTAATTGTGTTTTTTAGGATAATTCAATAGAGTATAACCAGTGAAGTGTTGGTGAGCCCATGTTTCCTGAGTATAACTTGAGATATTTTCTTTGAAAGTTTCCCTAAGAGTATGCCAAAAGCAGGCTAGATTCAAAGTTCTTACCTGATCTTAAGCTACTTTTTATGTTTATCTTAATTTTTTTCCTTTGAGAATATGCTGAAAGAAGACTAGGTTAAAAGTCCTTATTTGATCTTAAGTTATTCTTTGTTTTAAACTGTTTTTCCTTGAGAATATGCTAAAAGCAAGCTAAGTTAAAAGTCTTTACTTGATCTTAGGCTATTCTTTGTTTTCTCTTTAGAGTATGTTGAAAGCAGGCTAGATTCAAAGTTCTTCCCAGATCTTAAGCTGCTCTTTGTTCTTTCTTATATGTTTGCTTCTTTCACTCACTTTTGATGTTTCATACCATAACTCAATATAAAAAGATCCTTTGATATAGATGACTTGCCCCATAGACCATACTTGAAACTTGTTGTGCAATTAAATCCTTTATGACTCCATAGCCCAATGGATTGACACTGTCTTTGACTTATCTTATCAGCTGAACCATTCTCTCAACCTGCTAATACCTTCACCCTTCAAAATACTTCCTTCATTTTGATGATATCCATCCCAACCAAAAACAAACAAACCCTTGTACTTCGTAACTAGCCTAATATAAAAATAAAGATCATATCTTTAGAAAACACTTATACAGAGAGATCCCTCTCTGAATCCAGGAGGGCTAGATCCTAGGATTCCAAAGTGTTTTTGATGTAGGCTCTGCAGCATTTGTTCTTGCCAATCTTGCAAATTACAGAGACCCTAACAGGTGGAATACCAAGTAATGTTATAGAATGCTCTTATAAATTGGCTTTTGAATGTTCTAATAACTAAGAAGAATATGAAGCATTGATCACAGGTCTCAAAATTTTGAAGAAACTTGGTGCGAAAATAATTTTTGTTTATGGTGATTCTGAGCTTGTTATAAAGCAGGTGAAAGAATATCAAGCAAAGCATCCACGGATGAGAGCTTATAGAAATTTAGCCTTGGATGTCTTAAAAATATTCCCTAAGTATACATTAACAGAAATGCCAAGAACTCGGAACATCATTGCAGATTCGCTTGCTACGGTGGCAAGTAATCTCAAAATTCTGATGAACTTCGATAATAAATTTGAAATTATTGTCAAACATAGACCTAGTGTTCTAGATAATCTAAGATACTGGAAAAAATTTTGGGATAACAAATAAATTAATAGCTTTTTGCAGAATGAAGGAAAATTCAAAGATGCTTTCATTGATGATGTTTGTGATGTTGATGATCAAGACATAGAAGACAATCAGATGAATGTTTTGCAGCTAAAAGACAATATTATTCCTAGAGGTCTGATACCTTTAGAAGTCTGTTTGATCAGGATGATGTGGCCAGAAAACCAATATTGACCCCTATAGAAAAGGGTGTGGAAGATGTGAACATTGGAACAACAGACAAGCCCAAGATGGTTAAGTTGTCTAAGACATTGTCTCCCAAGGCGAAAGATAAGTACATTAAATTGTTTTCCGAATTTTCTGATATTTTTGCATGGAATTATGCAAATTTGAAGGTTTAAGATAAGAATATTATTCAGCACACTATTCCCATCAAGCCGGATCAAAAACCTTTCATACAGAATTTGAGAAGGATAAACCCAAGATTGTTGCCATCCATCGAGAAAGAGGTAAACTGATTGTACAAATCCGGTATCATTGTGCCAATTAGGTTTTCTGATTGGATTTCAAATTTGGTGCTGGTAAGGAAAAAGACTGGAGAAATAAGGTTATGCATAGATTTCCATAATTTGAATAAAGTCTTTAAAGGATAATTACCCCCTTCCTAAGATGGACCATGTTCTGCAAAGGGTAGTTGGAGCATCACGGATGTGACTACTTGACGGTTATTCAGGTTATAATCAAATTTTGGTATATGAAGAAGACCAAGGTAATACCACTTTTACAACACCTTGGGGAACCTTTCAATATGTCAAGATTCCATTTGGACTCAAGAATGTAGGGGCTACTTTTCAGCGGGCGATGGATATAGCCTTTGCTAATGAGAAAGATGTTTTCTTAGTAGTGTATCTAGATGATTTGACAGTGTTTTCTGGTTCTGATGATCGACATTTGTATCATTTGAGAATTATTTTTCAGAAATGCAGGAAGTTCGGGATTTCTTTAAATCCAAAGAAGAGTCTTTTTTCCATGGAGGAAGGAAAAATTCTTGGTCACGTAATTTCCAAAGATGGTATTCGCATTGATCCTTCCAGAGTAGAAGCCATTCAGAAGATATATTTTTCACGGAAAAAAAAAAAAAAAAAAAAAAGAGATACAGTCTTTCAATGATAAGATGAACTTCTTACGCATATTTGTTCCTAATTTAGTTGAGCATTTGAGAGAAATGACTAATATGTTGAAGAAGAAAAGTAGTGTAAAGTGGACTACTGATGCTATGAAGTCTTTCAACTTGGTAAAGCTTGCTTTAAGCACAACCCCTATTTTGGTTAGTCCAGATTATACTAGTGATTTCATAATATTTTCATTTGCATCCGAGCATACCTTGGCTGCAGTTTTGATGCAAAAGAGAGATCAGGTTGAACAACCTATTACTTTCTTCAGTCGAGCCATTAGATATGTTGCTCTTCTCTATAACATTATTGAGAAACAAGCTTTATCCCTAATCAAAGCCTTAAAATATTTACGGATCTATATTCTACATTCACATACTATAGCCTATGTTCTAAATGTAGCGGTAAAAGAGATTCTCACAAAAACTGATCCTGAAGGTCGGAGAGGTAGGTGGATAGCAGCTATGCTAGAGTATGATCTCGACATCATGCCTACCAAACTGATCAAGGGACAGGGGTTAGCCAAGCTTATGGATGAATCCAATTTGCATGCTCTAGACATAAACCTTATTGCAGCAATGTGAGATGATGATGAAGATGGTACTCTAATATAGGTATCAGAAATTTTTCTCACTTCACCATGTTATTCTGATATAGTGCATGTTCTTCAGCACTTATTTCCTCCTCCTGGAATGTCAAAAATTCAGGGTAGGTCTTTGAAATTGAAATCTGCTAAATACTGTGTTCTAGGTAGTTCCCTTTATTGGAAAGATCCAGGAGGTGTTCTTTTGAATTATCTGGTTGAAGATGAAGCTAAGCAGGTAATGGATGAATTTCATAGGGGAGATTGTGGAAGTCATTTGTTTTGGAAAACAACAGTTAACAAAGTGTTGAGAGCAAGGTATTATTGGCCAAATTTATTTTCTAATTTGTACAAAACAGTCACAAATTTTCATGAATGTCATGTTTTTCAGGGAAAAAGGAAACTCCTTCCTCTTCCGTTGAAGCCTATTGTAGTAAATGCTCCTTTTCAACAGTGAGGACTTGATTTTATTGGGGAAATTAATCCCACATCATCGACACAGCACAAATGGATCCTAACAGCCACCAACTACTTCACTAAGTGGATCGAGGCCATTCCTACTAGGCAAGCTATGGACACGATAATCATTCAATTTTTAGAATCCAATATTTTGTCTCGTTTTGGTTGTCCTCACAAGATTATTATAGATAATGTTGCAGAATTTAAGTCAAAGAAGATGGTTGAGTTTTGTCACAAGTATAATATCAGATTGGGCCATTCCACCGCATATTATCCACAGGGCAATGGATTAGCTGAGTCCTCTAATAAATATTTAATGAATATCATTAAGAAAATGTTGGAGGAGAACAAGAAAAATTGGCATAGGAAGCTTACCAATGCTTTGTGGGCAAACTGATTGAGCACCAAGAAGTCTATAGGTATGTCACCCTTTGAATTGGCTTATGGTACAGATACAGTGTTTCCAACATCACTTGCAGTTCTGGTTATGAGATTATTTTAGGAAGCAGATAGTGAGGAAGATGATATGCAACGTCGAATCAATCAAATGATTCATCTTCAACAAACAAGGGAGGAAGTTTCTCAATCTACTTCTAAGCTTCAGGAGAAAATAAAAAATATTTATGATTGCAAGGCTAAGGTAGATAAATTTTAGCTAGAGGATGTAGTGCTGAGATGGGATGCAAGAAATGAAGATAAAGGTAAGCACGGGAAGTTTGAAAATCTTTGGAAGGGACCCTATAAGATCTTGGCTTAAAGAGGAAATAATTCCTATTTTCTAAAGGAAATGAATGGACAAGAATGTTCAGGAGGACTAGTCAATGGTAGGCTCCTGAAACATTATTACTTCTGATGCAACTTCTGAGAAAATGTTTCACTTTCATTGTAAATACCAGTTAATATTTTCTGCAAGGTTTGAGGCAGAAAGTCATCTAGGCTTGGGGCCCGAAGTGAAGGCTATAAAGCTTGTTGATTTTTTGTTGTTTTCAAAGTTTTGGAGTCAGTTTTCAGTTAGTGCCAAAGTCAGTTTTTGAGTCAATTCCCAGTCACTTTAAATGGTTTTTTGAGTCAATTTAATAATCTGTAGTTTTTTGGATTGTTTGACTATATTTACCCAATGGTTGACTGTATTTACCCAATGGTTAGGCACTTGGTCTACGGTGTTCTTGACACCTCCAAGGAGATGCCATCCCCAATAAGGCCAATGTTAGTGTCAGTATTTTTATACTTCCACCAGGGATCAAAACACATTTGCATGTGCATCTTAGGTGTCCCATTCTAAATAAATTTATCATCATTCCATTAGGCAATGACATAAAATTGCTCTGTTGGTGGTTGTTTTTGTCAAATAAACTTTTTCTCCCTCAGAAGATAATATTGGCTGACTCATTCCCATTGATTCCTTGAGCATAACAACACCTATGGAAATGCTCTGTTCACTTGGAAATCTGTAAAGTCAAAATCTCATTCAAAGGTCAGGTCAAAAAATAGTCCCATTAGGTCATTAGGGTTTTGTGTTTTTCAAGGCCATTCCTTCATTCAGATGAGGTCAGCATATATATGAGAGGGACTCAATAAGATCATCATGATGTATTTATTATACTTTCAAAGTTTTATTTTAGTTTGATGACTTTTATATCAAAATGTCATTTTGATACAAAAGTCAAATTTGTAATTTATTTCAATTTTTCCAAATGTAAATTTATGTTTTCAAATGTAATAAATACAATCCCAAAGTTGTCAAAGTGAAATTATGTTCAGCCGAAGTGAGCAAGAGATCCAAACTCCATGTTGATCAAATTGCAGTGCCAAAAGTTAGAAAGCAAAAGAGTATCAGTGTCAGAGAAAAAGAAAGAACATTAGAAAAGTGGGTAACTTGGATTAAAATTCAAATTCACTAAAGCTATAAAGCCCATTAAGAATATTAAAACAAGTCGTCGTTGCCATCTAGCTTTCAAGAGTTTTCAGCGAGAGATAAATTATGAGTTACTGATCAGTTTGGGCAAAAAATTGCAAAGCGTTGTGTGTTTAGAGGCTGGTGATGCGCGCTCACCCAGTCGCGCTGCACATTTAGCCTGAAATCCCTGAGTAATTAACAAAGGCACTGCGTGTTTAAAATTTGGTGCTGCATGTTCTGCTCGGCGCTGCGCTCTTACCCAGAAACGTTGCGCGTTCACACAGTGGTTGTTTTGAAGGTTGTCACCGCTTCCATCCAGATCCGATTTCCTCATAAATTTATCCAAGGAGTTTTTAATCAGTAAGTGGCCATAAAATACTTCTCTTTTCACATGTTTATTGTTCCTTCAAGAGTTGAAAGTGTCATAACTTATAAAACCCTAGTTTTTAGTTCTTTATCACTTTTCATACATCAAATATTTGTTCACCTCCCTAAACTCATATCAGCCATGAGCATGATTAATCCCTTGGGTTTCCATTAACCTAGGTTTTCTATTTACACTCATTTCCTTTATCCATGTAAGCTAGCCATCTCATCTCCTTCTCCCTTCACCTCATTCCAATTTTTATCCTAGGGTTTCCTAAGTCAAACTCAAAAATGTCTGAAGAAGAAGATAGAGGTGTTCGTGAGGCACAAATACCAAGGAGAAATGACCACAAAGGAGGAAAAATTAATAGATTTGAACCAATAAATACAAGGGAACTCATGGCCTCTTCTCTCAAAGTGTCTTGTTTCAAGCATGTTGGTTGTTTTGAGTTTTGTGAGAGGGTGCAGCAAATTCAATATCACTCTGAGTTGACAAGGTTATTCATCACAAACCTTCATCATAAGCAGGTTACTCTTGCTGGGGTTAGTTTTGAGATGTCCATCGATGCCATTGTATCTGCCATAGGGATCCGTGATGTGGGAGAGAGATGGTTTAAACAAGAAAACCTTGATCTAAGCTATTATGAACCATACCTCAAACCTAGATACAAGGATTACAAGAAGTCAATTTTCCCTTTCTCTCATCTCCTTGACCGATATGTTCCTATGATGAAAATAATCATGAATTACTTCACTTGTGAGGGGAGGTTTTCTCGACTCTATTCATACCATATCCGACTCCTCATGCACTTCACTAGATTCATAATGCTTCACCTACCTTACTATCTCTTTCGTAGCATTGATGAGATGGCATTCATTGTGCAAAAAATGGATTATAATCATCAAATGCAGAGTCTTTTTCATAACCCCCTCATCAAGATGTTGGTCATACATCAGTTGGAGCAAAAGAATATCCCATGGGACACTTTCATTGCAAATGAAGTTTTCACTACCCCACATACTCATCATGAGCATAATATCCCTTCATCATCTCATCCTCCCATATCCACTTTTCCATCTTAGTATACTGCTCATTGATCATCGCCTAGTCAAATCCATTCACCTCATGTTGATCCTTCTTCTTCACCTTTCTATAACCCTTCATCATCCCATCATGATACTGGAGCATCAGGCAGTGAAAGGGACATTGAGACAACTTAGGCAAATGTGACTGATGTTGAGCTATTTCCCAAGACCTATTAGAGAGGCCACAGGCATTTGTTTTCTTCACATGGTGTGAAAGGGGGCATGCTTTCTTCATCAGAAAAACAGGTAGACAAGGGCAAGGAAAGGGCTACAGAGCCTATCATTGATGAGCAGGAGGACAAGCATGAAACTGAGCAGGAGTTTCAGCTGATTGACCTTGATGATGAGGACGATGTTAGAATTTCCAATGCATTTATTAGAAGCAAAAATCCAAATATTAGTGAACTTCAAGCTAATCTTGACTTTCTTGAGTAGGAAAATCAGCAGCTGAAGACCAAGCAGATCATCAGTGAGGTCAGGACCATCAAAGCTCAAATAGAGGCAGGGAAGGCTAAGGCTTTGTTGGAGGAAACCTTGGATAGATTTGGTGAGCTTGATGGTGAGGAGGACCAGCCTCCAAAACAGATACCAAAGACAATAGGGCTTAAAATAGCTTTAGCCTGTGAGAGACAGAGAGAGGCTGAGTTGGCAGAGCAGCTCACTCCAAGTGAGCTACTTGCCTTTGAAATTAGCAGAGATAGAGAATCATGGCTTGATAGAGCCAACTTGCACTTGGAGCAACTCTTGGAGAAGGCCAAAAGGGACAATGATATTCAGCAGAAGATGGCAAAGCACTATGCCATGAGAAGCAAGATTGCAAGGGCCAAGCTCAAACAAGACCATGCAAAGATTCAAGCCTTCACGAAGAAAAAGGAGAAGGGGAAGTTAGACATACTTGTTGAGGTGTATCTTCATACATATAACCCTTAATCAATAAGTAAATTCACAATTTTGACAAATTTTGACACCTTTGGCATTGTGGTGCATTTTTGAGTTTTTGGGTAATTTGGACAAACAGAAAATTTTCTAAACGCGCAGCACCACTACCGTTGCGCTCTTATTTGGGGCATCTAATTGCAAAATGGCCACCACCATCATGTTCAGAATGATGAGGACATTAACTCCATCAATTTTCAAAATATTTGGAGGAGAATTGGTCCCTCAAAAAGGCAAAAAACCACCAATAAAACATGTTTCTGGCCTTGTTTTTGCCTTGGCGTTGTGCATTTACTAGCCTTGAGAAAACAGGTTTTTGACAGGTCAGATGGACACCATTCTGGAAACTGGAGGCATTTATGGAAACTATACTCAGATATATTTCCAATGCATTATCATGGAGTTGATTTGGACATCGGGAAGGCCTCAAAAAGTTGTCTGCAAAACAGGTCATGTTTTTTGTCGTGGAGCTGCGCGTTTAACAAGAAAATGCAGTTTTCATCATCTTCATCAAAATTTTGACTTTTTGACTTTTACTTGGGCAAATGAGAAAAATTACTGATGTAAATGGTCATGGTGAATTTAAATATCATGTTTTGACTTTCATCTAGGGTAGATGCATCGGATAAGTCTTCTAGAGGTCAAATGAATCAGTTTCCTCTCTTTTAGAGGAAAATTGTTGAGTTTTCCTAGTCTTCAGATTCTGCTTGGGGAGTAGGTGAAACTGATCCCTGTCTCATGGATTCAACTCCATGAGGCTAGGGAGAGTGGTTTTGAGGTCTATTTTATGTATTCTTTCAGTCATTGTAATGGTTGGACTCACTTGGAGCTTTGGCATCTCAAGAGACATTTTTGTATCAGTTTGGCTTGGACATTAATAGAAATTTGTAGATATTTCTTTAGGATCCATGTGGTATGCAGCGTTTGACATAGTTTCTTCTTTTTTATCATTTGTATGAATGTATTGTGGCTCATAAACTATTTTCATGTCTATGATATGCTTAATTTCAAGTTGAAAAGAAGAATTCATGATTCATGCTCTGTTTTGGGAAATTTAGCATAATTTGTTTATTTTCTTTATTTTAGGGAGAATTCATCTTGTATGCTCTTCCTAACTCCTCACCAGTCTCTTCACCTCACCATAATCATCTTTTCATTTCAAGCCCTCTACCTACCTTTCCCCTTAGAACCTCTGCAAATTTTGACCTAATTTCCTTGCCCTAGTCGTTTGACTCCTCCTGATCCAGCAAACCCTACAAAATCAAAATCAAAACCTTGAGTTACTATACTGTTGAGGCCCCGAAAATCGGGTCTACACTAAGGGGGATACCCGCACAGTCCGGACCTTGTTTGGCAGCTCCAATTCCATTTGGTATAGTGGGTCCGACTGGGGATAATGGGACCAGTTTCCCAATATGTGTATGTGTGTGTTGAGAATTGATATTTCCTTTCTAAAAGTTCCTAAGTGAAATGTTTTTATTTTAATTCTAATCTATAACATGCAATTGTATTCTAATTAAACAGAAATATCTAATTCTAAACTAACCCGGGATGTAATCTTTTCCTTATGTGATCTAAAATGATTTCAAATAACAATTGGTAATAAAGATCATTCAACTGTTATAAGAAAAGAATTCAATAAAGATAAACCACTTGGTATAAAAAGTTAGACGAAACAGTTGTGAAAAACATATCTCATAATAAGCTATTCATATACTAAGCATAAACAAATAGCTATCACCGTACAAAAGTGCCAAATGATAACTCAAGCATTCAGGCATTAATATATAAACAACTGAAGATAAATATCACTTTAACACAGAGGCGGAAATAGTTAAGAGATAAAAGTATCATTTATAACTAGTTCTACTCATGAGCTTCAAGCAATAATGACTTATCTCTTCTTAATCCAACATCCACTAAGAGTACAAAAGTGCAACATCAGTAGTAGATATTAAACGCAGATATCAAAAAATCTTGTTCCATTCATTCATCAAAACCTCCTCGGAGGGTGCAAAAGTGCATGTTCTGAGGACAAGTTTTTGACAAATTTCAGGACCCTTCTCTAAATGCATGAGAAGGGTTTAAATACTACTAACTAAATCTAAAAATAATTTATTACAAAAATGTAGGATACGGTTTAAATGACCGTCCTCTTTTTAGGAAAAAATAAAGCAAAACTAATACTAAATCTAAAATTAAAATTAAACAACTAACTACTTGTGAATCTGTTCTTTTAAATTGCAAGTGTTCAGCATTGATTTGAGAAGAGTAGGCTGGCCGGCTTCAGACTTCAACTATGTTGTGAAAACGGAATTGGCAAGAGCTGGCGCCATCTTCTTGGCAGAATTGATAATACATTTGAGAGTCATGCATTGGCTGTGTGGTTTTACCAAACATGCCCAATAAGAATCCCAATTTAACTTTGTTAATCTTTTAATCGATTCTGCCTTTTCTTGAGCCTTCTGTCTCCAGTATGTCTGCAGTTGCTATGCTTTCGGTAGGTACCCTGGAGTAGTTTCTGAGATCAGATTTGCCTTTTGAAAATTTTCATTTATGCAATCACTAATATTGCTTGTTGTTGTGCCTGTTTCTTCTGCCGCTTTCTCTGCTTTCCTGATTTGTGCATCCCAATTATTAAAGAGCATTACTTTGTGATTTTCATTGATTATTGGTGCACTTGCTCTTTTCCCCTCCTCTGTTTCTTGCCAAGCTAAATAGTCAGTAACTCTTTTATCAATTAAATCATAATCATGTCGTAAGTCTAGGACATGATTAGTGATTTTATCACTTTCTTCACAATAAGAGTTCCACTATGATATTCTTTGGCATAATATTTCCTGTTGCCGTAGTAGTTGATCATTTAAGGAAATAGACTCTGTGATAAATTATGTAAGCTTGGGATCATCCTTGTGCATCTCTTGCATAACCTGTAGTTGTTTTTCTTTTTCAGCCAAAATGTTCTGATATCTTATCTGCATTTGTTGGAAGTCTTGCTGTCAAGTTGTTTTTGTGCTTCATTGTTGGAATTGGCTTGTTGCAGTTGTTGTTGCAGAACCTGTACTTGATCTTCTTTTTCATTCAATAATTGTCGTACCTCAGATGCTTTATCAATGGCTACAGAGGCATATGCTCCTGTGATCTGAGATAATTTGGTGAGATTTTCAGTTGGATCAGTAGTAGGATCTTGCCATAGGACATCTAATTGTTCTGCATCATGAGAGAGCACATTTTCCAATTTTATTTTCTTCCTTTGTCTTTTTACCACTGCCTTGTGTTGTGGACTATAGAATACATCAAGAGGAATAATTTCCTCTATTTTGAGCATAAGTTCAGAGGATGGGGTAATTGGAATATGTTCTATTTTTGAGACATTGGTAGTTACTCCTGTGACTATATTTTTTGTTGTTTGTACATTATTCACAGGTGTCTATGTATTATGTCCTTCAATATTAATCAAATCATTGAATGTCTCCCATTCCTTATCTAATTTAGTTCTGACTAATGGTTGTTGTACAATGAGAGGGGGAAGATTTAACTATGGAGAGGTTGAAACATGTTGCTGTGGAAGCTCCTTTGACTGGGAAGTATCCCTTACTGACCCTTCACTTTTATCATGGTCATTATCAGACCTCTTAGAGTGTTTAGAGGTTTCTCTTCCGGACTTTGACTTAGACCTGTCTGTACCTGAACTTCCACTAAGACTGATACTGGGAGTTGGTTCCCTTACGGGTTCCAAGCGTAATTTATCCAAAGGGATAGTAGTTAACCTCATTTCCCTGTATATCTTGAATTCTTGAAATTCTGCTGGAGGAAACCGTATTTGGGCCGAATGTAGAATCTCTTTAAGTGTGCCTTTTTCTTGGAACATGTCATCAAAAATATCATCTTCTTTAGAACACTCTTATCTTGACTGCAGTAGTGAAATTTTTAACAATATCATAGGGGTCGAATGGTCTTCTTGGAAACTTGAACAAATGTAAACATGTAATATTGTTTACTTCTTTGAATACATGGCCAACATCAAATAGTGAAAAGGCCCCACAGGGCACAGGAAATTGTGGCCAGATAGCCTTCTTTTTGTCCTTCAAATCTTTAGTCAAACCTCCTTCTTCGCAGGTTTGATAAGCAATTTCTCGAGCCATGAGTTTATCAGGAACATACAAAGGTAAAACATGAGGGGAGGAAAAACTTTAAAATACCCTAACATGTGTAAATAATTCTTCTCCAAACCATCTCGCAACAGGAAGTATGTCTACCTCTGCTTCAGGAGAAAACCTTGGAGCATCTTTATCATATAACATTTTGTATAGGGGCAACATGATTCCATGGCAAATCTTGTAAAAATGAGGAACGAACTTTGAATCCTACAATTATTTGTGATAAACATGAATGGGTAGGGGATCTTGAGTTGTCCATTTCCAACCCATTAAAGGAAACTTAGAAACATAACAGATTGAATCCATCATATAAGCAGATAAGTAAAAAGGGGGATAAATTCTCTGAGAAACATTTCTTTTAGACCGATAATTCAAAATAGTTGTGGCTAAGTTGTCAGATAATATCTTAGCCCAATCCACAATAGTAGCATTAACAACAACATTCAATAACGGTAGCCATTCAGATGAAAACTTATTAATGTCTGGCTTTCCAAAAAGCCTACAGAGCATAGCAGCAGCAAAGAAATACGAAGAAGTGAGAGAACCAGTACTATACATACTGTGTTTATCCTTCTTTAGTGGTTCGTCTCTCCTTGACCAATCCTTGGTGCATTCTGCCATGTTTTCTTTTTCTTTGGCAAACTTCTCCATGAACTGTTTGTTATAAGTTGCATGTGGCTCCGGCAAATGATACATGAGTCTCAAATCTTGTGGAGTAAATGAGCCAATGAGCTCTTGACCCTGAGTCTTAAACTGTCTGTTCATAATATCAGTACTGTCCAGTACCCATTTAACCATGTCCATGTATGGAAGAATTTTAGGCCTCGCTGCTATCCGGTGCAACAATGAGAAAGCTAGCTCTGTAATGGATGCATCAGAAGACCCATGTGAGCCTGCAGTAGCTGTAACCTCCATTACTCTGGGGTTCTCTTCCTCAAGTAGGTTATACATGCCTTCCCAAGTAGTAATACCAGCATCTTTGTTACAAGCGGTGTCTGTATACAAGGGCGTCATTTCTTTATCTTCAGAACTCGGAGCCTTGTCTTTCTTTCCCATAATACCCCGAATACTGCTTTGTATAGTTCTCTGCTCTTCGCTCCTGCAGTTTACAAATTAAGTGAGAATAATGATAGGAAAAAGGTGACGGGAAAGTTTTAAATGCTGAAGACGTATAAAATATACCACCTTACGTGAAATAGCTCTTCGATCAGAACGAAACCATATTTCATTAATGATTGACAACAAATTCATTGATTAACATTAAAGCGCATAACCAGGTCTCGATTTATGGAAATATTTTTTGTAAAATGAGCCTTAAAGATCTGCGATAAGGCGATCTGCGATTTTCTTCGCAATATCTCAAATTGTTGTCTTGTAAAATTGCAATATCATAATATCGCAATATCGTTGGATTGCAAAATCGCAAATGACAGATCTTTGTTAATGTGTCTTTTCTGCGATTTGCGATATATGCATATCGACGGTTTGAGGTTTTTCAACGTAACATAAGACATTTGAGGCATGCGATGCGATGAATGTTCTTTTAGTGTGTAGTTTCGCATCGCAATCTCGCAATCTTAGAACTCCGCTTGTAAGGAGGTATTCATTACCTATTTGTGATGCGATATTTCTTTAAAGAATGATTCTATCCTATCATAAAACTTAAGTTTTTATAGATTTTTCAAGGAATATTCTTAAGTTTATGATAGTAAGTTTTATTGAAAAAGGAAATACAAGCAGTAATCAATTTTTTAAATTTTTTACGAAGGGTCCCCACTTATTTAGTATTAGTGATAATACTAAATAAGAAGGGGGGTTGTTGCTGGCCACAACAATTAGCGATTCACTTGGAAGAACCAGTTATCTTTGCTTTTCTTTTGAATTTTCTAAACTTTCAAAATAGAAAATTTTTCAAAAAATCAAACTTTATAATAGAAAGATAAAGTACATTATGCTTTTATCTATCAATGATATTTCATTTCTTCTATATTCAACTTTGACTGTTTACTTCCTCAAGCTAGTCCTTGTATCTATATCAGTCACTACTTGGTCATAAAGATAAAAACAAAGGCCTCTCTGTAAATCAGTTTTAAATATGCTCATTTGTCGTAGGTAGAGCCTCTGCTGCCAGCAGGCGTCTATAGCCTCGACAGGGTTACCTATTACCCAGTAATGATCCTGTATCCTACTTAGAGAAATATATAATTTTCAAAGAGAAATCCATATCCACACTTATTGCTTTAATTTTCTTTTTTATCCTTAAAGAACAATGTTTTGGTTTGGTAGCCAATTTATGACAGTGCCATTCACTTGATTTATAACTTTGTTGAACAAGCTGGCTCGTGATGAGACCCCTTGTCTTTTGATTGCAACAATCTTGAGTCATTGCCCTGTTGTGGTATGCAGTATTGGCAAAGTCAGCAAGCTATAATATCTATGATCATGATAAGTCAACTCGTGATGAGACTTCTTACTCTTTAAGTTTAAAGTGTATCATTGGATTATTCTCTGAACATTGTAATTTCCTAGGTGGGGAGGAAGTCATTGTTTCCTTAAGATAGTTCTGGACGACAATGGTAGAGTTTTGGAAAGAACTTTTTAATAGAGAATCTTCATTTTGTTATTGATACTTTTCATTAGACTGATATAAAACAATTTCCCACTAAAAGTTGTTTTTTATCAAAATTTTCAAAGTTGAAACTAGTATAATTTCTAGGTTTAAAGCTTTTAACTGTATCTTTCAATAATAATGATCAATTTCTTAGAAGAATTCTGTTTATACAAGTGAAAAAAACAAAATCTAAAAGAGAATTTGTATTTTTTTCGTGAATTCCAAATGTAACCATTAACAACTGGTTTTATTATGAAAATAAAGAAAACTAATATACAAAAATAGAAGAATGATCTCCTATGGAAAATATTTTTTGAGGATATGTCCGTTAACAGGTAAAGACTCTCTTTTTCCTGTTAAATCCTGTAACATAAAAGTAGATGGACCTATGATTTCTGCGATTTGGAAAGGACCAAGCCACATTCGTTGAAATTTGGTATGTTTTCCTTTTTCCTCATGAGCCTTGTCCCATTTTAAAACTAGATCTCCCATCTGAAAGTCCTTTCTGGATATCATGTTTGAATCAAAAGAGGCTTTTACTAATACTTGGTGATGAGCATGAGTTATTTTGGTTTGTTCTCGTTGTTCTTCTAGCTTAATTATTTCCAGCTGCCTTAATTGTAAGGAAGAAGTTGGTGCTTCATCAATATATTGAACTAAGACCAAAGAAGGAATTGCTAGATGATTTGGAAGAACCACTTCTTTCCCATAAACTAAATTAAAGGAAGAAGTGCCAATGGAGGCTTTCTACGTTATTCGATCTGCCCATAAAGAATGTATTAAAGACTTATGCCAATTTTTATGATTTTGATCAATGGTTCGCTTAATGTTTCTAATTAAGTTTTTATTTGTAGATTCAGCTAACCCATTTCCCTATGGATAATAATTGGCAAAGTATTTAAGTTTGAAACCTCTTTTAAGTGAAAATTCAGTCATAGCATTACCAGAAAAATACGATGCATTATCAAACATTAAAGCAGAAGGTAAACCAAACCTGGTGATTATGAACTGATCTATGAACTCGATGATATGCTCAGCATTAGCAGTCTTAAGAGAAACTGCTTCTACCCATTTAGTAAAATAATTAGTTGATGTAAGGATATACCTATGTTGTTTAGAAGAGTGAGGAACGATCTCACCTATTATTTCCAATCCCCATTGATCAAAAGGCTATTCAATGTTGACTGATTGTAACGGCAATGATGGTTTCTTTTGTCTTCCAGCAGCGGTTTGAAAAACATGACATTTCCTTACATAACTATGTGAGTCTTTGAATAGTGTGGGCTAGTAATAGCCTGCGCGGAGGATTTTATGTGCAGTAGCATCTCCAGCATAATGTCCGCCTGCTGGCCCATCATGGAGTTCCTGCAAGACTTTTTTAGCTTCATATTTCTCAAGACATTTAAGGAGAACATAATCATAATTAATTCTAAAAAGAACATCATTTACAAGCTGATATTTTTTTGCCTTCAACCTTAGAGCTCTTTTCTTGGTGTAATCGAGATTTGGAGGAGCATATCCATTCTTTAGATAAAATATGATATCAGCATATAATGATTCAACATCGTTTAGGCTTACCTCATACATTTGTATCTCTGCAGATGGTTTTTCAGAAATAAGCGATGCTCCCGCTAGTATTTTGCAAAAGCCTTGACCTCTTACAATACTTGCTGGTTTGATTTCTACGTCGTATTCTTGTAAGGTAGTAATCCAATTGGCTCTTTTCTCACCCACATCTTTCTATACTAAGAGATTTCTTACCACTGGAAACGGTACTATGATTTTTGTATGGGTTTTAAGTAAAAAAGGTCTGAAATATTTAATTGCTTTGAAAACAGCATAAGCTTGTTTCTCTATATCTGAATAATTCAACTCAGCCCCCTGTAAATTTGAACTGAAAAATGCAATTGGGGCTTCTGCCTTATCTTGATTTTCTTGAGTGAGTATCGCAGCATATGATTTATCAGAGGCAAATGTATAGAAAATAAAAGGATCGGAAAAATTTGGAGTTGCTAAAGATGGAGCATTAACAATTGCTTGTTTGATCGGATTGAATGCCTCATATTCGTTTTGGCTCCATTTGAAGTTTGAATTCTTTTTAATCATTTCTTGTAAAGGGGATACAATTCTTGAAAAATCTGGCACAAAACTCTTTACAAAATTAATCTGGCCAAGGAAATACTGCATAGCTTTCTTGTTGTGAGGTAAGGGTATTTCAGAAATCTCCTTGATTCTATCAAGATCAATATGAATTTCAGATTTTGATACTATGAATCCAAGAAGTTTTCCTTCACTTAATGCAAAAAAGGATTTTTTTGGGTTAAGTGAAATTCCATACCTTTGAAAACGTTGAAATATCTATTTTAAATATCTAAGATGATTGCCTCGTTTCTTGGAATATACAGTTATATCATCCAAATAAATTACCACTGATTTGTTAACTAATCCCTTGAAGGTGATGTCCATGGCTCTCTGAAATGTGGCACCAACGTTGATCAGACCAAAAGGCATATTTTGATATGCATAAGTGCCCCATTTGGTTCTGAATGTCGTTTTCAATTGATCATCAGGATGAACCAACACTTGGTTGTAGCCAGAGAAACCATCTAAGAAAGACATTAATTTTGATCCTGCAACTACCTACAATATTTGCTCCATAGGAGGCAAAGGAAAATTATCTTTTTGGCAGGCTTTGTTAAGATTTTGAAAGTCAATGAAAATTCTAATATCTCTGTTCTTCTTTCTAACGGGAACCATATTGGAAACCCATTTAGAATGTCGAATGGGAAAAATAATCTTGGCTTTCAATAACTTATTGAGTTCATATTTGATCTGGTTTTCTAGATTGGGATGGATCTTTCTCAGCTTTTGTTGGACAGGTTTTTCATCATTTATCATTGGGATAGTATTTTGGATGATAGAAGTGTCATAAGTTTTGAGTTCATCGTAGTTCCAAGCAAAGACACTTTTGTATTGTTTCAAGAGACGAACATACGCTAATTTTTCTTCAGGAGCTAGGCCGAGGCCTAGGTTGATATTTTGTGGTTTGGTATCAGTTCCTAGATTTACTAATTCATAATTCAAAGTTGAACTTTGCAGTTTTTAATTGGTAGATCTTTTGAATCGATCTTTCAAATCATAAAGGTCTTCTAACTTGACTACTGACTTTGGCATAGCATTATTAGTGCTATCTTGTTGCAATTGTCTGTCATGTTAGTCTTCATCAATTATCTGATTGGTGTAAGATCCTTCAGATGTGAGGAAGCTTACAATATCAGGATCATCGTTGAAAATCCTCCAATTGGTAATGTTATCAAGAATCGAGGGCCTAAAGATTAATTCGATTGAAAATCGATCAGGGCTATAGTCTTTTGAAGGAATGAGCTTGAAAGCTACGTTAGCTAGGAAGTATGCACTAGCATTCTGGATTCTCGGAATTGATGAAATATTAAATGCTATAAAGTGTTCAGTCAGATCTTGAAATAAAGATTGATAATGCTTTAAATGACCTGATAAACAATGTATAGTATTGCGTACCTGTCTGATTACAATTTCAGAATCTCTGAAAACTTGTAGATATTTGATGTCTAATCTGATTGCTTTGTATAATCCTTGGACTAAAGCCTCGTATTCTATGGTATTATTAGTGCAATCAAACTCGAGTCTGCAAGTTAGCATAATTTTGTTTCCCTCTGGACTAACCAACACGCATCCTACTCCTGCTCCTTCATTAGACTTAGAACCATCAAAAAATAACTTCCAAAATAAAGATTTATTTACAGGAGTATCTACAAAATTAATGCATTTAGAACTATCTGTTTGAGAAAAAATTTCTATTTGAGATAAAACAGAATGTTCTAAGTAAGGAGAAGTATGAGCATTAAAATTTCCTAAGAAAGAATCAACTGAATAGTTGCCAATGATATTATTGTTGTATGCAACTGGTTCATTTTCTCCTTCCAATTCTGTTACTATGTATTTCTGATGTTTTTCTCGCTCAACTTTTATCTGATTTGGTTTACCATTGTAAGGAAGCCACATGTGCGACCAATCAGTTGCAAAGTATCCATGAAGTTTTTCTAACCAATCTCTGCTAAGAATTAAGCCATAAAATTCTGGAATATCTGCAACTAAAATGTCAATAACTTGACATACCTTTGGATTAGATGACAGCGTTATGGTAACCTGATTTAATTCGCCGATCACTTCAACTTGCGATCGATCTAACTGAACTATGCGTACAACAGATTTTTGCGATTGAATGTTCAACTTTGCACATATTGATTTTGGTAGAATATTAGATGAAGCTCCAGAATCCACTAAACAATTATGCAAATTTTTATTGAAAATTTCATAAGTAAGAAGAAATGGAGGAGTATGAGATCTCAACCTTCCTCCAATTAATGCGATATTTTCTATATCAACTTTACTCATCGCATTAGTTGGAGGTCTTCCCATCTCGTTGGAAGCTTGAGAAATTACAGGATCGGGCAAAGTTTTTTCTGGTATAGCATGTAATTCTTTACAAAGTACCTTTTGCTGGTGTTTTAACTTGCTCAATTCATAAAAAGTGATGTTATCCCTAGTCTTATTCATGTCTTCTATGATATTATACTCCATTTCATCCAAAACGATCAATGTTTTTTATGGAGTTGATGAATCTGTTTTGACTGGGCTAGTTTGAGTTGCTTTGGATGTCGTTTTCTTGGATGCAACTTTATCCTTAGTCATTGAGCTTGCGCTCTTTGGCTTAGGAGTAGGTTGAGGAGGATCAAGTTGATTTCTACTTTGAGTGCTAACTGGGGATGCCTCTTGATCTTCCTCATATGGGAGGATGAAATCCCACATATCTTGTACCTCTACAACTTCTTCTTCATCAGTAGTTTCTTCAGTAGCAATCTCCTCTTCTTCTTCTTCTGATTCAGCATTTGTAATAGCATTTGGCGGTTTTGAATCAGTAGAAGGGTTTCTTCTATAAGGCTTGAAAGACTTTTTAGAAGATGTTTCTGCTACTTGTTTCTTAATGTCAACCATTTCGTTGGACATGGTTTTCAGAACTTTCTGCAATCCTTCTAAATTGAATGGATCTTTCGATTGTTTTTTCTTGGGGTCTTCCTTAAAACTAACCTTCTTGGATTTTCGTTCTTCTATCGCATTTTTCTTTTCTAAAGCAATGATACGTTTCTCTACTGCTATTGCTTCTTTCATATTGTATGATAAAGTTGTTTTGTTAGCCCTATCAACGAAGATTGCTATGTTTGATGGTAAATTTGAGATGTACCATTCACTTCGTACTTCTTCACTAGGCTTAGAAGCAGTAGGAATTTTATTTAACAGTTTATTGAAATGTGAATTAAAATCTTTGATAGGTTCTTTTGACTCAGCGCTAAGATTAGACAAGTCATTGATCAGTGTCTCTGTAGACCTGTCATCACCAAACTTAGTCAAAAATTTATCTTGGAAGATATCCCAACTAGTAATAGATCCAGACGGTAATGAGAAATACCACGATCCAGCTGCTCCTTGTAGAGTATAGGGAAAAAGTCAGACGACAGCATCTTCATTAGTAACTCCATTGAGATTTATGGATAACATAAAGTTATTTATATGCTCTTCCGCTAGCATGCCTGATTCAGGATTAAACTTAGGAAGCCATTTTTTAGGATGGGCTAGTAATTGACTCAAGGGTGCAGGCATTAAGACTGCCCCTGGGTTATGTTGGGGTTCCCATGTTTTGGCCAGATTGGCAAGACCAAATGATGAGACAACATCAGAACCGCTTTGGGGCCCTAGGATCTATCCCTCCTGGACCCGGAGAGGGATCTCTCCATTAAAACAAAGAATGATGTATATATTTGGAGCTCAAATGAGATGTTAGGCTAGGTATGAAACACAAAGGGGGTTTAAAGTGATTTGGTTGGTTGGTTGCTGGGTTGGTCGTGAGATCATGGACTGGGAAAGAAATGGGAGAAAAAGGAACCAGGCAACAGGATGTTTTAGCAAAGAAGATGAGTCAAGAAAGTGCCATTCATTGGGCTATGGAGTTGTGAAAGGAGAATTACTTGCAACAACTAGCCAAGGCTTTCAGAGGGAAAGTCATCTAATACCAAAGGATCTTTAGACTAGATGGTGGGATAGAACATTAAGGAAGGAAAGTGAAAGAAGGAAAGCTACCCTCTTTCTGTCTATAGATCAGGTCAGAGGTCATTTAACTCCAGACCTGCTTGGACATACTCCAAGGCAACCTTCGAAGGAGGGACAAAGAGGAAGCTTATAGATCGGACCATAGGTTATTTAACTTCAGATCAGCTTTAGCATACTCCATAGGAAAAACAAAGATAAGTTTAACAAAGAGTTCTTAGAAAGGCCAACTGGTCGCACAAGGATCCTAGTGGACAGGGCTAACTCTGATCCCCAATGTTCCCAAATCTTCCAGCTTAAACCCAACAAGAACATATAAAAACATATTCCCAACTAACTCATACATCAGCTAGCAGCATAAGGAACTACGACACTGGTTAAATCAACTGAAACCAATCCTTAGATAACATATTTAGCAGAAAACATTGAAGGCAAGGAGAGAAGAAACACAGGGCACCTAACAAGGGTGAATCCTATGCCAGTATTCTGATGCAAGCCAGTAGAAAATGAAACAACATGAAAATGCAATAAACAGAGTAAGAAAACATCACCAATAGTTATAGACCAGGATCCTGTGAAATGTGCTTGATTAATGATGCAAAACCAGTCATATACATCAGAGCTCAATGACTGAATACAATCCAAATTCCTTCTCCCAACCTACTACATACAACTACTCTGCTAATCCCTCCCAAGACTGTTCTAACAGTCAAAACTGAATCCCTCTAACTACAACGGTAGCAGCCGAATAACAACGGCCCAACAACAACCCTTTATAATATGTTCTTTTGGATTCTTATAGGAGGAAATAAAGACAACGGTAATTGCAAACTTAAATGTAGCATTAACAATCTGAAGCTGTAGGAGGGCCGAGGCCCCATCTGGTTTTAATCTGAGCATTTATCTTTGGTACTCGTTACAGTGTTCTGGTGAATTGCACAAAAAGGCAGAATAATGATGTTAGGGTCTGCTATACTGTGTAACAAATGCTTCTGATGGTGTGGGACTGCTGATAGGGCAGAAATCTTCATTTGGACACAAAGTCGACTGAAACAATAATGTGTACTATGTCCTTTCATGGAAGAACGTTCTGCTGATACGGAAACCCTAATGGTATTATATTTTTGTGCATTGGACCGTCTGAACGATCCACTGGGTCTTTGATTTTGATACCTTTGCCTTCTAATAAATGAATTAAGGATTAAGATATTCAATTACAGGCCTTAACGCACTATTTTTTCCCTGATACTCTTCGCCGCTTTCTAGATTTCCTCTGACTGCGAATTTGTGCTTTAATGGCGCCGGCGAGGTTTTGCAGAGCTTTAAACCAGGTTCCTTTAATGAAAGTCCTGTCTTTACCTTCCCGGGTCATTTTTTATAAATTCAGCCTCTGCACTTGGTCCTCTTCGATCTCTTCGTCACTGTAACAGAGATTGCACATCATGGCAGTCATTCACTATGGAAAACCTTGCAAAATACGAAAACTGGTTAATAAAACATACATGGGGGTGGCGGACACAATGGAGACGATGAGAACGGCCATGAAAAAAGAACGGACGGCGGAATTGTGCAGGTTGATGGCAGAAAGCATGGCGGAACGATGAAATATGGTTTGGAGGACGTGAGCGTAGTGGAGCAGGTTTTTAAATAAAACATATGAAAAATACCTTTGAATGAATATAAGGAGGAACGGACGGAAAATGAAAAATTTACGTGGAACGGTCGATGTGGCGGATGCACGACGGGTACACGCGGAGGTGACGTGGCAGGACCTGGTGGCGACGGGTAGTGAACGGTGGGGAGAACAGATCTAGGTCGTCAGATCTCGAAGGGGATCGACGGTGGGAACGCGTCGGACGGTGGGCCTGGGGGAATTTGGCTTGGATTAAATCGTGGGCATCTCAGAGGAGCGACAGCCGTTGGATGGGCGCTGATAGATCAGATGGATATTATGCATATCGCTCTGCGACTTGAGTCGAAATTTAATGCGCGATGGAGGGCGGTTTCAGGACCGTACGCGGGGACACGCGGCAGAAGGTGTATGGAATCGCTGGGCGATGAGGAAATACCGCCAACCGCCCGAAGGCGGTGCGATAGAAACTGCCGGGTTTTAAAATAGTGCGTTGCGGGGACCACCGGTGGGTAAACTCCAGACCGTTGATCTGGCGGTGAATGGACGACGATGCCGCGATCAGTGGTTTGAACGGGTGAATCACAAGCGCCGTGGGCTTAAAAGATCACCGTTCGATCTGTATGGATCAACGATTGAGAAAGCGCCCGATAATCATATGGGACAAACGCCTTCGAAGCTAGCGCTTCGGTCACAGCACTGGGTTACATGGAGAGAAAGGTTGCGGGGCTAGCGGAGAAGGGGCTGAAGTCTGTTATATGGTCCGAAAGTGGGTTTTTTACCCTTTTTAATGCATTTGAGGCCTAAGGAGGGTAACGGTAGGGAAAAAAGGGGAAATTAGGCGTAATAAAGGGAGTAGGGATGTTTTAGAGGGGATTTCGGAGATGGAAAGGGGAATTAGGGGAAATAGAGGGAAGAAAGGGGACTTTGAGGAGGGGAGCAATGGGGTGAAAATGAATAAATTTGCAAGGTTATAAGAGGCAGAATAACACCTTTAGGAGCCTGATGTTTGGTCAGCAAGGCATATTGATTCAGAACAGCAGAGGGGATTACATCACAGGGCAAAGGCACAGAAGACTTCAAGGATGATGTTTCTCCAGGGGAGATGCATTCATTGAAGGCTCAGGAACCATTTAGCCCCCTACTTTGCCTGTCAAAAATTTGCAGGGGGCTAACAGTGGCTCCACATGGGGATGGCTCCTTCTTGAAGGAGTCAAGAATTCAGAGGATAGATCTTTGGTGTAGGCCAGGTGCCTGCTGCTTGGCACATCCATTTCTTTCTTTAGATCAGCTGCCGCAAATCCTGAAGACATTATATCAGTAGAAACATTCCCAAACAATCTACCTACCCAGACTACAATCCTAGCATTTTCTTTTAGGGTGCATTTAGACTAGCAGACCTCTTACATCATTTATTTTATAAACAGAAAATAAACCTATTCTATTTCTACCCTTATTACTCCATGAGACCAGATTTGGACTGTTGGTCTCATATGTTTCTCTACCTATACTAATATCTGCTAGGATTAAATTGTCTAGCAGATTTCTTCTCTACATTCTATAACAGAAAATGAAAAACAACCAAGTCAGGATTAGACTGTCTGACTTGCTGGACTTTGCAGAAATTAAAGACAACTAACTACATGCTCACAGACTGAGCTTTATTGAGCTTTTCCTACCTACCCTACTCTAGCTAGAACATTTACAAGTCTAGCTTACAAACATAGTCTTCCAATGTAACCAGTCCATCAAATGATCCCATGACTGGTCTCTCTTGCTCAACTCCTTGAGCAGGCTGGATAGGCAGGGCAGCTCCCACTCTTTTTGTTCCACCACAGCAGCCACAAAAAATTTTCTTGCCGTCTGCAACATGCCGCGCAATAAGACCCTTGATCCTTCTTCAAATGTTTGCAGGAAATGACCGTAAGGATCATGAAAAGATACCTGGCTATGAATATCTGGCTGGCAGGCTTCAACTAGGATCTCTTCTTCTTCCACTGGATGGAGAAAAATACTCTCTTGGAGTAGAGTGTCTTCTTCATCTTCTGAACTGGAGGACTCATCGTATATTGCAGCTGAGTCCTCTTGGGGCTCTGATATATTATGCTCTAATGTGCTGAGCTCCGTGACAAGGTCCATGTATTCTTGAGCAGGGGTTTTTCCCTTTGCTTCCTCTTTCTCAAGAGAAGGCTCGTTATTTTCATCTTGCTCAAGAATCTCTTCTTTGTTTTCCTCTTCATCATCTGAGATGAAGGCTGCTGACCTCCAATCATGTGAAAACCCTTACTGATGAGTTGTAATGGGGTGAAGCAAAGATCCAGAGATCCTTCACCCTCTTCTGCACTCTTAAAAATTTCTTCATCAGTATCATAAATAGCCTGCACTGGATCATTACCTTCTGGAAGTAAAGGCAACTGATTTTCCTCACATAAATCTACTAATGATGACCCTGCAAGATCATCTTCTGTTTTTAGAACATCATCATCAGATAGCTCAAAAATAGGAAAATCATGAATGTAAGTAATGTTACCAATCAGACATACTGGATTATCAGCATATTTTTCTTTACTCTGATTTACGTGTGAGCTTTCCAACTCTGTACAACAAAGCTCATCAGATGAATAGAAAAGGATGTCTGATCTGTAAAACAATTCAGGTGCTGGTTGTCTATTGATGATCTGATCTATTTCTTCTTCTGTCAAAGGGGAAGATGGTCTTGTGTCCCTTTGTGCAAAAGTGCAGTAGCTCTCTGTTTCCTCTGAAGACTGGATTTGAGGCAGGATGTCATCTTGAACCTCAACTATAAGGGATGATAAATCAGCATCTGAGTTTTCAGGAATACCTTGAAGAATGTCCACAGTCTCTTGACTGTTTTCTTCCTCAGCTGATTCATCTATGTTCTTGTGATAGCTAGGATGCATATGAAAATCTTGAATGGTTGTTAATAGATCTTCAGGATGCATATTAACCAAATCCTTTTCAATACCTAACAGATACTGTATGATATTTTGAGATTGATCACAACAATCCCATGATAAGGATGGAGAGTTTCCTTTATGATTCTTGTAAAATACTTGGTGCATGTCCCTTAAAGAAAACAAACTCCGAGGTTCTAACCATTCATACCAGACCCTAGCTTTTCCTTCTAATGTGGCCATGAACATTTTCATTAGGCAGTCTTCATGCCATTCAACTTTAAATCTCCACACATGTATATGAAACTTGATGAGATGTAGCAAGGGGTCCTCAGCATTTTCACCCTGAAAGGTAGGCAGGTTTTTTAACCAGTCCAATTCAGGAATTTTGTGTGGGAAACCAGGGATATGCTCCCTACTCATTGGGGCATATATTCTCTGTATGCGTGGAAGCATGTTTGTAAATCAGAAAGAGGTCACTGTATCTTCTCAACCAGTTCAGAGTCTTTTACCAGTGGAGTCATTAGGTCTTGGATCATAGGGATTGTGGAGTCGCCAAGTGGATATATATGAATGTTTGAAGCAAGTTGTTGTCCACCATCAGCAATTCAATGCCAATCTAACCAGAGATCTTGGGTCTTCTGAGTGCCTAAGAATTTTTAAGGTGAAATGCACTCAGTTCCCCAACGGAGTCGCCATTATGTTGCGTTGTAGGGTCTATACTGGGCTGTGGATTGCTTTGTTCTTTGTGAAATGTATGAGTCTCAGGGATCTAGCCAGATTGTTGTTCATGCTATGTTTCTTGTTCACTCGGGGTTAGGTCTCCACTGCATATCCTACAGGTCTCGTTGCGATTTTCTTCTTTTTCGTCCTCTAAATCCAGAGCAGCCATTATGTTAAAATCAATAGCTTCTGCCTCTCCGTTTTTATCTCTATTTTGGGACCCTGAATATTCCAAAGATCCATCATTACAAAAGATGAAGGAGTCAAGGTCTGTATGTACATAATAAATAGGTGAATTTTCTGGTTTCTTAGGGCTGCTGACTAGGAATTTCATCTGTGTCTCCCTATACAGTTTTCTAAGTTGGCAAAAGATTGGGATTGTGGCATATGAACCATCCATCTGCATTGTACCCTGCAGCTTGGCTCCCCATGATCTTGATAGTAGCATGTCATACTTGGGTGGCACATCTACCACCACAACATCCATAACCATGCATTTAGCTAGGATTTGAGCTAAGCTCACACACAAGTCTTTGATCATGCCTAGGCATTTTACTCTGCTAGAGTCGAAAGAGTATAAATATTTGTAGGGTTTGGTTATCTCTAGACCTAGTCTTTCCATAACTACCTTAGGCATTAGGTTGTGGGATGCTCCAGAATCATGCATTGCATTGTGCAGGATCTTGTCATGAATGTTGAGATTGATATAGAAAGGTGGAACTACCCCCTCCTGAAACTTCCCCTCTATCTTAGGACCAAACAAGAGGGCAGGTTGATCATCATTCAAATTGACAGAGTCACCATTCTCCACTAAGTTCAAAGCTCTCAAAATCTGGCCTTTATATACATCCTGAGTGGCCAGCTCAGAAAGTGGGACAGAGATTTTAATTCTTGCAATCTCACTTTCTAAATTGAAAGTGGACTGACTCTTGGGAATGCTCATCTCTGTTTTATTTTCCACTGCTTTGGTGGCTGAATCAGTGTGCTGACTCTCATTATGTACAGTGTTTGTGAAAGTTTTATCAAGAGCACTAACTGCAGTGCTAGTGCTGCTAGCTGGTTTACCTTGTGCATTAGTGTTTTGGTTGTCTTTTTCTCCATTCTTTCCAGAACTCTCAGCTGCTTATTTTTTGTTTTCAGTAGTTGCTTTAGAAGTTTGCTCAGGTCTCTTCTTGATGGTAGTCTCAGAAGCTTTGGGTTTATCATTTTCTTGACTCTTTTTGCTTCTAAGTTCATACTGTTCTCTGACCTGCATCATGGCATTTTTAAATCCTAACCTGTAGTCCTCAGTTTCCAACCATTCCTCATCCCAACCAGAGGGTGAGGGTTGATCTTCTTCTGAGTAACAGTTTTGGATTGAATCACATGTTTCCAACATGTTTATTGTGTTTCCCTCAGACTCTTCTATGATTCCCTCATCTTCATCAAGAAAATTCTCTTGGAATGGGGGAATAACTTGTTGATCTGATTCTCTTTGTCTGTTGGGAGTGTTATTGTTTCTCCTAAAGCTCTGGTTCTGGTTTTGGTTTCTATTCTGGTTACTGACTGTGACAACCATTTTTTCCATCATTTGTTGTAACATTTCCACATTTTTAGATAGCTTATCATAATTTTGGTCAGAGGTGGAGGCTACATTGTCATCTCTGTATGTTACCCTTCTCTCATATTTCAGTCTTGCTCTTTTTTCGATCAGATTTGCCTCTATATTCACTGCTCCTTTCTGCATGTCCTCCAACGTATTATATTCCTTATCCCTAAGCTCATAGGCCATGACAGCATCAAATCCTTCAGGGTATTTTTCTAGGGCCATGCCTTGTGGAGGTTTCATATGTGGAGGGAGAGCATTATAAATGCTGTTGAATCTTGTTGTGTAATCATGGACACTCTCTCCTAAATTTCTTTTGAGGGTCATGTAATCTGCCAGGAGTTGGCGAGGATTTTCCCTAGCTTCCCATTTGTTTATGAAAGTCTGATACAAAGCTGGGAGGTCATTTATGCTACCTGGAGGCAGGCCTTTGAACCATTTCTTTACATCACCCCCTAAGCTTTGGGAAAAGATTCTCATTTTGACTGTATCATCATCAATTTCCATGTAGTCGAAAGAATCCTCCATCTTATCTACATGTTCCTGGGTTGTGATGGACTCTTTAGCAGTGAAGTGTGGGATCTTAGACTGATAATCATTTGGTAAGGGTACTAGAGGTTGTGGTAAAACCAGAGGTGCATACCAAGCTGCCATGATGATGTTTTGATGAGCTAGAGGGGCTTGGGTAGCAAGTATATGGATGACAGGGATGTTATGACCAGTAGAGAATTGATGAGCAGACCTAAGGTGACTGACCCCCAAATTTTGTATGAAATGTAAATCAGGAGGTGTAGATGGAGGGGTCTTTCTATTCCCAAGGTGGCTACCACTTTGGTGTGGTGAATCAGGAAGCTCAGGGTCTGGCTGGTCTAAGCTACTGAATGACCTAGTTCTAGATAAGCTGTTAGGTAGGTCTAGGTCAGGGTGGAAGTGTGATAGAGCTGCAAGATCTTCTGGTGCAGAATTAGCTCTATAGATGTGACTGGAAACAGTTTCTCTTTTAAGTGTAGGAGCTCCCTTGAGGATGCTCTCGGGGTTGTCAACTATTTCAGGTGGGTCTGGGTTAGGGTAAGCTCTTGTATGAATGGTTCTAGAAGCCAGAATGTTGTTTCCTAACCAAGCAGCTTAACCCTACTTGTTATTTCTACTGTGGTTGATTTTGTTATGGACGTTGGTCTCCCAGTGGAGCCTAATGTGAACCAAGATAATCAGCAGGCCTACTGATCACCAGTGGAGTCTTTAAATCGTTTAGGAATTATGGAGTCGCCAGGTGGAAGATTCAAGGTGTTTTTGGAGGGTACACTGTCCACCATAGTGCTTATGAGATGTCCTCTTTCAAAGATATCTTCCAAACACGGCAAACTATAACCAGAGATTGACTGGGAGGGGATTTACCAGATATGTCACCTCCAAAGAGTGTGAGATCTGGAGGCTACCTGGCCCTTTCCGGACTCTGTCCGAGAGTATGGGAAAAGACAACAAATGGTATAGAGGTTGATGTGTGAATAGGAATGTTTAACTGCCAACCTAACCGAATATTGTAGGTCTTCTGAGGCTTATGATATGGTAAGGTGAGAGAAACTCAGAAATTCCCCAGTGGAGTCGCCATTATGTTAGGGTTCCCATGTTTTGGCCAGATTGGCAAGACCAAAAGATGAGACAACATCAGAACCACTTTGGGGCCCTAGGATCTAGCCCTCCTGGACCCGGAGAGGGATCTCTCCATTAAAACAAAGAAAAATGTATATCTTTGGAGCTCAAATGAGATGTTAGGCTAGGTATGAAGCACAAAGGGGGTTTAAAGTGATTTGGTTGGTTGGTTTCTGGGTTGGTCGTGAGATCATGGACTGGGAAAGAAATGGGATAAAAAGGAACCAGGCAGCAAGATGTTTCAGCAAAGAAGATGGGTCAAGAAAGTGCCATTCATTGGGCTATGGAGTCATGAAAGGAGAATTACTTGCAACAACTAGCCAAGGCTTTCAGAGGGCAAGTCATCTAATACCAAAGGATCTTTAGATTAGATGGTGGGACTGAACATTAAGGAAGGAAATTGAAAGAAGGAAAGCTACCCTCTTTCTGTCTATAGATCAGGTCAGAGGTCATTTAACTCCAGACCTGCTTGGACATACTCCAAGGCAACCTTCGAAGGAGGGACAAAGAGGAAGCCTGTAGATCGGACCAGAGGTCATTTAACTCCAGGTCAGCTTTAGCATACTCCATAGGAAAAACAGAGATAAGTTTAACAAAGAGTTCTTAGAAAGGGTAGCTGGTCACACAAATATCCTAGTGGACAGGGCTAACTCTGATCCCCAGTATTCCCAAATCTTCCAACTTAAACCCAACAAGAACATCTAAAAACAGATTCCCAAATAACTCATACATCAGCTAGCGGCATAAGGAACTAATACACTGGTTAAATTAACTGAAACCAATCCTTAGATAACATATTTAGCAGAAAACATTGAAGGCAAGGAGAGCAGAAACACAGGGCACCTAACAAGGGTGAATCCTATGCCAGTATTCTGATGCAAGCCAGTAGAAAATGAAACAGCATGAAAATGCAATAAACAGAGTAAGAAAACATCACCAATAGTAATAGACCAGGATCCTGTGAAATGTGCTTGATTAATGATGCAAAACCAGTCATATACATCAGAGCTCAATGACTGAATACAATCCAAATTCCTTCTCCCAGCCTACTACATACAACTACTCTGCTAATCCCTCCCAAGACTGTTCTAACAGTCAAAACTGAATCCCTCTAACTACAACGGCAGCAGCCAAACAACAACAGCACAACAAAAACCCTTTACAATATGTTCTTTTGGATTCTTATAGGAGGAAAGAAAGACAATGGTAGTTGTAAACTTAAATGCAGCATTAACAATCTGAAGCTGTAGGAGGGCCGAGGACCCATCTGGTTTTAATCTGAGCATTTATCTTTGGTACTCGTTGCAGTGTTCTGTTGAATTGCACAAAAAGGCAGAATAATAATGTTAGGGTCTGCTATACCGTGTAACAAATGCTTCTGATGGTGTGGGACTGTTGATAGGGCAGAAATCTGCATTTGGACACAAAGTCGACTGAAACAATAATGTGTATCGTGTCCTTTCATGGAAGAACATTCTGCTGATACAGAAACCCTGATGGTATTATATTTCCGTGCATTGGACCGTCTGAACGATCCACTAGGTCTTTGATTTTGATACATTTTCCTTCTAATAAATGAATTAAGGCTTAAGATCTTCAATTACAGGCCTTAACGCACTATTTTTTCCCTGATAATCTTCGTCGCTTTCTAGATTTCCTCTGACTGTGAAATCTGTGCTTTAATGGCACCGGCGAGGTTTTGCAGAGCTTTAAACCAGGTTCCTTTAATGAAAGTCCTGTCTTTACCTTCCTGGGTCATTTTTTATAAATTCAGCCTCTACACTTGGTCGTCTTCAATGTCTCCGTCACTGTAACAGAGATTGCGCATCATGGCGGTCATTCACTGTGGAAAACCTTGCAAATTACGAAAACTGGTTAAGAAAACATACATGGGGGTGGCGGACACAATCGATACAATGAGAACAGCCATGAAAAACGAACGGACAGCGGAATTGTGCAGGTTGATGGCAGAAAGCGCGGCGAAACGATGAAATATGGTTTGGAGGAAGTGAGCGTAGCGGAGCAATTTTTTAAATAAAACATACGAAAAAGACCTTTGAATGTATATAAGGAGGAACGGACGGAAAATGACAAATTTACGTGGAACGGTCGATGTGGCGGATGCACGGGAGGTACACGCAGAGGTGACGTGGCGGTACCTGGTGGTGACGGGTAGTGAACAGTGGGGAGAACAGATCTGGGTCGTCAAATCTCGAAGGGGATCGACGGTGGGAACGTGTCGGATGGTGGGCCTGGGGGCATTTGGCTTGGATTAAATTGTGGGCATCTCAAAGGAGCGACAGTCGTTGGATGGGCGCTGACAGATCGGACGGATATTATGCATATCGCTCCGCGACTTGAGTCGAAATTTAATGCGCGATGGAGGGCGGTTTCAGGACCATACGCGGGGACACGTGGCAGAAGGTGTATGGAATCACTGGGCGATGAGGAAATACCGCCAACCGCCCGAAGGCGGTGTGATATAAACCGCCGTGTTTTGAAATAGTGCGTTGTGGGGACCACCGGCAGGTAAACTCCGGATCGTTGATCTGGCGGTGAATGGACGGCGATGATCCGATCAGTGGTTTGAACGGGTGAATCACGAGCGTCGTGGGCTTAAACGATCGTCGTTCGATCTGTATGGATCAACGATTGAGAAAGCGCCTGATAATCATATGGGACAAATGCCTTCGGGGCTAGCGCTTGGGTCACAGCGTTGGGTTACATGGAGAGAAAGGTTGCGGGGCTAGCGGAGAAGGGGCTGAGGTCTATTATATGGTCCGAAAGTGGGTTTTTTACCCTTTTTAATGCATTTGAGGCCTGAGGAGGGTAACGGTAGGGGAAAAAGGGGAAATTAGGCGTAATAAAGGGAGTAGGGATGTTTTAGAGGGGATTTCGGAGATGGAAAGGGGAATTAGGGGAAATAGAGGGAAGAAAGGGGACTTTGAGGAGGGGAGAAATGGGGTGAAAATGAAGAAATTTGCAAGGTTATAAGAGGCAGAATAACACCTTTAGGAGCCTAATTTTTGGTCAGCAAGGCATATTGATTCAGAATAGCAGAGGGGATTACATCACAGGGCAAAGGCACAGAAGACTTCAAGAATGATGTGTCTCTAGGGGAGATGCATTCATTGAAGGCTCAGGAACAATTTAGCCCCCTACTTTGCCTGTCAAAAATTTACAAGGGGCTAATAGGTTATTCCATGGAGATTGAGCCATCGTTGAACTAAAAACAGAGGAAAGTGCAGAAGACGATCCCTGCGGTTGGGAAGATGAGGATATTACGATTCCAGATGTTTGAGAAGGAGATGTATAAGTTCCAGTGGACTGACGGACAATAGTCTGAAGTGGAGGGGTGGATGGTTGACTTCGCGGTGAAGAGGTTGAGATGGATGATGATGATGACAGAGTCTCACTATCAGACCCTTTAGGTGATTTCCTTGCTTTCTTCCTTGCAGGTAAAGGTAACTCAGTTGGCTAAATGCCAAGCTTTTCGCACTGTAATCTGGTAAGAGGATGAGCAGGATTATATTGCGAAGTTACACTGCCTTGAGATTTATCAGATCTTTGAGGTGATATTGAAAATCACTGAAGTTTATGAATCAAAGATTCAACTTCAGGAGGTTCAATAGTAGATTCTTCTGAAAAGTCAGGGTTTGTGGCAGTGTCTGTTGTTCTTTTGACTTCTGGCTCTAGATTTAAAAATTCTAAGTGCGATGGAGAAGTCGGGGGAGACGGTGAGGGCGATTTACTCTCAGAATGGTATTTAGATTTTGAATTACTTGTCATTCATATTTCGGGGCCCTCCTTCTAGCGCCAAATATGTCGAGGCCCCAAAAATCGAGTCTACAACAAGGGGGATACCCACCCGGTCCAGACCTTGGTTGGCAGCTCCTTTTCTGTTTGGTATAGTGGGTCTGACTGGGGATAATGGGACCAGTTTCCCAATATGTGTATGTGTGTGTTGAGAACTGATATTTCCTTTCTAAAAGTTCCTAAGTGAAATGTTTTTATTCTAATTCTAATCTATAACAAGCAATTGTATTCTAATTAAACAGAAATATCTAATTCTAAACTAACCCGGGATGTAATCTTTTAATTATGCGATCTAAAATGATTTCAAATAACAATTGGTAATAAAGATCATTCAACTGTTATAAGAAAATAATTCAATAAAGATAAACCACTTCGTATAAAAATTTAGACAAAACAATTGTGAAAAACATATCACATAATAAGCTATTCATATATTAAGCATAAACAAATAGTTATCACCGTACAAAAGTGCCAAATGATAACTCAAGCATTCAAGCATTAATATATAAACAACTGAACATAAATATCACTTTAACACATAGGCAGAAATAATTAAGAGATAAAAGTACTATTTATAACTAGTTCTACTCATGAGCTTCAAGCAATAATGACTTATCTCTTCTTAATCCAACATCCACTAAGAGTAAAAAAGTGCAACATCAGTAGTAGATATTAAACGCAAATATCAATAAATCATGTTCCATTCATTCATCAAAACCTTCTCGGAGGGTGCAAAAGTGCATGTTCTGAGGACAAGTTTTTGACAAATTTCAGGACCCTTCTCTAAATGCATGAGAAGGGTTTAAATACTACTAACTAAATCTAAAAATAATTTATTACAAAAATGTAGGATACGGTTTAAATGACCGTCCTCTTTTTAGGCAAAAATAAAGCAAAACTAATACTAAATCTAAAATTAAAACTAAACAACTAACTACTTGTGAATTTGTTCTTTTAAATTGCAAGTGTTCAGCATTGATTTGAGAAGAGTAGGCTGGCCAACTTCAGACTTTAACTATCCTGTGAAAACGGAATTGGCAAGAGCTAGCGCCATCTTCTCGGCAGAATTGATAATACATTTGAGAGTCATGCATTGGCTGTGTGGTTTTACCAAACATGCCCAGTAATAATCCCAATTTAACTTTGTTAATATTTTAATCGATTCTGCCTTTTCTTGAGCCTTCTGTCTCCAGTCTTTCTGCAGTTGTTGTGCTTTCGGTAGGTACCCTGGAGTAGTTTCTGAGATCAGATTTGCCTTGTGCAAATTTTCATTTATGCAATCAATAATATTGCTTGCTGCTGTGGCTGTTTCTTCTGGCGCTTTCTCTGCTTTCCTGATTTGTGCATCCCAATTATTAAAGAGAATTACTTTGTGATTGTCATTGATTATTGGTGCACTTGCTCTTTTCGCCTCCTCTGTTTCTTGCCAAGCTAAATAGTCAGTAACTCTTTTATCAATTAAATCATAATCATGTCGTAAGTCTATGACATGATTAGTGATTTTATCACTTTTTTCACAATAAGAGTTCCACTGTGATATTCTTTGGCATAATATTTCCTGTTGCTGCAGTAGTGGATCATTTAAGGAAATAGACTCTGTGATAAATTCTGTAAGCTTGGGATCATCCTTGTGCATCTCTTGCATAACTTGTAGCTGCTTTTCTTTTTCAGCCAAACTGTTCTGATATCCTGTCTGCATTTGTTGGAAGTCTTGCTGTAATTTTTCAAGTTGTTTCTATGCTTCATTGTTGGCATTGGCTTGTTGCAGTTGTTGTTGCAAAACCTGTACTTGATCTTCTTTTTCATTCAAAAATTTCCGTACCTCAGATGCTTTATCAATGGCTGCAGAGGCATATGCTCCTATGATCTGAGATAATTTGGTGAGATTTTCAGTTGGATCAGTAGTAGGATCTTGCCATAGGACATCTAATTGTTCTGCATCATGAGAGAGCACATTTTCCAATTTTATTTTCTTCCTTTGTCTTCTTACCACTACCTTGTGTTGTGGACTATAGAATACATCAAGAGGAGGAATTTCCTCTATTTTGAGCATAAGTTCATAGGATGGGGTAATGGGAATATGTTCTATTTCTAAGACATTGGTAGTTACTCCTGTGACTATATTTTTTGTTGTCTGTACATTATTCACAGGTGTCTGTGTAGTTTGTCCTTCAATATTAATCAAATCATTGAATGTCTCCCATTCCTTATCTAATTCAGTTCTGACTGATGGTTGCTGTACAATGAGAGGGGGAAGATTTAACTGTGGAGAGGTTGAAACCTGTTGCTGTGAAAGCTCCTTTGACTGGGCAGTATCCCTTACTGACCCTTCACATTTATCATGGTCATTATCAGACCTCTTAGAGTGTTCAGAGGTTTCTCTTCCGGACTTTGACTTAGACCTGTCTGTACCTGAACTTCCACTAATACTGATACTGGGAGTTGGTTCCCTTATGGGTTCCAAGCATAATTTATTCAAAGGGATAGTAGTTAACCTCTTTTCCCTGTATATCTTGAATTCTTGAAATTCTGCTGGAGGAAACCGTATTTGGGCCGAATGTAGAATCTCTTTAAGTGTGCCTTTTTCTTGGAACATGTCATCAAAAAGATCATCTTCTTTAGAAAACACTCTTATCTTGACTGTAGTAGTGAATTTTTTAACAATATCATAGGGGTTGAATGGTCTTCTTGGAAACTTGAACAAATGTAAACATGTAATATTGTTTACTTCTTTGAATGCATGGCCAACATCAAATAGTGAAAAGGCCCCACAGGCCACAGGAAATTGTGTCCAGATAGACTTCTTTTTGTCCTTCAAATCTTTAGTCAAACCTCCTTCTCCGCAGGTTTGATAAGCAATTTCTCGGGCCATGAGTTTATCAGGAACATACAAAGGTAAAACATGAGGGGAGGCAAAACTTTCAAATACCCTAACATATGTAAATAATTCTTCTCCAAACCATCTCGCAACAAGAAGTATGTCTACCTCTGCTTCAGGAGAAAACCTTGGAGCATATTTATCATATAAAATTTTGTACAGGGGCAACATGATTCCATGGAAAATCTTGTAAAAATAGGGAATGAACTTTGAATCCCACAATTATTTGTGATAAACATGAATGGGTAGGGGATCTTGAGTTGTCCATTTCCAACCCATTAAAGGAAACTTAGAAACATAACAGATTGAATCCATCACATAAGCAGATAAGTAAAAAGGGGGATAAATTCTCTGAGAAACAGTTCTTTTAGACCGATAATTCAAAATAGTCGTGGCTAAGTTGTCAGATAATATCTTAGCCCAATCCACAATAGTAGCATTAACAGCAGCATTCAATAACGGTAGCCATTCATATGAAAACTTATTAATGTCCGGCTTTCCAAAAATCCTACAGAGCATAGCAGCAGCAAAGTAATACGGAGAAGTGAGAGAACCAGTACTATACATACCGTGTTTATCCTTCTTTAGTGATTCGTCTCTCCTTGACCAATCCTTGGTGCATTCTTCCAGGTTTTCATTTTCTTTGGCAAACTTCTCCATGAACTGTTTGTTATAGGTCGCATGTGGCTCTGGCAAATGATACATGAGTCTCAAATCTTATGGAGTAAATGAGCCAATGGGCTCTTGACCCTGAGTCTTAAACTGTCTATTCGTAATCTCAGTACTGTCTAGTACCCATTTAACCATGTCCGTGTATGGAAGAATTTTAGGCCTCGCTGCTATCCAGTGCAAGAATGAGAAAGCTAGCTCTGTAATGGATGCATCAGAAGACCCATGTGAGCCTGCAGTACCTGTAACCTCCATTAATATGGGGTTCTCTTCCTCAAGTAGGTTATACATGCCTTCCCAAGTAGTAATACCAGCATCTTTGTTACAGGCGGTGTCTGTATACAAGGGCGTCATTTCTTTATCTTCAGAACTCGGAGCCTTGTCTTTCTTTCCCATAATACCCCGAATACTGCTTTGTATAGTTCTCTGCTCTTCGCTCCTGCAGTTTACAAATTAAGTGAGAATAATGATAGGAAAAAGGTGACGGGAAAGTTTTAAATGCTGAAGACATATAAAATATACCACCTTACGTGAAATAGCTCTTCGATCAAAACGAAACCATATTTCATTAATGATTGACAACCAATTCATTGATTAACATTAAAGCGCATAACCAGGTCTCGATTTATGGAAATATTTTTTGTAAAATGAGCCTTAAAGATCTGCGATAAGGTGATTTGCGATTTGCTTCGCAATATCGCAAAATCACAAATCGCAATATCGCAAATTGTTGTCTAGTAAAATTGCAATATCATAATACAGCAATATCGTTGGATCGCAAAATCGTTGGATCGCAACAAATGACAAATCTTCGTTAATGTGTCTTTTTTGCGATTTACGATATATGCATATCGACGGTTTGAGGTTTTTCAACGTAACATAAGACATTTGAGGCATGCGATGCGATGAATGTTCTTTTAGTGCGTAGTTTCGCATCGTAATATCGCAATCATAGAACTCCGCTTGTAAGGAGGTATTCATTACCTATTTGCGATGCGATATTTATTTAAAGAATGATTTTATCCTATCATAAAACTTAAGTTTTTGTAGATTTTTCAAGGAATATTCTTAAGTTTATGATAGTAAGTTTTATTGAAAAAGGAAATACAAGCACTGATCGATTTTTTAAATTTTTTACTAAGGGTCCCCACTTATTTAGTATTAGTGATGATACTAAATAAGAAGGGGGGTTGTTGCTGGCCACAACATATACCTAGCCTAAAATTTTCTTTCCTCAGTCATCTTGATTGTGTTCTATACAGAGAGAGCCCTCTCCTGGCCTAGTAGGGATAGCTACTTGGCTAAGTGTGGTTTGAGGTTACCTCAGGATTGCCTCTTTTAGCCTAAGGTCCAATCTAAGTGATAACACCTTGTACAACAACCACAACACCCCCAGGAGGTAACCCAACCATTTAGGACTGTTATCCCCGGGTCACACTGACATTTTGACCCCATTTGAGCCATAGGCATAGGGATAGCACTGCATTTCGGGGGCTAGGAGGCTATAGCCACATGCATAACACTACATGCCAACAACTACGACCCCAGATGCTAAGTTTTGTGCCTACAGCTCTGGAAATTTTGCTACCTTTTCTGGCCCACAGACCAGGTCACTGCCCAGAACTTCATGAAAACTTAAGGGGTGATAAATAATAATAAGAAAATGATACGAAATCAATTACATCGACAATAACTCATCTATGCCCCTCCTAACCATGACAGAAATTTCGTCAAACATGTCACAAACAGTGAATCTACAGGTGTAAACAATTTATTTAAGCATAGGGGTCTCATACTTATTTGAGAATTGCTAAGAATCATTGTTCCCTTGCATCATTACTTTCAATACAATCTACTTTACCATGGATACATTGTGCATTCATTTACAAGTAAAAACATGAAGAGAGCCATATATCACCATTGTCAACATACATGTTTATAACTAGCATAATAACAATAGAAATAAAGTTGATACAACAACAATAGAATCCACATAATAACCAATACATTTATGCATCAAATACCAAAGGAATAAGATTCTCATTTATGGATATAAAAACAAACTGGAGATGGGACTTCCACATTCCACCCGACCATAGATTGTTTGAGCCAAATATCTCTTAAGCTAACCACCCCCGTGCCATATTCCAAGCATGAATGTGGGACTCATAACCAACGAAAAAAAACCAAACAAGCATGAATGCTACCGGAGTTCTCCGCCTACACCATGAGGAATTTTCATGTCTCCTAGTCTCTTAGGCTTTACTATAATCCACAGTCTGAATCAAGAATCACCAGGCCCTAAACCGAGACATACTCTCTAGGATTTAGTGTACATCCCATCCCGAGACTACTAGGCCAAAAAGGAGAGCACCCGCCTCTCAGGCTTTACCGCAATCCATCTCGTATCACTAGGCCCTAAATCGAGACAAACCACCTCTAGGATTTACCGTATATGCCACCATTCACATGCAAGGATTCCTAGGCCCACTGAGGAAACACAATATCCAACTTTACCGCAACCCACAATTCAGTTTAGGGTTACTATGCCATTTTTTATATCAATTCAGAGATCCACCTCACTCAACTTCGAATCCAATCCAGAAATCCAACTCAACCGAAGTATGAGAACCCATTTCATCAAGTCTATATGGAAATGGAAAGGCTAGGGTGAAAACACTAGTAGGATGGTTAATTCCCAGACATAATTTATAAAACTATTATTGAAAATGGTTAACAAAATTTATGGTGTTGAGAATTATAATTTTATATATATAACATGAAAGAAATTTTGATTTATAAATATGTTAATAGGGGAGATTTTATCGTATTAATATGAACACTTTTACCTTAAAAAATAAAGGCGAGATTTAATTTGAAAAAATATTTAATGTAAATTTTAAAATTCACAAATTTTGTTCTCTTATATTTTAATAATAATTCAAAACTAACAAATAATTTATAAGTATTAACTTAAAATAAAATATAATAAAATATATTTATATATAACTAAACATATTTAATAATAGTTTAGAGTAAATGTGTTCAATAGTTAAATAAACTTCACTACATACCACACAGTTTAGACTAAATGTGTTCAATATTTGAAGAAACGTCACTACATACCACACTCAAGGAAGAAAAACAAAAGAAGAAAGAAATAATTTTCAGAATTGGGGTAATTAAATTATTTAATTACTAAAAAAAATTATTTAAAAAAATTAAAATAATAAAGAAAAAATGAAAATAAAATGTATGAAAAACATTTGATAAAATATTATGATTTGAATAGTTTATATAACTTGATAATTTATGGCTTTATTTAATTCACATTTTTAATCTACTGAATTTTAGGAGTAATTTTATAATTTTTTTATTTATTTAAATTTTTTTTTTTTTCGTTGGGGTTGTCCAATCATTTGGACAATTGGGTAGGGGGCAACTAAGGCCTACCCGACCCCAAGCCACACACTCGCCGACTCACCATGCTTGCACGAGCGAGTGGTAAAGCGCCTCAGGGTAGGAAAAATCTCGACAAGGTGGTCCTGTTAAGGGGAAGGGAGGACGTGCTCATGCTCATTTCTATTATGCGAGCAATGGTGAAGGTTGGAGCAGTGACCTGTGATGGTGATCACCTACAGGCTCTCAAGCCCTGGCTTGAACTCCATTGGCTTGGACAGAGCAGAGGAGCAGACCCCGTTGGGAAGTAGAGGTGAATGGTGGGAAGCAAGAAGGTATCCTAGCAGTGGCTTCGGCATGCGTAAGGTGCACCAAGGAGGAGGACGAGGTAGGAGGTAGGGAATTTGGGATGGTGGATGTGTTCTTGACTGGGAGAATTGGGCTCACCCCCTGGGTTTCGGCTCCAATTCTGCAGACAGCATATCAGCAACCATTAGGGGAATTTTGAGGTCTAAAATGGGCCTCCTAAGAAAATTATAAAATAATAGTGGAAATAATAAAATAATATTTGATTACATCATCAAATTTTAGAAAAAAAACAAAAAACAAAAAAAAATTTCAACTTATATCTCAGAGTTTTTACTCAAATTTCAAGCGAGAGTACTCTTTGGATGCAAAATTCAATTCCTCATCCAAGGAGTACACATTTTGCATACTTTTGATGGGTCCTACTACATGAAAAATAATAAATAGATGAAAAACGTGATTGTAATCACGTTTTTTACGTATTTCTCATTTTTCGTGTAGGAGGGTCCATCGAAAGTATGCAACATGGGCACTCATTGGATGAGGAATTAAATTTTGCATCCAACGAGTACTCTCACTCTAAATTTGAGTAAAAACTTTGGGAGATAAGTTGAAAAAATAGATTTATTATTTTCTTATTTTCTAATCTTTTTACCCTTTTACTTAAAAAATGGTGAATCATCCCCCATGGTTGACATCATCATCTTGAATCCTATTGGTTCCTATAAATTTAAATTTTTTTGTACATTTTCTTAGGAGGCCCAATTTGAACCTCAAAATTCCCCTAATTCTCTCAGCGCTGCAACTCCTAGGTGGTTCCGCCTCGAACTAGCGGAGAAATCTAGCCTCCCAACAGTGTTAATTTGTGGGTGGTGGAACCTTTACACCTCCCTGGGTAGCAGTGGAAAGATCGGGGATGGTTGTGTGTCCCTCATCTACGGCACCCATGAGACGCAGGTCAAGGTCCAAGCCAACCTCAGCCAAGGGTTAGGTGACGAAACATGGGAGTCCCGGACAGGCAGTTTGAAAATGACTTGGAGCATTCGAGTAGCCAAGAGCGAGCCAGAGCGGGAAGTCTGCATGTTGCAAGAGCGTGGTCGAGCTTATCGTGGTGGTTTCGACCAAGGAATGGATCCTAGAGCAGCTCCCGAAGACCCCAATTCACACTCGAGTCAACAAAGAGCCGGCACTCAATAGCGATCATGGTTGTCTCCCCAGCTTAATCTCCTAGTGACATTGAGGCGCCAGTCACCCTTGACGCCATCTCCACCCAGCTACACCAGATTCAAATCAACTTGGAGAGAGCAGAGGTAAGAGGACCAGAATGAAATAGAGGCTTACATTCGCGTTGTTCAGAGCCTGCAGACAGATACCATTGAGGCCCTGGAGAGTCTGTGTTGTATCCTGAGGTGCTCTGAAGACCACCTCTGTGCCCTGGAGTCTCAAATGGATCACATCAGCTACCACCTGCACCACTAGGACCATTTCTTTATGGCTCCTCCACCAGGTCCCCTACATCCACATCCTTGATGATAGCTTTCGATTTTATTTTTGTAACTTTGTGACTAATAACCAAGTGCTTCGAATGCCTTGGTCAGCACCCCAGATCCATGGGCATTGTATGTTGTTGAGGGCGACTGAATGTAATTGAGCCACGGTGGCTCCTCTTGTAAATTATGTTTTTAAGATGATAATATAATACTAGTTTTTTACCGACAAAAAAAAAAAAATTATAAATTTTTTCAAGTGAAATTAGGTATTGATAGTTCTTAAAATGTTATAGATTGAAAGAAGTATAATTTTTATTATAAAACATGAACATACTTTATTTTTACAAAGTTTTAATATGTTCATTAAATTTTAATTTCGAAATATTTATTATAAAAATAATATGTTTAATCTTATAATTCATTAAAATTATAACACTCTAAAGTTTTTTTCCTTATTTTCTAAAATAAAAATATTCTCTAATGGGGTTGTCAAAGGCTCGAATGGATGCCCAGGACATGGGCATAAATATTCACACTGCACATAAGTAAATGGGGAAGTGTCTCAGACAAGTCTCCCCTGATGCCAAGTGGGCGAAATTTCTGGAGAAATTATTGGCTATAGTTAGGGGGTTTCAATGTTTGAATGCATCTGCATTCGGAGGGCGAAGAAGGTGAGTTCTATTGCGGTAGAGAATATTTAGGTGTGAGAGGAGGTTGTGTAGATGCGGCGTTCTCATCTCTTGGTAACTCGATGGTGCAAGGATTCAATTGAAGGGTAAAATCAGTTCGTGTGGTGGATCCTCAAGTGATGTAGACTGCCACTTGGGACCCAGGCTCGTGGCACAGTGCTGAGAATAGGGTTACCTTCTCCTTAGTCTAGAAGGTCAAGGTGCATGGAGGTGGACCTGGTACAAATTGTCCTTTTTGTTATCTGTTGAGTTATGATTTAATCAGTTTGTATTTGAAATATGTATTGGTGAATGTGTGAGGGGGTATGAAGGAATTGTTATGAAATGCAGGCGGTTTTGTTGGTCCCCATTCAATAGATGTTTCTATCGTTAGAGTGAGGTGGTTTTGTTGTGTAATCATTTGTGGCAAGTTTGTTTGTCGGCCTTTCAATTTTGTGGGACTGGTCTTTTATTGTCAATTGTTCCACACTATGGCCCTATGTGGTGTTGGGTATGTGTTATATTCTTTCCACGACTAGCCCCACGTGCTGTACGTTGCACTGGGCACAGCAGGGGGGTCACAAGGGGGGAGGCGGCCCCCACTGTTGGGGTCCGGGGCAGCGCCCTAGTGAAAATTTGTTTGGTGTGCGGACCCACTCATAAGCGGACCCACACATGTTTTTTGCATGATTTTGCACATGGTTTTGGGGTACGATGGTTTTCGGCCCCTGGTATTTTGTAGATCCGGTCAAGGGAACTACGATTATGTTCTAATATAGGGTTAATGGATTGGGGTTTATGTATGCTTCGGCATGCATATATATGTGTTGTAACACTAAAAGGAATATAATGAAAAATCAAGCTGGTTGTCCCAATTTGGGATCCAGGGGAAAATCTTTGTGTTTATTTGTTTTATGTTTTATGCTCTCGCTATTGTTTATTTTCTGTTATAAGATTCATGTGTAGATAATTTATGTTCAGGTTTAAAACCTACATTTGGTTTCAGAGCTGTTTCGGCTTCAAGGGGACGCCTTTGCTGCTAAGGGTTTTTTGCTCGGGCCTAAGGTAGACCCTATTCAGTGGGAGATCTGCAGGATCGATTCTTGTGGTGAAAGAAGATGGCGAGAGGCAGAAAGATAGAGATCGAGAAATTTAATGGTCAGAGTTTTGAGTTGTGGAAGCTCAAGATGGAGGATCTGCTGGTGGATAAAGATCAGTGGATCGCGGTAGATCCAGGTACTAAACCAACGGAAATGTAAGATGAAGACTGGAAGAAACTAGATCGGAAGGCTAAGAGCACAATACGGTTGTGTGTCTCAAATTCAGTATTGTTGAATGTATCTGGGGAAGCTACGGCAAAGAATTTGTGGGAAAAACTTGGGACTTTGTACCAATCTAAGTCTCTGGTGAATAAGTTGTTCCTGCGGAAAAATCTGTATAACCTGAGGATGAAGGATGGAGACTCGGTGACAGAGCATTTGAATGCCTTCAATAATGTGGTAAGTCAGCTATCATCTGTTGATATTAAAATCTTAGATGAAGATAAGTGCATCGGTTTGTTGTGTTCTCTACCAGACTTGTGGGATAGTCTGGTTATTGCAATAGGTAGCAATACAACTACCTTGAATTTTGATGACATTGTCTCAGCCTTGCTGTCAGAGGAAATGAGACGGAGAAATATGGAGGGCTAGAATGGAGATGCCTTATCTGTATGAGGAAGGTCCCAAAACAGAAACAAGAATAAGGTTTCGAGTGGGAGATCCAAATCTAGAGGGAGATCTAAATCTCCTAGAAATTTTGTAAAGGTATGTTGGAAATGCGGAAAGGAAGGGCACTACAAAAGGGAGTGCAGATCTAAAGCTCCTAAGAAAGGAAAGGGATCTGATGATGCTCCTTCTACAGAGGCAAAAACCACCTCGGATGAAGGTGGGGATGTGTATTTGGCTTCTTCTTCAAATACACATGTAGATCATGAGTCATGGTTGATTGAATCAGGTGCATCCTTTCACTTCACTCCTCATAGGGAGTGGTTCTGCGAGTATGAGAAATATGATGGTGGTGATGTCTTCCTAGGGGATGATAGGAAGGCCAAAATCATCGGACGTGGAAATGTCAAGCTGAAGCTGCAAGGTGGAAGGATTAGAACACTTCTTGGTGTTCTTCATATTCCTGCATTGGCCAGAAATCTGATTTCTGTAAGCAAGATGGATGATGCAGGTGTAAAAACAGTGTTCGAGAAAGATGCCTGCAAGATGGTTCGGGGAGCATTGGTATTAATGCGGGGAGTTCGGACTGGAACTCTGTACAAGCTACAAGGTAGCACTGTTATTGATGGGTGTAACAGTTATGTGGTTCCTGAAAGTGGGACGGAAAGTCTAGCTGTCTCTGGAGAAAAGACCATGCTATGGCATCAAAGGCTTGGACATATTGGAGAGAAGGGCCTTTGGATACTACATAGAGATGGTATGGTAGAAGGTATGTCTAATTGTTCTCTGGATTTTGATTTCTGTGAACATTGTGTATATGGGAAGCAAAATCGGGTGAGTTTTCCTTCTGGTGCTAAGAGGGCAAACAAGATATTAGAACTTGTGCACAGTGATGTGTTTGGGCCTGTGTCAGTTCCATCACTGGGAAAGTCTGTGTACTATGTTTCATTCATAGATGACTTCTCAAGGAATACATGGATATATTTCTTGAAGAAGAAATCTGAAGTCTTTGACAAATTTAAAGAATTTAAGGCTCTGGTGGAAAACCAGACAGAGAAGAAGATAAAGGCATTGAGGACAGATAATGGTGGGGAGTTCTGCAAGAAGGAATTTGAAGAGTTCTGTAAGAAGTGTGGTATAGCACGGCAGAATACTACTCCATACACACCTCAGCAAAATGGAGTTGCAGAAAGAATGAACAGAACACTGATGGAAAAGGCAAGAAGCATGCTCAGTGGTACCGGGTTAGGACAAGAATTCTGGGTAGAGGCAGTGGAGACTGCATGTTACTTAGTTAACAGATCACCTTCATCAGTGTTGGAGGATAAGACTCCACATGAGGTATGGACTGGTAAGAAACCCTCTCTTTCACATATAAGGGTATTTGGATGTGATGCATATGTACATGTTCCAAAGGAGAAAAGGACCAAGTTGGATAATAAATCTGAAAGGTGCATCTTTATTGGGTATAAGGATGGTTTAAAAGGTTACAAGCTTTGGAACCCGAAAACAAGGAAGGTTGTGTACAACCGAGATGTGGTGTTTAGAGAGGTGAAAGATGTTGTTAAACATGAAATCATACCAAAGGAACCTAAGAAGATAGAGTTTGAGCTAAAGGAGGATGAATCAGACTCTACAGCAGAAGAAGATTCAGAAGAGGAAGAGCCACAAACTCCAGCTTTGAGAAGATCAGTTCAGGAAAGAAGGCAACCAGAAAGGTATAGTCCATCTGCTTTCTGTTCAGGTTTTTCCTTAACTATAATTGATGATGATCCCAGAACTGTCAGGGAGGCAGTAGATTCAGAGGATGGAAAACTCTGGAAGGAGGCCATGGTTGATGAAATGGCATCCTTGCACAAAAACGATGCATGGGATCTGGTGGAGTTGCCGGCTGGAAAGAAGCCCATTGGGAGCAAATGGGTGTTTAAGAAGAAGATGAATGTAGAAGGCAAGGTGGAGAAATACAAAGCTCGGTTGGTAGCGAAAGGTTATTCCCAAGTGTCGGGAATTGATTTTGGTGATATTTTTTCTCCTGTTGCCAAGGTTACTTCTATTAGATTACTTTTATCTGTTGCTGCTGCATTTGATTTTGAGATAGAACAGATGGATGTGAAGACAACATTTCTTCACGGGGATCTAGAAGAGGAGATATACATGAAGCAACTTGAAGGCTTTATGGTGAAGGGTAAGAAAGAACTGGTGTGCAGGTTGAAGAAGTCTCTGTATGGGTTAAAACAGTCACCAAGGATGTGGTATCAGAAATTTGATACCTATATACGGGGACTTGGCTTAACTAGAAGCAAGGAGGATCACTGTGTTTATTTTAAATTAATTGGTGACCGTGTTATTTATTTGGTCTTGTATGTGGATGATATGTTGTTGATTGGAAATGACAAAGAAATTATCCAGGATTTGAAGACCCAACTGTTCTTCAAATTCGACATGAAGGATCTTGGTGCTGCAAAATATACTTTAGGCATGGAAATTACGAGAGATCGGGCAAAGAGGAAGCTCTGGTTAAACTAGAGGAAATATGTTGAGACTATATTGCAGAGGTTCAATATGCAGGATAGTAAACTGGTGAATGTTCCTATTCCTCTAGGTGTAAAGCTGTCTGTTGAATAGTGTCCCAAGACACAAGAAGAAGAGGAGGATATATCTCGTGTTCCATATGCAAGTGTAGTGGGTAGTCTGATGTATGCAATGGTTTGTACTAGACCAGACATTGCACATGCAGTGGGAGTATTGAGCAGGTTTATGTCAAACCCAGGGAAGGAGCATTGGATAGCAGTGAAGCGGGTTTTCAGATATTTACGTGGCACTAGTGATTATGGCTTGTGCTACCAGGGAAGACCAGGATTGGAAAGAATGTTGGACATTCGTGGTTTTGTTGATGCAGACTGGGCTGGAGATCCGGACCAAAGAAGATCTACAAGTGGGTATGTGTTTAGCCTATTTGGAGGTGCAGTCAGTTGGATGAGTAAAAGACAGTCTGTAGTGGCGCTTTCAACTACAGAGGCAGAATACATAGTAGCCACTCATGCAAGCAAGGAAGCATTTTGGTTGCAGAGATTGTGTTCAAGTATGGGGTTGGTACAACAAGCTATAAGGATAGACTGTGATAGCCAAAGTGCAATTTTCTTGGCTAATAACCCTGCTTATCATTCAAAGACAAAACACATTGATGTTCAATATCACTTTGTTAGAGATATGGTTGAAGCTAAAAGGGTGTTGCTGGTAAAGGTGGACACTTTGAAGAATGTTGCAGATGCATTGACGAAGTCTGTGAGCACTCAGAAGTTCTCTTGGTGTAGAGAAACAATGGGTGTTGAAAAATTGGCCCAATGACTAAGCTCTCCTGTGGCCCCCTGTGGAAAGAAAACAACAAGTGGGAGAATGTTGGGTATGTGTTATATTCTTTCCACGACTAGCCCCACGTGCTATACGTTGTACCGGGTGCAGCAGGGGGGTAACAAGGTGGGAGGCAGCCCCCACTGTTGGGGTTCGGGGCAGTGCCCCAGCGAAAATTTGTTTGGTGTGCGGACCCACTCATAAGCGAACTCACCCATGTTTTGTGCATGATTTTGCACATGGTTTTGGGGTACGATGGTTTTTGGCCCCTGGTATTTTGTAGATCCGGTCAAAGGAACTACGGTTATGTTCTAATCCAGGGTTAATGGATTGGGGTTTATGTCTGCTTCAGCATGTATATATATGTGTTGTAACACTAAAAGGAATATAATGAAAAATCAAGCTGGTCGTCCCAATTTGGGATCCAGGGGAAAATCTCAGTGTTTATCTGTTTTATGTTTTATGCTCTTGATATTGTTTATTTTCTGTTATAAGATTCATGTGTAGATAATTTTTGTTCAGAGGTTTTAAACCTACATGGGGCATGTAAGTATGGTGGAGGTCTGATTGGGGAGGATAATTGTGTGTGTAGTTGCTTCTAGGGGGAGGCGAAGTTGTGAGGTAGTGTGGTGTTGGTGGAAGAGAGAAGTTGGGTCGCTCCAGTAGGGAAGATTTCACCTAGTCCGGGTGAAAAAAGTTAAAATATGAAGGGGTGACTCTATTTGTGGGACGGGGTTCCTGTAGTGTGGTGTAGGTGGAGGCTAGTTGCTGCGTTGGGGAAACTCATTTTAAAGGGAAGTGGACGCTGAGGGACTTCTCTATTGGGTGAGCAGAGTGTGGAATTGGTAGTGGCTATTTGTTGTAGAGACAAAGGTGACAAAGCTAAAGTGGGACATCAAACTTGTGGAAGGAAAATCATGACGAGATTACAAGGAGTTCGTAGCGAGGGTATTATGAAACGAAAGAGGAGACAACCTCGATAAAGGGTAGGCTCGAGAGAGTAGGGAGTTGTGCACCAGTTAAATCTGCTCGATGATGGTGAATAATTGGAGCAATCGTAGGCCATTTCTCTAGGGTAGGTGGAGTTGCCTCCCTCATTTGACTCCTTGGAGGTGAAAATTCACCAAATAAAAATGGTTTTTGAAAAACTGGAACACAATTGATACAATTATTGAAATGAGGTAATCAACTTCCTTAATGATATTCAGTATAATCAATGGAAAATTCTGGATAGTCTAGCCTCCCTTTGAAGTGACGAGAAGCAAATTCATGAGCATCAAGATCACTTTGAAGGGAGAATGGAACATACGGAGACTCATGTTCACGAATCATTCTAGCACCTTGCAGAGGTTCAGATAGATAACTAGGCTCCAGGAAACTTGGATGGATAACGAGGATGGTGGGATACATTTTTTTGGGGGAAATTTTGGTCCATATGGGTTGTAGATATTGGGTCTAATAGTTGTATGTTATTACTATAAGTGTTATGTTTTTTATACCTTTTGGCCAATAAATCTCGCAGAAGTAAGGCCCTTTCTATTCTGAAAAATTGTTATTTACGATGTGAATTTAACATGATATAATAGAAAAAATTGATTCAATATATATATATATATATATATATATATATATATATATATATATATATATGATAAAATCTTAAAGTAACTTAGATATTTTTTATTTTTTTAAGATTCGATAAATCAACATCAATATTAACATAAATTAACAACCACCATCATCATTAATAATTGTATTCTATAAATTAATAAAAATAATAATAATAATATTTTTTTGAAGTAAATAGACATGGGTAACATATGGCTATTATGAAGGCTACTCCATTTGGAATCTATTTAAGAAAAAGGAATGCATTTCATACAACAATACTTATTTCGAGAAATTTGTGATGGACGAATAGCCATGTTTTAGGAAGACTCATAGGAACAACTCCCAAAATTCCAAGATCACTAAGTTAAATACTAATGGGATGCCTCTAACTTGGATCAAACATGGAGAAAATGGTTAATTCCAAGGGAATGGAACCCCAATCCCATGGAGGAGACTTGGTCAAACTTTTGGTGGAAGATTCAACAAAAGCTCATCTCGTTATCCAAGTAAGACGATAAACTACAATTGGGTTATGAACCAAGTTGTTCCTTTTCCATCCATGAGACTTATAGCCTGGAAGGAGGTTTCAAAAAATCACCAAAATATTCCACCTGGAGCTGCATGTAGCATAGAAATCTATGACAAAAATTTTCCATCTTCCTATGGTTCCTAGTTCAAGGGAGAACCTTAATCTGGGACAACATTCAGAAACACAAGCATATGGCGCCCTCCCACTATTATTTGTACCTTCAAGATGTTGAAAATGTGGAGCACTTCTTCAATATTTTCCCCTATTCCAATCATCTATGGAGTGCTCTAGAAGCTAGCATGCAGATATGAGATTTTGATCCATCTAGAATCCCTCACACCATTAACAATTGGAGGGCTTAATATTTTAATAATCCTATCTTGAAGCGCATTTTGACTCTCCTTCTAGGCCTGCTCCTTTGTGATATTTGGAAAGAGAGGAATCATCACATATTTAGGAATCACTCCCTCCCTAATGACTCTCTTTAGATCACAATTCAAAAGTATGTAAAGAAATTAATTAGAACAAAACCCTGGTCAAATAAATAATGAGAGGCCTCAAGTCAGGAGGCTCTTCTATTTCAAATAGTATTCCCTACTCTAAGAGTCATAATTCCCCCCTCTCTTTTCCCCGATATAATGCTTATTCCCTCCTCTTGTGTACCCCCTCCTCGTAATTTTCTAAAGCTCAATTTTGACAATGCTTCAAAAGGTAACCCATACAAGGTGAGCTTTTGATGTATCTTTAAGGATCCCATATCTATATTCATCTGTGATTTACTAGATATAGCAGTAAAAACACAGTAGATCTGAAAGCCCTAAAAGAGGAATTATTAATTTCTCAGACTCAGGGTTACTTCAAGCTTATGGTAAGGGAGATTCTCAACTCATTATAAATATGATCTACAATATCCCACATGGCACCTATAATAGCAAAACATCTCAGAGTTGGAGACTTGAAATCCTACTAGTATGAGTATCATCACTCCATCCTTCCATTCTAATATTCATTCGTACATCAAAGGAACTGGAAATAAAATGCAGATAATCTAGGCAATCAAGGGTGTGTCTCGTCAACTTTGAAGATCTCCTCCTCATGGAAATCCTTTGAAGACTCCCCCTTAAAGCAAGAATGTTGAAAAATAGCTAAGGAAGATAAATCTCCCTAAGTGATCTCTTTCTATCTTATCCCTTCATCCTCTTTTATTGTATCTCTCGATTTGTAATTGGCCTATGTGGCCCAATTTGGTTTTTATATCAACAACCATAATTATGTCCTCTTCTCTTTTGAAAATGTTGAGATTCTAGATTTAGTCTCGTTTTCCCAGTGACAAACTAGCCCAAAACTCCATGACTTAATATGTACTTCATGTTTTCTAGAAATTTGAAACATTTACCCCACAAAAAAAAAAAACATATGACTATTGGGAAAGAAATTGTTATCTTGTAATTAGGTATAATTTTAATCTTGTTTAAATGTATTCCAATAATTGTGTCAATAGGTGCATTTTCCACCTTAGTATGAGAGAGATGTATAATTCTTGTTGATATGAGGGTCTTTTAAAATAAAAACAAAATATCATTAAAATTAAAAAAAAATAAAAAAAAATAATAATGTTTACTATGAACATGTGCTTCCCGATAAGAACTCCCAAGTTCAAATCCACAGAGGGTAGAGTATGCACACAATCATTTACTTTAATATTAAAATCATCACTTGGAGGTGGGTACCTTGTTCCATAAACAAGAGATAACATACACCAATTTGGTGTCTTGGTTGTGACCCACAACAGCATACACATATATACATATATATATATATATATACATATACAGAGAGAGAGAGAGAGAGAGATATGACATATATATATATATATATTTCCAATCTACTTTGTATACCGAGGTGTGAACAATGGATTCGCAATTGAAATGTGAGTTGTCCAATGAAATTTTTAAAAAATGATGTTTGAGGTGGTTTTGGGTACAATAACTGAAGGAGAGATATGATGTGTACCTCTAAGAGTATCCTTCCATTGTTGTCAGGGTTTTTCATTCTAGATAGAAGCATGTCTAAGAAATCCGGTGGCGCTCGTTTCTTATGTGAAAATTCCTAAACCATAATCATATTGCAGCAACTCGAAAATATTCTCCTAATTGTTAATTTTAATTTAAAAATTTATTTGTTGTTTCCTCCGACAAATATTGAATACATCACACTACAACCTTCACAAATAAAATTTCAAAAGAACAAAGCGCTGGAAGAAATTCTAGCACACACACATAAAATGAACACAATTGTTTTTAGACAAAAGTCCCCGGAAAAACCCAACTCAGGAAAAACGGTGCAACAGATGAGGGTTTATTTAATTATGCAGCAGTGAAATATGAATACATATATGGATGCCAAAATTAAAATCCAAATAGAAAGAAAATATGGGGAAAATACTGAAGGGAAATTACCCTTCTCCCATAAGAAATTTCTAGCACGGATTTTTCCACCAGAACTCGGCCTCCTGGAGCTCTGCATAAGCCTCTGTGCTGCTCTACATAGTTGGCAGGACAGATTTCATCATACTGGGCTCTGGAACTGAGAATGATTTTTCCTTCCTCCAGATCAAACGGTTGGATGAAACAACTGCGTTGTCCCTCAGCATTTCTTCTCTGGCATAACTCTACCCTCTTGTTGTTGCCTCTCGGGATCTGGAAAATATTTCCTCTAGATCACTTTCCCTACCCCTCTCACTGCTTCAATCTTTGTGACTCTCTCTCCAGAAACTGACTGCACTACTCTGGAAATTAGTCTACCAATAAATCAAACTGATGAAGTGTATTCTCCAAGTGACCATTGACTACTTCTTATAATCCTTTTTTGGGACTCCAACGACAAAGATTAAATCTTAATCGATGGTTAGGATTAACTTGAAGTCGATTCGTGTGATTTTTTATATCATTCACGCCTTGAATTAACTAATCATGATTAATTAACCATATCCTCTAATTTTAGATTTAGAAATATTCAAAAAATGGTTAATAATCTAATTAAGCCACTTTTAGGCGGAATTTCCAGAAACGATTTCTAGGTTTTGGAGATCTCGTGTATTCTAGCCTCTCCACAAACTTTTGTGGCTAGAACACATCTAGTGTAACAAAAACTAACAATCCCTATTAGTGAGGAATTTGTTCAAGTGTTACACCTGCTACCACAACACCTTGTCTTTGCATCATCTACTATCACGTTGCTAATGTTTGGCTACTGCTTCCTACCAACCACTACGCAACTCTTATATGAGCTGCATTTTTGTTATTGTTGGCCCTGTTGAACTACTGAATTTGCATTGCAACTCCCTCTCATCTATTGTTGTTGCAACTGCAACTACTGCAACTGAGAAACATCTAAAATATTGAACCAACTGTGTTCATTATGATGCATCTGTCACATGAATTCTGACTGCTACTAGCCTCCACATTGTCTACTGAATACTTTTCACTCTTGTTGACTATGCATTGTTTCAACTACACTTCTACCAACTCTGCACTGTGCTCCCCAAACTTTGACTACTACTAGTATCTACAATTGTCACTCTGACATCTGAGTGCATCAACTTCCACTGGTCCATCCTACTACTGAATATTGTGGGTCCCCATAGCCAAGTATTGATCCAAGCGGTGGAATCCTCAAGGATCTTGCCCATCTATAACGCTTTGGGGCTAAAAAACTTATCTGGGCTTCTGTAGGAACGCAATAAAATACAGAAATAATCATAAACACATATATGCATCATGAATAACACTTTATATCATTAATATCAAATACAGAAAATTGCTTACACACAAAATGGAAAATAAACTAGCTCGGGTGATGGTAGCTTATCTCTGAGAAAATATGTGGCGGCTACATGCATATGAACTGTGTTAAAATGAGGCTCAAGGGCCTTTTTATTATTGAACAATAAGAGAAAACCCTAAACAACCAAAACCCTAACCCAAGGAGATGTGACACCAAGATTTTATGGGCCCTGTTGGGGTTGGTTGCGCAGCCAACTTGTAATATCCGAAAAGGGAGAATGCAGTATTACACAAACACAATATTTGAAACAAAAGATTATGTACACATAAGTTATGAACAACAAAAAAATATCCAGAATAGGTGAGCCATTTTATTATTCGGAGATGAATCACAGATACAATAGTGCATAAAATAGAAGCACTCAAGCCAAAGAAAATGGCCTAGAATGACCTTGAAACCATGCCAAAGCATCCACTGCGTAACTGGAGTTTCTAGAAGCTGTATACTGCACTATCCCTTCAGCTGATGATGATCTTATAGTTTTTGGTTGAAAGGGAAAGTGTAGATATATGGTGCTCTGGAGCTCTGATTATGTCAATATTGCAGATCTGGGCACTATGATGGAAACCCAAGATAGCCCAAAAGGGAAATCCAGATCTAAGAAGACCATGTATTCACCCTTCTAGGGTTTGATCCCTTGACTAATGGGTTATGTAGATCTGAAGAATAAACTGATGTAAGATGGTTGCAATGTGTTACAGATCAGATATATGCTTTGAGGGTTGATCCCTCCTTCAGATCTCCAGGCTAGAAGCTTGAGATCTAGCTTCTTCTTCCTCCTCTTAAGATGATAATTGTTGCATACACAACATCTGGAAAATTTGCACTATCTGGGAGGGAGAGGTTGATGCCTGCTGCAAAATATGTCTGATCAACTCAATAATGATGGAAACAGTAAGTACAAAGTGAGGGGAAGATCCCTCACAAGATTTCCATCTGAAGTACTGGAAACTTCCCTCCTCCAATGGACCTACAGGATTGGACTGCGCAATCCTTGATCAGACTGCTGCTGCATGGAGGTGTGATATGTTTGGCCTGATGCCTGATATAGATCTGAAGCACTGGAAGGATGATCTTGAAGCTCAAGGTGAAAGGATGAATCTTGCACTAGTTCCTCAGCTGAAATATTGAAGGACAACCTCCTCCTCTCAAACCCTCATGCAGGAATGCATAATTCCTGAAGATGTATGGTCTGCAGAGAGTAGGAACAATGTGGCACCAATGCTTGATGATGAATGGAAGCTCAGAATAACCTTCCCATATTAGGCACTCAAATTCCCTCGTGGGTAAGGGTGGGATTCCCGCTCGAGAACACCCTATGCTAAATAGCGTTGCAGACTTAGCTAAACATCATAAGCGTGCATAGAAATGTCAAATGACAAATCTACATCTAAATAGATCTCAAATAAATAATACAAAATCCTACCTCTAATGTTGCCTTCATATTCATTATATATATTGTGAGCATTCCCATGCCTTGACCCACCTCATAGTTGCACTACACATGTGGACATAGGTCTCCATGTTGACTACGTTGTCTCTCCATGATCTCCATGATATTTGCATTTAATTTTCACCCTCTCCATCATGTGTGCACTAATGCACCACTTCCTCCATCATCTCATCATTTATTTCTCTATGATCTTACTTTGATTCCTCCTATATCCTATTTGACTCCATCTCTCCATGTTCTTTCTTATTAATGATGTTTGATTCCCACTCTTAATTCATTAATAAGCTTCTCCACTATTCCATGATGTATCTTTATGAGCTAATTAACCATGTTCACACTCTTAGGAGTGGATTTATTCATCTTAAGGGGTTTTGGGTCCCTCCACCCATTTATTTACTTAGTTAAGAAAGATAAGTAAGAACTCTAATATTCCAAAAAACAAATGTAAAATTTGGAATATTACACAACTTCCCGGGGTAGTAACTTGGTCATATTATCTTCGTTTGGTGCGTAACATATCTTGTTGGAAATAACTTTCTGAGGAATACAGCTCCTGACAAAATTTATATGAATTTTTTGAAGGAATCAAGCCCAAAAAATGTTGTTTGGGGCCTCAAAATGGCTCTGAAAGTTCAGGACCCAAAAAACTGCTAAAAATTGTATATAAGAAAAATGATGAAACTGAATAGGTGGAATAGGCAGGTGGCCACCAATATCCACTTGGATCACTCCTCCCCCATTAGGAGGCAATGGTCCCCATTGCATTGAGTGCCTCCATGAGATGGGGAAACTTCTACTAAACTTGGCCCCTGGTGAGCCACTTGCCTTGGTGCAGGAGTTGGCCATATTTGACAAGCCGATACAATTGGATCTTCTACTAGCGAGTGCTTTTAAGTTGTGTGTACATGATCCGATCAGTTGCATCATGTTCCATGCAGTCTGTATTCAACTCTGTCAAGGTGATTTATTCTGTAATGTCGGATGTGTCCAGTAATGGTGGAGAATATTGCCGAAGTCGATCCACTTTGAATACTAGGTGCAGGCCAAGGAATGGGGGAATGTTAAGCTCAAAATAATTGTCTCCCACGGCCTTGATGATGGTGTATGAACCATATCGTAGTGGGTGTAGCTTGCGGTGGGGTCTAGAGAGGCATTCCTTCTACAAACATAACCAAAATTTGTCGCCCACATGGAACTTGTGTGGCATCCGATGTTGATCATATCGTTGCTTGTGCTTGGCATTGGATTTCTCCAAGATGTCGTGGACCTTCTCGAAGGCATGTTGGATGTGTTCAATAAATTTGTTTTCTTTATTAGTCTCAGACAACACATGTGTGGATTATGTATGTGTGGTCGCATAAGGTATGGCACCATCGGGAAGCGATGCGCTTGGGGTCAAATCAATGGAGTGCTTGGCCTGACAGTGTAGAGGACCTCTGTGGGTGAGGAGAAAATTTCATTGTATTCCTCCACGTCTTTTTCCATATGTTTTTATCGTGCAGGGGAGCCCTATTTGGAATCCGCAACCACAATATTCTTCTTTCCCTGTGGGAAAATCGTAATGAAAAAAAATTTCTTGGTTTGGAAATAATCTTACTACATTGCTTTGCAGTACTCAAAGAGATGGCAGAAGACGGTACTACCTTTGGTATCCTGTACAACTTTTTTCTTGAAGTAATAATAATAGAACGAGGCCTAGACTCATACAGATCATGTCTCTTACACAAGTATGGTTGGCCTAATAATACATCAGACACGTCAAGAGGAGAAACATAACATAGTACCTCATGTGTGAAGGGCTTGATGTTGTATGGAAGGCAGCACTATTAGTGGACGCGGAGATCTCTTCCTTGGTGAAGCCACCCGATGGTATATGACTGCAGGTGTGTTGTGTTCGGTAGACCGAGACGCTTCATGACCTCTGCTAAAATGAGGTTCATTTGGCTTCCGCTATCAATAAGGAATTGCAGTGGAGAACCCTTCACCCACATTTGGGAATGGAAGAGGTGATCCCCCTCCTATGGATCTTCTAGTTCCTCCTTCTGGATCTTGGTGGTGGCAATGGTGGCACTGGGTTCTGCATCAATGAATTTCTTCCCTTTTGCATTCCCCTTGTTCAGTTCTGACTCGGAATCAGAACATGCATCTGATTCGAATGCCTTCATTTCGGCCACCAGCGACTATTTGGTCAAACACTCGCTTTTGTTGTGAGTGGAGCTATTATGAAATTCACACCACTTCCCCGTGTCCTTATTTGGATTTGTGGTGTTGTTCTGAGTCACCCCGCTTTGGCTTTTCCTCTCGTTCTATGATTCAGGCCTTTCTCTGGCTTCAGATTCGTGGATCCAAAGTCTCGCTTCTTCTGCTTAAATTTATGCTCGATCTTGGCAGTATATCGATAAGTCGTTCCAAGCGAGGTAATGTCGAGGAACTCCATTTCCTCTTGAATGTATATGTGCAAACAATTACGGTACTTGAGCACCAAATGATTCTCTGAATATTTAATACCCAAATTTGTGCATAAGGTGGAACAAATTCATCAACTCATGCACATCTTGATCCCTTTGCTGCCGCAATGTGATCCATTGGATGTAATTGTCCTCATAGCTCCCCATGGGGTAATATTGTTCCTTATTGTTGTCTCCAACCAAATTCCAAGTGGGTGCGGCTGAGAACAGAGAGGGTTCCCTCTCGTCCTTTTTCTCACAATAGGTTTCCCACCAGTCTTTGACATGGGGGGTGACCTTGAGGAGTGCAAAAATAATATTTTCTCGGTCGGAGAAATCATGGACCGAGAAATACCCTTCCAAAAAATTCAACCATATATCTATGGCATTTTCATCTATCTAGCCTTCAAATACAGGAATTTAGAAGTTGACTTGTACCTTGAAAGGAGTGGCACCTCCAAAGTGGTTACTGGATGCAGATGCACCGTCGGTGGGCAAACATATGTGAAAATTCTCAACCAGTTGTAGTGATAGATTTATTTCTCCTACTTATTATTTCAATAAGTTATTATTCAGAAATATTCCAAAAAATATCAAAATAAATACTACTACAACATTCACAATTATATATGTAGGGAAATAAACAGTAGAGAACATAAGCATAAGAATCAATCACATGTACACAGTTATTTTTAGACAAATTTCCTCGGAAAAACCCAATGTGGGAAAACCGGTGCAACAGATGAGGGTTTTATTAATTCTTGAGAAAATGATATATTTTCAGGGAAATATTTAGCAAATAAATTCTAAACCACCTGAGACTGAATTCCCATCTCTCTCGGACAAATTTTTGACACCCAAAACAACCCCTGCAAGCCCCTGCGTCAGTCTACCTGATTCTCTACACAGTCCCAGAGCTGGACTGTGTGAATCTGCATGGAGACTACGTGGGGTCTTTGCGTTGTAGCCTCAAGATACGTTCAATGACCCACTGCTGCTCTCTGACCTTGATCTCGATCACCCCTGACCTCCTCCTACTTCTGCAACTTCTTGCCTTGCAACTCTCCCGCTGAGATTGAATTATACATCGGAATGGATCTCCTTCAAGTACTGAGTGTGTGCCTTTTTTTTTTCCAAGTGACCCTCAAGCCTTCTTTTATAATCTTCCTGTTGGAGAACCAATGGCCCAAATTAAAAGATTAATCAATGCCTAAGATTAAATCTTGACTTGGTCCATGTTTTCTAGAGGATTTACACTTTGAATTATTAATGCCCTTTAATTATTTCCTTTTCCTATGTTTGGACTTAGGTTCTCCATTAAAATAATTAATTATTTTAATAATTCTTGAATTGAGTGGAATTTCCACAAACTGTTTATGGGTTCTTTGGAATGTTGTTTTCCAAGCCTCTCTACAAAGTTTGAGACTTGGAACACTTCCAGATGCTACAAAAATCAACACTCCCTCTTAGTGAGGAAAGTGTTCCAACAATATGCCTACTACATACTGTTGTGATTCTAAAGCACCCTCTATGCTACTGCCCCCTGTATTGTTTCCTTTGACACTACCACTATCACTTTCTGCATCTATACTATAGCTCCCTCTGAATACTGAATCCTCCATTCTTGCTACTGAAATGGATTCTTCATCATCCTCATCTTTTCTCTAAAGTAGACAAACTTTGTCTTTTCCATAGCCTTGGTGAGAATGTCTGCCACCTGTTCTCCTATTGGAGTGTACTACAGCTGAACATCTACATGTTGTACCCAGTCCCTGATGAAGTGACACTGGATGCAATATGTTTCGATCTATCATGAAACACTGGATTTTCATAGAGCTTTATGCAACTGTGATTATCACATAAAATTTTGGTCGCTTCCATTTTCTCCTTGAGTAGATTTACTAACAGTTTCCTAATCCATATGGCTTCACACGAAGTTGTGCCAGTTTCCATATAATCTACCTCTGTTGAGCTTAGTGCCATGGACTTTTGTTTCCTACTGCACTAGGAAGTCATTCCCGATCCAACTAAACTTCCAGCCCAATCTGCATCAGTAAAACCACTCAACCTGACATCATTTTCATGGGTGTACTTCAATCCAAGCTCGATTGTTCCTCAAAGGTACTTGAGAACATGTTTCGTTGATGCCCAATGTGCCCTTTTCGGTTCCACCATGAACTAACTAAGGGTATTAACACCATAACAGATGTATGGCCTTGTATTTACCAGATACATCAATGACCCTATGAGTTGTCTGTACAGTGTAGGATCAACTTCATCATCATTGTACGTGTTGATTTTCCTCCAGTTGGTAATCATTGGAGTGGTCATGGGTCTACATTCCTCCATCTGAAATCTCTTCGAAATCTCTGTAGTGTATCTTCCTTGACCAAGGAAGATCTCCCCATCCTGCTGCGAAACTTCCAATCCTAGAAAATAGTGCATCTGTCCCAGTTCCTTCATGTCAAAATCTTCAGCTAAATTATTCTTACAATATGTTATGAGCCTTGATGATCCTGTCAAGAAAATATCATCCACATACAATACTAGTATCAATGACTCACTGCCTACTCTTAGATAGTAGAGATTGGGATCTGCATCACTCTTGATGAATCCCATCTTCTGCAGATAGCTGTCAATTCGACCATACCAGGCTCTGTGAGCTTGCTTCAGTCCATATAATACTTTCTTCAATCTGCACACATGATTCTTCTGATCATGTGTCTCAAATCCCTCCAATTTTTCTATATACACTTCTTCTTCTATCACACCATTCAAGAATATCATCTTGACATCCATATGGTGAATTTCCCATCCCATCTATGCAGCAAGGGATATCACGGATCTGATATATGTATATTTGGCTACTATGGCGAAGGTTTCTTCATAGTCTATTCCTTCCTTCTAAGCATACCCCTTAGCCACGAACCTGGTTTTAAATTTCTCGATGCTTCCATCTGCAGTATGCTTGATCTTGTAGATCCACCTGGATCCTACAACAGATCTCTCATGTGGTCTGGGTACTACTTCCCAAACATCATTTTTCATGATGGAATTGTACTCTTCCACCATTGCATCAACCCATACCTGGTGCTGAGCAGATTCCCGGAAACTAGAGGGTTCTCCGACTTGAGAAACCAAGGCTTGATACCTCTCAGGTTGCTTACGATGTCTCTTCTCATTCCTGGGATTTCCGACAAAATCCTTTTCATCCTTCAGAATCTATCGAAGTTCCTTGCTCATTCTTCCACTAGTGGTGGGTGGATTTATCGGCTCTCCTTCTCGCAAATCCTTAGCGGACCCATCCTTTGGATCACTATGCCTTGGAGAGGCCACTGAATTTTCTTTTGCTGGTTGTTGGGGTTGGACCAGACACTCTTCCTCTGACTGTGTAGTAGAAGGCATTTCTCGTGATCTTCTGAAGGCTTTCTCCTCTATAAATTTCACATCTCTTCGCACCACTACTTTCCTTCTCTCTTGAACATAGATGCGATAAGCCTTTGCATTCTCATTGTATCCTACTAGATACCTGCTTTCAACAGTCATCTCCAACTTCTTCCTCTTCTCACTGGGTACATGACAATAAGTTGTTTAGTCAAAGATCCTAAGGTGACTCACTTCGGGTTTGCTGCCAGTGAAGACACTTTCTGGCGTGATCTTTCCCAGTGTAGTGTGAGGAGTTTTGTTCTGAATGTAGGCAGATGTATTACACACTTCAGCCCATAGGAATTTGGGCATGTCTTGGTCATACAACATAGCTCTAGTTGCTTCAACAATAGTCTGGTTCTTCCTTTCTTCCACTCCATTCTGTTCCGGATTGTATGGAGTTATCCATTCTCTTTTGATGCCTTCCCTTGTGTAGAATCCTGTGAATTCTTTATCTATGTATTCACCTCCATTATCTGACTATAATACCTTGATCCGCTTCCTTGTCATATTCTCCACCAGAGCTTTGAACTCTTTAATTCAACTGAGGGCTTCATCCTCGGTCTTCAAGAAGTAGATCCAGGTTTTCCTGGAATGGTCATCAATGAAGGTGACAAATTATTTGGCACCACTAAGATCTCTCGTGAACATCAGCCCACATATATCTGAGTGTATTATATCTAACACACCCTTGGCCCTATTGTTGCTTCTCTAGTATTTTGCCTTGGCATATTTCCCCAATACGCACCCCTTGCAGACATCATCCCGCTTGGTGCTTGATTCTAGAACACTTGTGACAGTCTTCTGGAAAATTATCAATGCCCCATGATGTAAATGCCCCATTATCTTGTGTCATAGCTCATTCAGATCCGTTTCATCTGCATTGCCAACCAGTGCCATTGGGGAATCAAGCTGCAGTTTGTACAACTTGTTGCTTTTTACCCCGATTTGTGCCTTCTTCTTCCAACGAGGGTGCTTTACATAGAATCTATTTCCAATAAAGTAGATGTCATATCCTTGGTTTTGAAGCTGTGACACTGAGATTATATTCATCCCAAAGCCTGGCACATGTAGTACATTAGTGGCCCGGATTATGTTCCCTGCCTCGGTCTGAAAAACTACGGTACCTTTCCCAATGGGAGAGAACTTTGCTTTATTACCCATGGTTATTTTGAAATTCATCTTCTCTTCTTGGTAGTCAGAAAAATAGTCCCATACTCCCGTCATGTGGCCAGATGATCCACTATCAATATACCAGATATTTGAGGGCGTAGTGCTTGATACACAAGAAAAATATTCCTCTAATTTGGATGCTAATATAGATACATCGTTATCCATCCATTCTATCGTGCTTCCCCCCCCCCCCCTCCTGGAGGACTACGTGAACCCTTCTGCGTTGTTTCCCTAGAGAACTTCGTAGATATTTGTTCACTGATAGATGCCCCCTCTCTGTTATTCAAACCTGGCTCTGATGCCATGTGAAAATTCTCAACCAGTTGCAATGATATATTTATTTCTCCTACTTATTATTTCAATAAGTTATTATTCAGAAATATTTTGGCAATATCGAAGTAAATAATATTGCAACATTCACAATTATATATGCAGATAAATAAACAGTAGAGAACATAAGCACAAGAATCAATCACATGTACACAATTATTTTTAGGCAAATGTCCCCGAAAAAATCCAATGTGGGAAAACCGATGCAGCAGATGATGGTTTTATTAATTCTTCAGAAAATGATATCTTTATAGGGAAATATTCGACAGATAAATTTTGAACCACCTAAGACTGAATGCCCAGCTCTCTCAGACAAATTTCTGAAACCCAAAACAACCCCTGCAAGCCCGTGCGTTAGTCTGTGTGATTCTTTGCGCAATCCCAGAGCTGGACTGCGTGAATCTACATGGAGACTGCATGGGGTCTTTGCGTTGTAGCCTCAAGCTACCTTCAGTGACCCACTGCTGCTCTCTAACCCTGATCTTGATCACCCCTGACCTCCTCCTCCTTCTACAACTTCTCGCCCTACAAATCTCCCATTGATATCAAATTCTACATCAAAATGGATCTCCTTCGGGTACTGAGTGTGTGCCCGGCTTGTTTTCCAAGTGACCCTCAAGCCTTCTTTTATAATCTTCCTATTGGAGAACCAACAGCCCAGATTAAAAGATTAATCAATGGCTAAGATTAAATCTTGACTTGATCGATGTTTTCTAGAAGATTCACACTCTGAATTATTAATCCCCTATAATTATTTCCTTTTCCTAGGTTTGGACTTAGGGTCTCCATTAAAATAATTAATTATTTTAATAATTCTTGAACCGAGTGGAATTTCCACAAACTGTTTATGGTTTCTTTGGAATGTTGTTTTCCAAGCCTCTCTACAAATTTTTTGACTTGGAACACTTCCGGATGCCACAAAAATCAACAGGTTGAAGCATCTAGGTAAAGTTATCCATCATTGTGTTCCTTTATTTCTCAAGGGCCTCCTAGAACAATATTTTGATAATATCTCCTGCTCAGTCGTATTTATTTTAGTTCGTCATGGGAGGTTGTTGGGGTTTGCAAGGTTGATCTTGCAAAGGTTCAACCAAATCAAGCCCTAACTCCTTATACCCCGACCTCGTTGGGGACATGCAAAGAAAGATCGAGAAAGAGTAGACCGCTCTGATACCATTGATCTAGACTTATGCCAGAATGCAATAAAATATAGAAATAAACATAAGCATGGATATGCAATAGGAATAACACTTCATTTCATTAATATCAAATACTGAAAATTGCTTACAAACATAATGGAAAATAAACTAGCTCTGGCGATGGTAGCTTATCTCTGAGAAGATATGTGGTGGCTATGTGCCTCTGAACTGTGTTGCAATGAGGCTTAAGAGAATTTTTATTATTGAACAATAAGAGAAAAGACTAAACAACCAAAACCTTAACCCAAGGAGATGTAACACCAAGATTTTATGGGCCCCATTGGGGTTATTTGGGTAGCCAACTTCCCACGGTCGTAACTTGGTTTTTTTTTTTTTTTTTTTTTTTTGGGTATGATATCTCATTGGAAATATCTCTCCAAGGGCTACAGCTACTATTGTATTTTATTTCACATTGCAAAAGGATTCATGCCAAAAAAATGTCGTTTGGGGCCTCAAAAAGGCCCCGGAAGTTCAAGACCCAAAAAAATTCTAAAAATATTAAATAAGAAAAATGATGAAACTGAATAGGTGGAATAGGCGGGTGGCCACCCATATCCACCTGGATCATCCCTCCCCCCTTAGGAAGCAATGGTCTCCATTGCGTTGAGTGCCTCCATGAGATGGGGAAACTTCTACTGAACTTGGCCCCTGGTGACCCACTTGCCTTGGTGCAGGAGTTGGCCAGCTTTGACAACCTGATACAATTGAATCTTCTGCTAGCGAGTTCTTTTAAGTTGTGTGTCCATGAGCTGATCAATTGCAGCTTGTTCCATGCAGTCTGGATTTAACTCTATTGGAGTGAGTTGTTCTGCAATGTTGGATGTGTCTAATAATGGTGGAGAGTATGGCCAAAGGCAATCCCATTAGGGGATTTTTGAGGTCTAAAATGGGCCTCCTAAGGAAATTATAAAATAATAGTGGAAATAATAAAATAAGATTTGATTACATCATCAAATTTTAGAGGCAAAAAAGAAAAGAAAAAAACTAATTTTTCAATTTATCTCCCAAAGTTTTTACTCAAATTTTGATCGGGAGTACTCGTTAGATGAAAAATTTAATTCCTCGTCCAAGGAGTACCCATGTTGCATACTTTCAATGGACCCTGCTACACAAAAAATAATAAATACATGAAAAAATGTGATTGCAATCACGTTTTTTCATGTATTTCTCATTTTTCACATAGTAGAGTTGATCTAAAGTATGCAACATGGGTACTCCTTAGATGAGGAATTAAATTTTGCATCCAACAAGTACTCCCGCTTAAAATTTGAGTAAACACTTTGGGAGATAAGTTGAAAAAGTAGTTTTATTATTTTATAATCTTTGTACCCTTTTATTTAAAAAATGGTGAATCATCGCCCATGGTTGAAATCATCATATTTAATCTTATTGGTTCTTATAAAGTTTATATTGGTTGTACCTTTTTCTTAGGAGGCCCATTTTAGACCTCAAAATTCCCCTAATGACGTTGAACACGGGGTGCAAGCCAAGGAATGGGGTAATGCTAAGCTCAAAAGCATTGTCTCTCATGACCTTGCTAATGGTGTATGGACCATATCGAAGTGAGTGTAGCTTGTGGTGGGGTCCAAAGACGCATTCCTTCTAAAAATGTAACCAAAATTTTTCACCCACCTGGAACTTGTGTGGCACCCGATGTTGATCATGTCGCTGCTTGTGCTTGGCATTGGATTTCTCCAAGATGTCGTGGACCTGCTGGCAGGTGTGCTAGATCCGTTCAGTAAATCTGGTTGCTTTATTAGACTCAGACAATACATGTGTGGATTATGTTTGTGTGGTCACATGGGGTATGGCACCATCAGGCAGCAATGTGCCTAGGGTCAGATCAATGGAATGCATGACCTGACAGTGTATAGGAACCTATGCGAGTCAGAAGAAAATGTCCTTGTATTCCTCCATGTCTTTTTCCATCTTTTGTTGTCATTCAGGGGAGCCCTGTTTGGAGGCTAAAGCCACAATATTCTTCTTTCCCTATGGGCGAATCGTAATGAAAGAAAATTTCCTAGTTTGGGAAATAATCTTACTGCATTGCTTTGCAGTACTCAAAGATATGGGGGAAGGCGGTACTACCTCTGGTATCTTGTACAACTTATTTCCCAAAGTAATAATAACAAAACAAAGCCGAGGCTCATACACAAAATATCTCTTCCACAAGTATGGTTGGCCTAATAATACATCAGACATGTCAAGAGGAGTAACATCACACAATACCTCATCCTTGAAGGGCTTGATGTCGTACGGAAGGCGACACTGTTGGCGGATGCGGAGATCTCTTCCTTGGTGAAGTCACTCGATGGTATATGGCTACGGGTGTGCTATTGTTGGTAGGCTAAGCCGCTGCACTTCCTCTACTGAAATGAGGTTCTTTTGGCTTTCTTTATCGATAAGCAATTTTAGTGGAGAACCCTTCTCCCACATTTGGGAATGGAAGAGGCACTCCCCCTCCTCTGGATCTTCAGGTTCCTCCTTCTGGATCTTGGTGGTGGAAATGGTGACACCGGGTTCCACATCAATGAATTTCTTCCCTTTTCTCATTCCCCTTGTTCATTTCTGACTAAGAATTAGAACATGCAAATGATTCGAATGCCTTCAGTTTGGACACTAGCGACTATTTGATATGACACTCGCTTGTGTTGTGAGTGGAGCTCTTATGAAATTCACACCACTTCCTTGTGTCCTCCTTTGTATTTGTGGTTTTTTTTTTAGTCTCCCTTCTTTGGCTTTTCCCCTTGTTCTGCGGTTTAGGGGCGCCTTTCCTTGGCTTCAGATTCACAGATCCAAAGTCTCAATTCTTCTGCTTAAATTTATGCTCGATCTTGGCGGCATATCGATATGTCGTGCCAAGCGAGGTAATGTAGAAGAATTCCATTTCCTCCTGAATGTATATGTGCAATTAGTTGTGGTACTTGAGCACCAAATGTTTCTTTGAATCTTTAATACCAAACTTTGTATGCAAGGTATGGAACACATTCGTCATCTCGTGCACATCTTGATCACTTCGTTGTCGCAACGTGGTCCATTGGATGTACTTATCCTCATAGCTCCCCACGGGGTAATATTGTTCCTTGATGCCATCTCCGAATGAATTCCAAGTGGGTGCGACTGAAAACATAGAGGGTTCCCTCTCGTCCTTTTTCTCACAGTAGGTTTCCCACCAATCTTTGACATGGGGGGCGGATTTGAGGAATGCAAAAGTAATCTTTTCTCGGTCGGGGAAATCATGGACCGATAAATACCCTTGCAAAAAATTCAACCATCTATCTACGTCGACTGCATCTATTTGGCCTTCAAATACAGGAATATCGAAGTTGACTTGTACCTTTAAAGGAGCGGCACCTCCAGAGTGGTTGCTGGATGCAGATGCGCCGCCGATGGGCAGTCGTTGAAGGATCTGGGAAAAGTTATCCATCACCGCGTTCCTTTGTTTCTCGAGGGCCTCCTCAAGCAATATTTTGATAGTATCTCTTGCTCCCTTTTATTTCTTTTCATTCATCATGGGAGGTTGTCAAGGTTTGCGAGGATGATCTTGAAAAGGTTCAACCAGATCGAGCCCTAACTCCTTAGACCCCGACCTCATTTGGGACATGCAAAGAAAGATCGAGAAAGAGAAGACCACTCTGATACCACTGATCTGGACTTATGCATGAGCACAATAAAATACATAAATAAACATAAATGGAGAGATGCCTTAGAAATAACACTTCATTTCATTAATATCAAATACTGAAAATTTCTTACAGGCATAATGGAAAATAAACTAGCTCAGGTGATGGTAGCTTATCTCTGAGAATATATGAGGTGACTCTGTGCCTCTGAAATGTGTTACAATGAGGCTCAAGGGCCTTTTTATTATTTAAAAATAAGATAAAACCCTAAACAACCAAAAACCTAACCCAAGTAGATGTAACACTAAGAGTTTATGGGCCCTGTTGGGGTTAGTTGGGCAGCCAACTTCTTGGGGTCGTAACTTTGTCATATTATCTTTGTTTGGAACATATGATATCTCGCTGGAAAGATATCTCTAAGGAATACAACTATTGATGTGATTTCTATGACATATCCAAAGGAATCATGCCCAAAAAACGTTGTTTGGGGCCTCAAAACAAATTCGGAAGTTCAGGACCCGAAAAACTGCTAAAAATAGTAAATAAGAAAACTGATGAAACTGACTAGGCGGAATAGGCGGGTGGCCACCAATATCCACCTGGATTAAAAACCAAGTCACCCCATCTCACTCCCTGAGGTATGTCGTCTAACATTGTGAAGTTTTCCTCGAGCGTGGAGAAAATCCTATCGATCTCTGCAGAAGATGCTTGTTGGTCCTGCTTCTCCTCCTTGTCCTTCTTGAGAGGAAACTGGGTACTGCAGTGGCCTGTCTCACCACACCTAAAGAATTTGATCTTCGACAGATCTGTCTTCTTCTTTCTCTACTCCCCTTATCCCTGACTGGGACCCTTAAATGTGAGGGCCACATTCTCCTCTTCCTTCACCTACTTTGATCCACTATTTCTTCCACTCATGGAGCTCTTCAAAAGAGCTCGCCTCATATCCTCCTACTACAAGTTAGCCCACATCTTGACCCATCCAGGTAGCATGTATCTACCCAATATACTTTGGACAAAGACTTTCAACTCATCTGAGACACTATTGAGTGCCAACCACACTAGCTCTGAAGCTTGAGGCATTGCCCCAATGACCAACAACTAATCCCGGACCTCTTGAATCTTGGTGAGGAAAGGGTTTATGCCTTTCCCTTTTTGTATTCAGATGCATCTCAACTTCTGCTCGAGTTACATCTTTCGCTTCTCAGAATTACCCTGATACAACGAGGCGAGAGCATCCCACATCTACTTGGAAGTATCCTTTCCAGCTATATGTGAGACTACATGATCCCGAAATCCATTTTGGATCAACCTCTTTGCTCGTGCCATCTCATTTACGTACTCCCTCAACCGATATGCATTCATGGGAAACACCACCACATTATCGATATATGCCTTCAGATCAAATTCATCTAGAAGGAAGGAGGTCCTTTCCTTCCATATAACATAGTTGGAAGCACCATCCAACATGTCTTGATCACAAAGTCCAGCAGTGGCCATCTTAACAAATGTCAAAAATCTAATCTCCCCTTCTGCTCAATTGTTTCTCAGTTACTCGCACTCCCTTATGGAGTGAAAGACTCTTCTCAAAACTACTATTGATCTGCAAGGGAAATCAAACTTCTTGAGACTAGAAGTTCCTTGAGGAAATTTTTCCCTCAATGTGTGCTTTTCTTCCACCCGACACAGGTTCTGCTCTAGCGAACTCCTGTAAATCCCTCTACATCCAGCTAGATATCTTCCTAACAAAAATACTGAGCTTCTCCCTCTGCCTCTGGAGCTACTCGATCTGGAGAGGTAGAATTTTTTTGTCCCTCTCTTAGAAAAATCGAATCTTCTCAAGTGACTCGACCTCTCAGAAAATTGACTGCACTACCCTTGGGAATATCAAACTATTTCCCACATTGAGCAACGAAATTCATTCTTCTTTGCCAATGAGTTCTCTAGTTGTTTAACTATGCTCTTATACCATGTGAAAATTCCTAAACCAGAACCATATTACAGCAACTGGAAAATATTATCCTAATTGTTAATTTTAATTTAACAATTTATTTGTTACTTCCTAAGGAAAATACTGAATGCATCACACTGCAACCTTCACAAATAAAACTGCGGAAGAATAAAACGTTGCTAAATGCTAGCACGCACACATAAAATGAACACAATTATTGTTGGACAAAATTCCCCAAAAAAAACCAACTCGAGAAATTCGGTGCAACAGATGAGGTTTATTTTATTATGCAGAAGTGAAATCTGAGTACATATATGGATGCCCAACTGGAAATCCAAACAACAATAAAATATGGAAAAAAAAGTGTCTTCTCCTTTTCCAAATTCCACCTCATCTTATCATTTCTTTTTGTCATTTTATAGACCCAAAGATCAATAAGAATGATTAAAATCACTTAAGGAATACATGCAATGACTAACTTGTTGTACTTTTGTGATTTTGTTGTCTTAATGATTTCTGAGCAGTTTTAGCTACAGAATGCAGTCATTCTGTAGCTAGCTACACATTCCGTAGCCATTTTGGTGTTTGAACATATTACAGGTGTCATCTGAAGAAAAGGAGTATATGGTTAGATTCTAAATCTTTCCTACATTGTTCCTTGTCATCCACGAAGGTTGAATCAAAGACTGAAGATGCTTGTGCACGTGGTCAAACCAAAAGTCCGAGAAGAAGATTTCTATAAGGATAAGGACTCTTGATTTTCTTTCAGCAAATCACGAGTCCTAGAAAAGAGTTTTAGTTTGATTTTCACTTTAGAATACACCTGTGCCTACTTTCATTCAATAATAGTTATGTAATTGCCTATAAATTTAGCTCGGTGAGACCGAGGAACGAAGTTAACTCTTATTTTCCAATACTGTAATACTCTGTTTCGAAGTATTTTTTATAATAAGAAGAAGCATAACTTTGATGCTGTATTGAAGACAAAATTGAGGAGTTAAATATTTTCATGCCAAATTAATAGCAGAGGGCCCCTGCTATCTAAGGAGGCTTCCACATGCTTTCTAGATAAGTAGCTTTTAATTTTGTGTTGTCATATTTCTTACTTAGACAATTTTCTGAGTTCATATCGTTTAGTATCATGTCTTGCATTGTTTGTTTAACTAACAGATCCTCATGATGTTATAGTTAGTCCTTTCTTAAAAAAAAATTCCAACATATCTCTATTCAGTGAATGGATTTAATCGTGACATCTTGAGTTACCGGCACTTTAGCCCTGTTATTTAGATTAAAAGATCCTCAGTATCCTACAACCATTCTTTTTCTTAAAAAGCTTTTCCAACATATCACTATTATGCGAATGAGATTTGGTTGTATTATGTTGAGTTAATTGGCATTTTCTGTTCTACATTAGATAGAAGATCCTCATATTGTTACAAACAGTCTCTTCTCAACACTGTTCTAATAAATCTCTAAATCACAGAAAAGGCCTAATTGTAATACTGTGGGTTACTTGTTGTTTAGAAGATCCTTATTTCATTATATCTAATCTCCTTCAATAAACTTTTCCAATAAATTTCTAGTTGATGAACGAGACCTAGTTAAAATGTCATAAGTAGTTTCAAGTATTCATAGGAGATCCTTAGCATATTATAGCAATTTTCTTCTCGAGCTATTCCAAAATATCTCTATCATATGAATAAGATTTCTCTATAATATTCTAAGTTGTTGTCTATTTTTAGGAAGATCCTCATCACATTGGAGTTCAATCTCTTTCACAAATTATTCCAACAAACCTCTAACTAAAAGGATTAGGTTGAAATATAATGTCTTGAGTTACATTTCATGTTCATTTGCAAGCTAGGACATCCATGGATTAGAATGCTCTGCTTTTCATCATTTTCCTAATTAGGGACAACATTTACAAGCACACTCTGTTTTGAGTCTAAAAGTTCTCTTTTCTTTCCTTTTTGTCATAGATTTGATATCATCTTTTGAACATAGAATAGCATACGGAAACCTAAACATAAAAAAACTCAAAAACATCAACAAAATATTGAAAACAGTGAAATAAGAATAAGGATATTTAGGCACATATAGTGCAAGTATACCTCATCAGTTTACAAGCCCTGGTCGATAATTTATGCTATCAATTCAGGACACTGAATTGACTAAACATTTTGGCGCCGTTGTCGGGGAGGTATAACTAGGTAGCCTTATTTCCTATTTCCCAAAAACAATGATATGCGTAGAGAAGAGATTCTAGGGGTAGATTTGTAAGAGACAGAAGTTTAATTCCCACAACTCCACTCACTCCACCTAGACCAAAAAGTAGCACACCTCCAACCCAAACTCACATTCCATACTATACTGGTCATAGGCTTCCAGAAGTCTCAATATCATATGTTCCATCGGGAAGATCCCCCACTTCATCCACTGAAGCAATTCTAGAGGAAGAAGATCCAAGGACTCCTACAAAAGGGGTAACCTTTTTCACTTCCACAGGGGAATATATTCCAGCAGAAGAATTACAAATCCCTAGTGAAGAGGAAGAAGAGGACTATTTCTTCAATATACCCTTAATAGAAGAACCAGTAGAACAACAAGCTCTTCCAACTGACCCTATATCAGTTCAGAAGAGTCTATCATGGCAGAAGAAGGGGAAGGAGAAGTCTTTAATGGAGAACATACACTATTTGGAGGAGGTAGAGGAAGAGGAGGAGATAGAGGAAGAGGTAGAGGAAATGTAGAAGGAGGAAGAGGTAGAAGGGGAATTGGAAGTCCTTTTGGATTCCCTATAGTAGATGAAGAGACTAATGCAACTATGAAAAATATCTCACCTTTTGTTCTTCCAAACTTTCATGGACTAAAAAGTGAGGATCCTGAAACCTTCTTATTTGAATTTGAAGTTCTATGTAGAACCTATGATTATCTACAAGATGCTCAGAAACTTAAACTGTTCCCTTCAACATTGAAAGGAGCAGCATTAAAATGGTTTATGAGTTTAATCAATAGGTCTATTAGGACATGGGATGATATGAAGATTGAATTTCTACAGAGATACTTGGATTATTGTATACCAGTCAACCATAAGGAAGAAGTGTTCAAGATGATGCAAAAAGAGGATGAAAATCTAGAAGAATTGTTGGAAAGATTCAATTATAATATCAAGAGGGAAAAAATGGAAACCCTAGATCAAGAAACTTTGAAAGCTCTCTTGTTGAAAACAATTAGGGATGAATGGATAGATATCCTCAATATGATGGGAAAAGGGGACATATCTCAGCTTCCATTACCTGATATAGCTGAGCTGTATATCAATCTTTCAAGAGGAAAATCTAAAACTCTAAAAGGACCAAGAGACCCTGCTCTTGCAAGGGCAAGTAAATCTGTAGCTGGAACAGTAAGTAGGGCAGAAATAGGTAATATGCTTGATGAATTTAAATCTGACATTCTAGGGAGTCTTAGTGAACAAATATACACCCTTAAGTTACAAAACAAGCAAAAATCTGAAGCTCATGCCTTAGCAATCTTTTGTCCCAAATGTAGGAAGAAGCATGCCTTGAGAGAGTGCCCTTTAGATGCAAAAGTAATAGAGACTTGTGCAATTTGTTCAGAAAAACATGAGACCAAGAGTTGTCCTTCACTCCCTAGTCTTAAGGCAGTCTTTCAAGAAGAAACACCCATAAATTCCATAGAATCTCTTAACTTTTTCTCTAGAAGACCTTGGCAGGGACCTCAGACACAAGGGTTTAATAATCAAATGTATAATCAACCCCCACCAAATTGGAATTCTTGGCAGCAAACTTGGCCCCAATTTCAAAATCAATCTCAACCTTGGGCACAAGGAGCACAAAATCCTTATGGAAGGTTCTCCCAGTATTATCAATATCCACCTTCTTATCCCTGATATCCAACATATTCAAACTTTCCCCCACAACAAAATCCTCAACAGAATCCACAACATCAAAGCCAAAATCAACCACTTCCATTACCATTTCCTCAAAAAGAAAATCAATTACCTGCCCGGCCAATACCAAACTCCAACAATAAAAACCCTCAGAATACATATATGATAGAAGGTCAACAATTCCCAACCTATTTGATTACTCCTTTAGACCTTAATGATGTTCAACTTAGGTCTGGAAGAATACTTGAAAAGAAGAAACCTTATGTAATTATACAAGAGCAAAACAATTCTGAGGAAGATTCTCTATGGGTAAATAAAAGTCTTGAAGGAAGCACATCTTTTCAAGACCAAAACATTGAAAAATCAAAACAGAAAGAGCCAATAATTTCAACTCCTATATTAGAGCAGCCATCAACATCTACTTCTACACCTCCTTTTCCAGAAAGATTACAAATTGATAGGGGTGTAGAGAAACAAATTATGATGCCTAACTATGATTTCCTAGATGAGTTAAGAAATGTTTGTATTAAGATTCCATTATTACAAGCTACCAAGGAAATCGCAATCTTAGAAAAAACAATAAAGGAGTTGAGTATGAAAAAACAGGAAAAAGAATAAAAGAGATAAGGAAAATACAACTGGTAGGAAAAATAGTAGATATAATGATGGGTAAGATTTCCATTCCAAAGTATCTAGACCCAGGAAATCCAGTTGTTAAAATACACATCAATGGAATTGAAATCCAGAACACACTTATTGATTTAGGAGCAACAATCAATATCATGAGTAGGCAAATCATGGAAAAACTAAAACTTCCTAATCTTCTTTTTACACCCACACTGCTACAATTAGCAGATAGATCTGTGATCAAACTAGATGGGATAATAGAAGACATTCCAGTGTCCTTAGATTCTTGGGAGTATCCTGTGTATTTCATGATCCTAACTCCTAAAAATGATCTAGGAGGACATCCTATTATATTAGGAAGACCTTGGTTAGCTACGGTTGATGCTTTCATTAGCTATAGATCTGGTGATATGTACATCTCTGATGAAAGTTCAACCAAGAAATTCACCTTGTATCCTCCAGCAAGAACAATCACAGAATTAGATGATACTCAATGGATTGATGATGAAGAAGATATACAACCTCTCTTCACTATTTCAGAAATTAGTGAAGATAGTCAGATTCTGAATACTTTGGAAAATTATGAATCTTCTTCAGAATTTAAATATGAACAATTTCAGGAAGAATCTAACATTGAGTTATTATCATCAAGACAAATGTCTCTTTACTCCATGGAATAATTTGGTAGCTCTGCAATTGAAATATTCTCAGGAAAATCCTTAAACATAAACAAAAACCTAGAGAAATTTCAACAAGAAAAGCTAGTCAAAACATTACAGAGACACTCTTCTACATATGCTTGGGAGTACACTGACATGAAAGGGATCAATCCTAAGACTTGCACTCATCATATCTATATAGAGGAAAATTATAAACCAATTAGACAACCTCAAAGAAGGATGAATCCAAACCTTAGGGAGATTGTTAAAGAAGAATTGCAAAAATTGTTAAATGTCAATTTTATTTATCCCATTTCAGATAGTCAGTGGGTATCTCCTTTGGTGATTGTACCCAAGAAGAATGGAAAATGGAGGGTATGTATTGACTACCGAGAACTGAACAAAGCTACTCTTAAAGACAATTTTCCCTTACCTTTCATAGATCAGGTGTTAAACACATTAGCAGGCAAGAAGTAATTTTCATTTTTGGATGGGTTCAGTGGTTATAATCAAATTCAAGTAGCACTTGAGGATCAAGACAAAACCACATTTACTTGTCCTTGGGGTACCTATGCTTACCGAGTATTGCCATTTGGATTATGCAATGCACCTACAACATTTCAAAGGGCAGTATTAGGAATATTTTCAGATCTAATACATGACTGTGTAGAGGTATACATGGATGACTTCATAGTCTATGGAAACACATTTGAAGAAGCCTTAGAAAACTTGGAAAAAGTTTTAAAGAGATGTAAAGAAGCAAATCTTTCATTAAGTCATGAAAAGTGTTTTATGATGTTTACTGAAGGGATTGTTCTAGGACATCACATTTCAGGAGAGGGGATCGAAGTTGATAAGTCAAAAGTTGAAGTCATCTCCAGACTACTAGTTCCAAGTTGTCAAAAAAATGTTAGGATTTTTCTAGGATTTACAGGGTATTATAGGAGATTCATAGAAAACTTCACCAAGATAGCATCTCCACTTTTCAAATTACTTACCAAGGACTGTGAATTCAATTGGACTTCTGACTGCCAGTTAGCCTTTGAAACCCTGAAAACAAAAATCTTTGAAGCCCCCATTTTAAGGGGACCTAATTGGAAATTACCTTTTCATATTTCAACAAATGCCTCAGATACAGATTTAGGAGCTGTATTGGACAAAAAGACCTGATTCCTTATGCCATCTACTATACAAGTAAAAATTTGACTCCTTCAGAGTTGAATTATACTATAACTGAAAAAGAGTTATTATTTGTTGTTCATGCCATAAATAAATTTAGACACTATATAACAGGCTATGAAACTTTTGTTCACACAGACCATTCTACAATTAGGTACCCAATGAAAAAATCAATTACTAATGGCAGAGTCACAAGATGTTATTGCTTTTACAAGAGTTTAACATCACTATTCTGGATAGGCCTGGAAAAAAAAATACAGTAGCTGATTTCCTATCTAGACTCCAAAACATTAAAGACAGTACTCCAGTTGAAGATAATTTCCCTGATGAATATCTTTTTGCAATTAACACTCAAACTCCTTGGTTTGTTGATATTGCTAACTATCTAGTTTCAGGAAAATTTCCTTCAATTATGAATACAAGAGATAAAAGAAATATCATTTATGACAGTGCAAAATATTCATGGATTGCTAATGAGTTATACAAAACGAGTCCAGATTTCATCATCAGAAGATGTGTTCGAGAAGATGAGATGCCTGAGATTCTCAAGGCATGTCATGATGAACCATGTGGTGGACATTTTGTTGATAAGAGAACAAATTAATATTATTGGCCATCCCTCTTTAAGGATGCTAAAGAGTACGTTAAAAAGTGTGACAGTTTCCAAAGGGTAGGGAAACCTTCTCCTTCGGGTGAGATGCCACTACAACCTCAGGTACACATTGAACCCTTTGAGAAATGGGCTTTGGATTTTGTAGGACCTATTAATCCTCCATCAAGACAAAAGAAATATATATTAGTTTGCACTGATTATGTTACCAAATGGGTAGAGGCCAAACCATTACTTTCTGCTACTGAAGCATCTGTAGTCAATTTTCTTTTTGAAGATATTTGTACTCGTTTTGGTGTCCCAAGAGAAATTGTTACAGATCAAGGAGCTCAATTCACATCAAAGCTAGTGGAGAAAATGGTAGAAAAGTAAAAAATCAGACACAGAAAATCTACTCCCTACCATCCACAAGCAAATGGGCAAGTGGTATCTACTAATAAAGTCATTGAAGGAATCCTAACAAAGACTGTTCATTTACACAGGAGAGATTGGGCAGAAAGGCTTCCTGAAGCCTTGTGGGCCTACAGAACTACATGGAGAAACACAATAGGTCACTCTCCTTATGAACTTGTTTATGGAAAATGTTTTGTTTCCAGACAGAGCTCGTATCCAAACTTTCAAAATGGCAACAACAATTTGACTCCATTTAAGCACAAAAGCACAGACCGGAGCGTATCAATGAATTGATGAGATCGGTATAAGATGCACCAAGAGAATGCTATAGTCCAACAACAAAGGACTAGATGGCAAGGATAAGTACATTAAGGAAAAGAAATTTAAAGAAGGTGGACTCCAGCTCTCTTATTTGATTCAAAAAGTTCAAGGATTTTTCTTGCAATTTCGTACCATTGCTTGGGCCATATGATTGTAGTATTTGATAATGGACAATAAACAAGGACACAGATAAAGGAAAGGTATTTTCTTGTAAATGGACACACACCGAAGTTATACTGTTTACCAAGAGGAGGAATTTTTCAAGAAATTTCAAGATAACATACATAGTTAGTAGAAGAATAATTTTCTTCTCTACCAACTTAATTGTATTCTTATTCAACATATTAAAAAACCAATCATTGATTGGCATGTTTATACAGAAAATCTAAGGTGAAAATCAGAGTTCTTCTGACACTTTAGATTTTCAAAAATTGTTCTTTTTTGCAATTAAGTATCATAAAATTATAAGTTGCAGATTCACTTTACATATTCATGATTCATTTCATTCATTCCATCTCATACTTCACTCCATCCACATTTTCACTTCATTCCATCTCATACTTCACTCCATCCACATTTTCACTTCATTCCATTCAATACTTCATTCCATCCACATTCCACTTCATTCCATTCTATATTTCAGAGTTTTTACGGGTACATTCTATAGCTACCTGTTCTATAGCCAGACCTATTCTGCAGCCAATTGATTCTGCAAAATCTACTTCAGTAAATAGAGGATGAGTCAAAGAAGATTATGGAGTCTAAAGGATCAATATTTTTCAGATGAAAGACAAAGCACATCAAAGCAGCAAAAATTTCAAAAAGGGGCTAAGGTAAAATTGTGTGAAATTATTTTTGATAGAAAATCATTAAAGGTATAATGTGGTTAGGTCATATGTTTTCCTAAGTTATTTTATGATTCGAATTGATCAAACTCCTATCATAAACCCTCCATGACCAAATATCTTTCAACCTGCTCCACAACAAATCATCATTAATTAGAAGTTAACGGTCAAAACCTAGAAGTGACCTATTAGGTCACATCATCAGACCGGAGCATTCATTGATGATTTTTGAAAATCTTCATAAGATTTCTTCGCGGTCATTCATTCCATAAAAAAATCTTATACCCGATTATCCTTATGATTTACCACTACCCTGTTCCGTTCACATCCACTCACTGTTATTTCTTTCGTAGCCAAACCCTCATTTACAGAGAAGTCACTTTAGGGAAAGACAACCCTTCACAGTTGCTTTTGCTTTAAGAATAGGGACAAAACAGTGAATTGAATCTAGAGAAAGGAAGCAATTTTCATCAAGAAGAAATGGGACTTATTGTAAGGTCAGAACCAATTGGAACTAAGTATTTGGAAGGATACCCTCAGATTAAAGGGTTATTACAAGAGGTTGGATGGCTGAGTTTTATAGAGAATTTTAATGGATTTCATAAAGAAATCACAAAAGTCATTTTCCAGATCGTTCAATGGAGCAGAAGTGGAAATTGAGGATATCAAATTCACCATCACAGAGGCATTCATAGCAGAAGCAATAGAGTTTCCAAGACAGGGAGAGCGTTGTTTTAAAAACAAAGAATTTCATAATGAGGCTTGGAGACAAATGTTAAAAAACCCAGGTATGGACACTGCAGTTTTTAAGAAAGGTATTCCTAGTTTAGCTTTGAAGAATAAATGGAGGAATATGCTATTAATTTTACAAAAGTTCATGACTTGTGAAGGCAGATTTGGCACTTTATATGTTTATCACATTAGGCTCATGATGAATTTTCTAGATGAAGAAATAAATCTGCCATTTTTCCTACTTAATAGTTTGAAAATGATGTCTTCAAATGTCCAGAAAAGGCTTCAGTTCTTAGAGACTACCTTACATCATCATGGATTAATTAAAATGTTAATTGAGTTTCATTTGAAGAAGATAGGAGATAATTGGGATGAGTTCCTCCTAAGGAACCATTTTGAAGAACCTAAAGAAACATTGTCCAAAGAAAAACCTGTGAGAAGAAGTAAGAGAGGAAAGGATGTTAAAATTGTTGAAATTAAGCCTAGTGTATCAACACAAGAAGATAGTGATGAAATAATCTTTGAGAAATTGGTAAAAATCAGGAAACAACTTAAGAATAAAAGGAAGGAGGAGTTAACAAATGAATATGTTGAGGGAGAGGATGTAAAAGATGAAAATCCACCCAAATTGAGGAGAAGTTACAGGCTTAAGGGCGTGGTGAAAAAGACATGCATTAAGGGAACTGAAATCATAAACATTGAAGAAGAAGAAGTTCCAGTTCAGACCCCAATCGACAGATCTCCTGTATACCAATATGAAGAAAACTCTGGTAGAAGAACCCCAGATGTAGATCCAGCTCAGCAGCAGTTTTATGACCATGTGGAATCATTAGAGAGAAAAGCCTCAGAGAACAGAGAAAGGTCCCGCAGTCCACAAGAACCTCCAATTGAAAAATTAAAAAGAGACAATTATGAATTGGAGATACTGAATAATCATATTAAGAATGAAAATGAAATAATAAGGGAGTAGGTTAAATTGAAAGATAGCATTAACAACACTCTCTCTCAGAAAATGGAAGGATTATATAAAGCAAACAAGAAATTGAAGAAAAGAAATAGGAAATTGAACAAGGCACTTATTAATCTGAAGTTCATAACACTCATGAGGAAACCCAGGATGGCATTAACTACCAGAAGAAGCAGAAAAAGGAGGTTAAATGTTCTTGCAGAGGTATCAGTACAAATGGAATGAAATTGCATGAGGAAATGCAAAAGTTTTGCAGTGGGGGTATGTTGAGCCCTAAAAGTGTCTTCTCCTTTGCCAAATTCCACCTCATCTTATCATTCCTTTTTGTCATTTTATAGACCCAAAGATCAATAAGAATGATTAAAATCACTTAAGGAATACATGCAATGACTAACTTGTTGTACTTTTTTGGTTTTGTTGTCTTAATGATTTCTGAGCAATTTTAGCTACAGAATGCAGTCATTCTGTAGCCAGTTACACATTCCGTAGCCATTTTGGTGTTTGAACATATTACAGGTGTCATCTGAAGAAAAAGAGTATATGGTTAGATTCTAAATCTTTCCTACATTGTTCCTTGTCATCCACGAAGGCTGAATCAAAGACTGGAGATGCTTGTGCACGTGGTCAAACCAAAAGTCCAAGAAGCATATTTCTGTAAGGATAAGGACTCTTGATTTGCTTTCAGCAAATCATGAGTCCTAGAAAAAAGTTTTAGCTTTATTTTGACTTTAGAATACACCTGTGCCTACTTTCATTCAATAACCATTATGTAATTTCCTATAAATTTAGCTCGGTGAGACCAAGGAACGAAGTTAACTCTTATTTGTCAATACTGTAATACTATGTTTGGAAGTATTTTTTATAATAAGAAGAAGCATAACTTTGATGCTGTATTGAAGAAAAACTTGAGGAGTTAAATATTTTCATGCCAAATTGATAGCAGAGGGCCCCTGCTATCTAAGGAGGCTTCCACATGCTTTCTAGATAAGTAGCTTTTAATTTTGTGTTGTCATATTTCTTACTTAGACATTTTTCTGAGTTCATATCTTTTAGTATCATGTCTTGCATTGTTTGTTTAACTAACAGATCCTCATGATGTTATAGTTAGTCCTTTCTTAAAAAGCTTTTCCAACATATCTCTATTCAGTGAATGGATTTAATTGTGACATCTTGAGTTACCAGCACTTTAGCCCTGTTATTTAGATTAAAAGATCCTCAGTATCCTACAGCCATTCTTTTTCTTAAAAAGCTTTTCCAACATATCACTATTATGCGAATGAGATTTGGTTGTATTATGTTGAGTTAATTGGCATTTTATGTTCTACATTAGATAAAAGATCCTCATATTGTTACAAACAGTCTCTTCTCAAAACTGTTCTAATAAATCTCTAAATCACAGAAAAGGCCTAATTGTAATACTGTGGGTTACTTGCTGTTTAGAAGATCCTTATTTCATTATATCTAATCTCCTTCAATAAAATTTTCCAATAAATCTCTAGCTGATGAACGAGACCTAGTTATAATGTCATAAGTAGTTTCAAGTATTCATAGGATATCCTTAGCATATTATAGCAATTTTCTTCTCAAGCTATTCCAAAATATCTCTATCATATGAATAATATTGCTCTATAATATTCTAAGTTGCTGTCTATTTCTAGGAAGATCCTCATCACATTGGAGTTCAATCTCTTTCACAAATTATTCCAACAAACCTCTAACTAAAAGGATCAGGTTGAAATATAATGTCTTGAGTTACATTTCATGTTCATTTTCAAGCTAGGACATCCATGGATTAGAATGCTCTATTTTTCATCATTTTCCTAATTAGGGACAGAATTTACAAGTACACTCTGTTTTGAGTCTAAAAGTTCTCTTTTATTTCCTTTTTTTCATAGATTTGATATCATCTTTTGAACATAGAATAGCATACTAAAACCTAAACATAACAAAACTCAAAAACATCAACAAAATATTCAAAACAATGAAATAAGAATAAGGATATTTAGGCACATATAGTGCAAGTATACCTCATCAGTTTACAAGCCCTGGTCAATAATTTATGCTATCAATTCAGGACACTGAATTGACTAAACAACCATGTGAAAATTCCTAAACCTGAACCATATTGCAGCAACTGGAAAATATTATCCTAATTATTAATTTTAATTTAACTATTTATTTGTTGTTTCTTATGGAAAATACTAAATGCATCACACTACAGCCTTCACAAATAAAACCGCAGAAGAATAAAACATTGCTAAATGCTAGCACACACACATAAAATGAACACAATTATTGTTGGACAAAATTCCCCAAAAAAAACCAACTTGAGAAATTCGGTGCAAAAGATGAGAGTTTATTTTATTATGCAGAAGTGAAATTTGAGTACATCTATGGATGCCCAACTGGAAATCCAAACAACAAGAAAATATGGACAAAATATTGAAGGCAAATCACCCATCTCCCACAAGCAATTTTTGGCATAGCTTTTCCTACCAGAACTCTACCTCCTGGAGCTCTACATCAGCCTCTGCGCTGCTCTATGTAGCTGGCTAGACAACTTTCCTCAGGATGGGGATATGATGAATTCGTTCTGCCTTTGGATGTTGATAAAATCATCTCTCCGACCCTCTGGGAATTCTTCCCTTCCTCTGGAATTGAGAACGATTTTTCCTTCCTCTAATTCAAACTATTGGCTGAAGCAACTACGTTGTCCCTCAGTGTTGCCTCTCTGGTATAAGTCAAGCCTCTTGATGTTGCCTCTCCAGATCTATAAAACATTTCCTCTGGATCACTATCCTTTCCCCTCACATTGCTTTGATATATCAGACTCTCTCTCTCTGGCAATTGACTATTGCTACTCTGAAAATCGATCTACCAATGAAATCAAACAGTTGAAGTGTATTCTCCAAGTGTCCATCAGCTACTTCTTATAATCCTCTATTGGGAATCCAATGACTGTGGAGCCTCAAGACTGCCTCAATTTTGACACTCCTTTTCACTTTATTTCCTTCTTTTTGACAAAACCATAAGCTCAATCTAGTGTTGAATTTCACATTTAGACTTGGTAAGGTATCCTAATGATCCATTTTTCATATTTTCAATTGTTCCTTATTATTAGAATGAAATTTTTATTTAGTTACGGAATTCATGAAATTCTATAGCCAAACTTTGTTTCTGTAGCCACCGCTAGGGTTCGACAAGTTCTAAGGTATTAATGGAGCAACAAAACATATGGGAAATTGACAAATGATCCAGTCATGGATCTTATCCTATCCATTTGTCCAGAAGCAAGCAATAAATCGCCTAGAAATGCGGTCAAAGGGACAGTAAACCAGGAGCTGGAACAAGCGAGTGAGGAAGTCTGAAGCTTCACGATTTTCTCTACCAAGTAGCAAATAGTGAAGCTATGAAATTCTCTTTTTTGTTTATAGTTTTAGATAAAATTTGCTTAGTCCTAGAAGGCATAAAATCCTCAAAACATTTAATGACAACCTTTTATAAATATTGGGTTGAGTAATTGTATAAACAATATGAATTATTGAGTGACTATGATATCATTAAAAATATGTTTTTATTTCCTAATCGAATGGAGAAGCATTATGGAGTTCCAATGTGAAGTCATTAAAGAGTAGATTCAAATCCATATGTTGTGGAGGGCCCCCGCAACAGAAGAGGTTCTATTTTGTTTACGTTCTTGCATTTAGATGTTATTTCATAGCTTGATTTTGTATGGTTTTACTATGTTTTGTAGCATAGATACATGCTTTGCTTTTATTTCAATTTCCATTGCAATCATTTTCAAATTTCTATATTGTAGATGTTCAGTTTATCATTTTTCATTTCATTATTTGTTATCATGGTTTCCAAAATGTCATTATGTTAGAGTAGATGCTTTGTTTCTATCATTTGAATAGATTTATTTCCTAGATGATTAAAAACGCAGAGATAATTTATCATAGTAGTTTGGAACAAATTAGTTTATCATCAATTGGTTTATCAAGGATTCGATTAAGTTTCTTTTCATGCAATAGTAGCTTATCATAGAATAGTTTCTGTGAGACATATTTGCAGTAGTAATAGAATATTTCCTTTCTAGTTTTGAATCAATTTCGTCTTGTGAATTCAAATATTTTTTCTTCGTAATAGTGATTTATTTTATGAGCATAACAAATAAATAATTTTAGTGATTCTTTGGGTTAAGTTTCATTCACATTAAATTCTCAAAAGATATAAAAATTATAATTGTTTTTGTTTTTTGTTTTAGAATTTTAGTTCTACTCAAAATTAATCCTTAGTTACTAACAAGATTTGTCATTTCGATTTCTAGGACTTAGTTAAATTTGGATTTAGTCTAATTTTCCTAATTTAGTTTCTTAAATTCATTCAAGGACATCTAAAATAAAAACATTTTCAAAAAAAACCTTCACACATAAAATCACCAAAATAAACTTAAGCAAGAAAGGATTCCAGCATATATAGTGCACTTGCACTTCACAAGATTACCAACTCCAGTTGATAATTTATTATAGCAATTGAAGACAATTAAATTGCCTAAAATTTTTGGCGTTGTTTTCGGGGAAGTGTAAATAGGAGCATTATCTCTTAATAAAAAATAACAACAACAACAACAAAAACATAGAAAAATGACATGCGTAAATAAAGAGACTACAGAGGTAGACTTGTAGCTAGAGGTAGAAGTTTGATTCCAACAACACCACTCACCCCATAAAGACCTCGTAGTGCCACACCACCCACCCAAACCCCCATACCATTATTAGCAGGTAGACATAGACTTCCTGAGGTATTAAGATCAGAAATTCAACCTAGAGATTCACCAACTTCATTAACTAAAGCAGTTGTGGAAGAAAAAGATCCCACATCCCCAAAAGAAGGAGTAATATTTCTAACCTCTACTGGAGAAAAAATTTTAGCCCAAGAGCTATAAATTCCTAGTGAGGGAGAAGAAGAAGAAATCTTCTTTAACATACCACTGATAGAGGAACCAGAAGAATCAGAAGAGAAAAAAACAATTCCAAACTTAGAATCCTATATCAGTTCTGAAGAATCTACAATGGTTGGAGGAGGGGAAGGAGAATTACACAATGTGAATGATGAGAAATTAAGACTAGGAGAAGGTGGAACTATGATTGGAGGTGGAGGTAGAGGTAGAAGAAGAGATGGAGGAAGAGGAAGAGGTGAAGGGAGAGGAGGTAGGGGAGAATACATAATAGATTCAGATCCTGTTGGATTTCATATACTTGATGAAGACACTACTGCCACAATGAAATATATCTCACCTTCTATCCTTCCTAATTTCCATGAATTAAGAAGTGAAGGTCCTGAAACATTTCTTTTTGAATTCGAAGTTTTATATAGATCATATGACTACTTACTCGATTCTCAAAAATTGAAATTATTTCCAGCAACTCTTAAGGATGCAGCATTGAAATGGTTTATGGCCTTAATAACACATTCTATTAGGACGTGGGAAGAAATGAAGAATTCATTCTTACAAAAATACAAGGATTTCTGCACACCTCATAACCGGAAAGATGAAGTTTTTAAGATGATGCAAAGACAAGATGAAAACTTGGAGGATTTAATTGAAATATTCAGTTATAATCTTAAAAGGGCTAAGATGGAAAATTTGGATGGAGATACTTTAAAGTCTCTCTTGTTGAAAGCCATTAGAGATGAATGGACATATATCCTTAACATGATGGGAAAAGGAGATATTACTTAGGTATCATTACCTCAAATTTATGAATTATGCATACATATTTCAAGAGGTAAGTCAAGAATTGTGAAGAGTTCAAGAGATCTTGTTCTCTTTAGAATCAATAAATTTGCAGCTGGAACAGTAAGTAGGGTTGAAATAGGAAATTTTCTTGATGAATTTAAAACATATATTTTAGGGAGTATTGGTGAAAAAGCAGACACCTTGAAATTACAAAACAAGAAAAGATCTGAAAGTGATGCCTTATCTATCTTTTGTCCTAAGTGAAAAAACAAAAATGCCTTAAGAGAATTCCCTCTTGATTTAAAAGTCATAGAAACCTGTGTCATATGTACAAAAAATCATGAAACAAAGAAGTGTCCTTCCGTTCCAAGTCTTAAAGCCGTCTACCAGGAGGAAATAGTTCCAAACCAAGTAGATCCTCTTTTCTTCGTTTCTAGAATACCATGGCAAGGTTAACAAACTCAAGGTTTCAACACTCAGATGTATACCCAACCCCCACAAATAACTGGAATGCACCAATACCATAGCAGTATCCCTGGTCTCAATCCAAACCTTGAACACAACGATGGAAAAATCCTTATGGTAGATACTCTTAATATCACCAGTATACACAACCTTATCCAAACTTTCCACCACAACATTTTCCTCAAACCAGTCAACAACATTAACCTCAAATTCAAATTCAAAATGCACAACGTTTATTACCATTTCCACAAAGGCCAAACCAACTTCCTACTCAACCACTTCCAAACCCAAACAATAAAAATGCACAACCTCTTTACAACATGGAGGGACAATTTTTTAAAACTTATATGATAACTCCTCTAGATATTAATAATGTTCAACTTAGATCTGGTAGAATATTAGAAAAGAAATTACCATATGTTGTTATCCAAGAAAAATCAAAAGATGGTCATTTTGAAGAAGAGAAATCTCTTCATCAGAATGAAAATATTCGAAACCAAACACATGATACTCCAATAAACTCAACCCCTATCATAGAACAACCTTCAGTGTCTGTATCAAAACCTCCTTTCCTTGAAAGATTACAAATTGATAAAGTGGTAGAAAAATAGATCATGTTGCCCGATTATGATATGTTAGATGAACTAAAGAATGTTTGTAAATAAATCCCTTTACTACAAGCTACTAAAGAAATTTCAATCCTTGCAAATATTATAAGAGAGTTGAGTATAAAGAAACCTAGGAGAAAGAGAAAATAAGTAAAAATAATACAGCTAGTAGGGTAAATTGCAGATATCATGATGGGAAAAACAATAATACAAAAATATTTGGATCCAGGAAGTTACATTGTGAAGATACATATTAATGGTATCGAAATCCCAAACACATTGATCAACTTAGGAGAAGCCATAAACATCATGAGTAAACAAACTATGGAACAACTAAAACTTCCAAATCTTCAATATACACCAACATTGTTACAACCAGCATATAGATCTGTAATTAAACCTAGTGGTGTATTAGAAGACATGTATGTATCCTTAGATTCTTGGGAATATCCAATTGACTTTATGATCTTAACTCCCAAGAATAACTTAGGAGGACATCCATTAATCTTAGGAAGACCTTGGTTAGCTATAGTTGATGCCTTCATCAGTTGTATATCTAGTGATATGTTTATCTCTGATGGAAGTTCAACAAATAAATTCACATTATAACATCCATAAAAAAAAATGATAAAAGTAGAAAATGAGGAATGGATGGATGATGACAATGACATACAACCTATCTTTACTATCTCACAAATTAGTGAAGAAAATCAAATTCTAAATTTAATAGAAAATAATGAATTATCTTCACAATGTGGGAGTAGTCAAAATTTTGAGGAACAATGCAATATTGAATATTTATCATCCAGAAAAATGTCTTTATATTCTATGGAAGAATTTGGCAATTCTTCAATAAAAATATTTCCAGGTGAAAATTTAAATGTAAACAAAAATCTGGAAGAATTTTAAAAGGATAAATTAATGGAAACATTACAAAAACAATTTATGCATATGCATGGGAGTAAACTGACATGAAAGGAATCAAACCTAAAACTTGCATACGTCACATATATATTGAGGAGAATTTGAGACCAATCCTACAACCTCAGAGAATAATGAATCCAAACTTAAGGGAAATTGTACAGGAGGAACTACAAAAACTGTTGAATGTAAACTTTATTTATCCAATATCAAACAGTCAATGGGTTTCACCTTTAGTAATTGTTCCTAAAAATAATGGAAAGTGGAGAGTATGTACTGATTATAGGGAATTGAATAAGGCCACTTTAAAATATCATTTTTTATTACCTTTCAAAGATCAAGTTCTAGATACATTAGCAGGGAAGAAATATTTTTCATTTTTGGATGGTTTTAGTGGGTATAATAAAATTGAAGTAGCACCAAACGATCACGACAAAACCACTTTTACCTGTCCATGGGGAACTTATGCTTACCGAGTACTTCCTTTTGGATTATTCAATGCACCCACAACATTCCAAAGAGCAGTATTGGGTATTTTCTCTAATTTAATTCATGATTATGTGGAAGTGTATATGGATGATTTTACAGTCTATGGAAATTCTTTTCAAGAAGCCGTTTAAAATTTGGAAAAAGTTCTCATAAGATGTAAGGAAGCAAATATCTCATTAATTCATGAAAATTGTTTTAAGATGTTTACTGAAGGAACTGTTTTAGGACACCATATTTTAGGAAATGGAATTAAGGTGGACTCATCTAAAGTTGAAGTTATTTCCAAATTAGAAATCCCAAATTGTCAAAAAGATGTTAGGAGTTTTCTTCGTTTTACAGGATACTATAGAAGATTCATAGAAAACTTCACAAAGATTGCATCTCCACTCTTCAAATTGCTTAAAAAGGATTGTGAATTCAGTTGAATCCTAAGTGCCAAAAGGCATTTGAAACTTTGAAAGAAAATATTTCTGAAGCACCCATCTTAAGAGGACCAAACTGGAAATTGCATTTTCATATCTCAATTGATGCTTCGGAAACAACTCTGGGAGCTATATTAGGACAAAAATACTTGACTCCTTATGTCATTTACTGTACAAGTAAGAATTTGACTACAAGAAACTTAAATTATACTATTACCGAAAAGGAGCTTTTAGTTGTTGTCCATGCCATTAAAAAATTTAGAAATTACATAATTGGCTATGAAACTTTCATTCACACGGGTCATTCTGAAATTAGATATATAATGAATAAATCAATTACTAATGGCAGAATCACAAGGTGGTTACTATTATCGCAAGAATTCAATATCACCATTTTAGATCGACCTGGAAAACAAAACACAATTGCTAACTTTTTGTCTAAAATTCAAAATGATAACAATGACACCAATAGAAGATAGTTTTCCTGATGAATATATTTTTGCAATATCTACTAAATCTCCATGGATTGCATACATTGCTAATTATTTAGCCATGGTAAAACTACCATCATATTTTTTTCCTAGAGAAAAGAGAAAGATAATTCAAATGAGTGCATCTTATTCATGTATAAATGAATAATTGTAGAAATCATGTCCGGATCTCATCATTAGAAGGTGTGTACAAGAAGAAGAAATACCTTAGATACTAAAAGCATGTCATGATGACCCATGTGGAGGACACTTCACGGACAAAAGAATTGCCTACAAAGTCCTTATCTTAGGATATTATTGGTCTTCCCTTTTCAAGGATGCCAAGGAATATGTTGAGAGATGTGATAGTTGTCAAAGAATGGGGAAACTTGCTCCTTCGTATGAAATGTCTTTACAACCACAGGTACTTATTGAACCCTTTGAAAAATGGGCTTTGGATTTTGTTGGACCAATCAATCCACCATCAAGACAAAATGGGTATATTCTTGTCTCCACTGATTATGTCACTAAATGGGTAGAAGCTAAAGAACTTTCTTTTGCTAATGAAAATTTTGTAGTTTCATTTCTTTTTGAGGATATTTTTACTCGTTTTGGTGTCCCAAGGGAAATTGTGATAGATCAAGGAACTCAATTTACATCCAGAATGGTGTAGAAGACCGTGGAAGAATAAAAAATCAAGCATAGAAAGTACACTCCATATCATCTGCAGGAAAATGGACTAGTAGAGTCAACTAATAAGGTGATTGAGGCAATCATCACAAAGACTGTACATTTGCATAGAAGGGATTGGGCAGAAAAACTTCTAGAATCTTTATGGGCCTACTGCACCACATGGAGAAGCACAATTGGACATACTCCCTATGAACTTGTTTATGGGAAGCAAATCTTATTTCCAATAGAGTTCCAAATAAAAACTTGCAAGACACCAGTTAAATTGGGACTTGACTTGTCAGAAGCACAAAGGCATAGAATGGAACAACTCAATGAGCTTGATGAGATAAGAAAAGTTGCAATTCAAAAGACCAGTCTAGTTCAGCAATGGAGATCCAGATGGCATGTAAATATATCAAAGAAAGAAAATTTCAAACAGGAGATTGGGCACTTCTCTTTGATTCAAAGTTCAAGGATTTTCAAGGGAAATTTAAAACTCAATGGCTTAGGCTTTATGAGATTGAGAGAGTCTTTGATAATGGAGCAGTCAAGATCGGAACTATTGATGAATAAAAAGTTCCTCTACTTGTAAATGGACATCGACTAAGGATCTATCACAAGACATTGACAAAAGAGGAATTTGTTAAGATTTTTCAAGATAATGTTGATATATAGTTGGTTAAGAAGAATTCTTCTTCTTTCCCAAATTAGAAGTCTTCTTTAATTTTTATTACTTTAAATATATGTGTGTGTGTGTGTGTGTGTGTGCATATATATATATATATATATATATATATATATATATATATATATATATATATATATATATATATATATATATTAAAACCAATCATTGATTAGCATATTTATACAGAAAATAAAGGGTGAAAACCAAAGATCTATTTTTGGCATCTTACATTTTCTTTATTCCTATTCTAAAATCTATATTCTTTGCATCCCTTTTTCTTTTTCAAGAAATAAAAATATAGCTACAGAATTGATGGAATTCTGCAGCTCTAATTGATTTTTGCAACTCATATATGATAGGACCTTTTGACTGAAGCAGTTGAAGAATACACTGAAGATTTCCTGAAGACAAGACAAAGAGAAACAGTTGAAGGTTAGCAACATCAAAATTTAAGGTATGCAAATGCAAAATTTCATTTAATAATAAGGATGAAAACATTGACATATGAATTAGATGATAATTTTATACCAACAATTCAAAAATATTATTAAAGAGTTGATCACGTCAAATCGAAATCAAATCTCACACTTTTCCACTGAAACCTCATCATTTACACGACCAATCCAACATAAAATCCCTACTTCGTTGGTGAAATAATCCAACTCATACTTTAACGGTCAATTTTCATTAACCTCACCTATGCTCTCAATAATTCCTAAGCGTCATTCATTCATTCACTCTTACATATCATCCATTTCGCATCATGATTCACTCATGCTCCTAACTCATACTGAAACCCTCACTCTACTCTGTCAAAGAGGCAGTCTTAAGGTTTCTCGGCAACCATGGGAGTAATTGTGAGGACAGAACCCGAAGGAAGAAAGTTTATGGATGGTTACCCACAGATAAAGGAGATATTACGGGAAGCATAGTGGCTCATTTTTGTGGAAAATTTTAAAGGGTTTTATAAGGAGGTTACTAAATCCTTTGCCAGATATTTTGATGGAATGGAGGTCGAAATCAGAGATATCAAGTTTTCAATAACAAATTCTGTCATCGCTGAAGCCATCAGACTATCGAGGATAGGATAAAGATGGTTTAAAAATAGATGGATTGAAGATGAAGGATGGAAAATATTTCTAAAAAACCTAGGTATGGATACTAGCATCTTTAAAAAGGGAATCCCCAACACAACTCTTAAAGGAAAATGGAGGAATTTTTCATTAATAATCCATAAATTTGTCACCTGTGAGGGAAGGTTCATAAGCATGTAATTTTACCATGCTAGGTTGTTAATGGATTTTCTTGAATATAGTGAAATAAATCTTCCATACCTTTTATTGCATAGCTTGAAGAAAATGGCAGGGACTGTTCAGAATATAATTTAGTTTATAGACAATACAATGTATCATCATGGGTTAATAAAAATTCCCATTGAATTCCACCTTAAAAGCCTAGGGACACTTGGGAAAATTTCCTAATTCGGAACCATTTCCAAGAAAGAGACCAAGAACAACCTAGTTGTAGTAAGGAAAAAAGGGGAAGGAAGAGAAAAGTTGAAAATCTTGGTGAAAATGAACAACCATCTCAGGAACAGTCAGAGGATGAAATCCCCATTGCAGAACTTTTGGGAATTTTTAAGAAGCAAATTGATAAAAATAAGGAGCATAACATAAAAGGGAAGGATAAATCCACAAACTCAAAAGAGCCTAATATAACGAAAAATATGGCCAAAATTCAAAATCCTCCTCGATCAATAAGAAGAAGCTCTATACTCAGTAAGAAAACAAAAGAACCACCTTCAAAAGAAACATAAATTGTTGATTTAGAAGATGATATTAAGGTTCCATCACCCATTGTTATTTCACCTACTCAGAGTCTAGGTCAAAGAACTCCAGATATTGACCCAATGCAACAACAAATTTATGATTATAATGAGTCCTTGGAGAAAAGAGATGCAGGAAAGAAATCAGTTTTTGAAGACCAGCCTCATAGTCCACAAGACCTCTAGTTGTGAACACTCTAAGACAAGAGATATTTGAACTAGAGACACTAAATAGGCATATTAAATAGGAACATGAAGCCTTGAAGTTGCATAACCAAATTGAGAAAACTGTAAATGAAAATACTCTTTTACATTTGGGTTTATGGTTCAAGAAGAACAAAAAGTTAAAGAAGAAGAATAAACAACTAAATAGGCATATCATAAAACTGAAATATAAACTCCTAAAGAGAAAGCCAAGGCTAGTTGTAACCACAAGGAAGCCAAATAAGTTGAAATTAGATATTTTAGCAGATGTCTCAGGGCAGATGCAGTAGCATGATAAAGACCCACAATTTTGTGCTTTTGCATGAGGACATGCAATGGTCTCCTCGTGGGGGAATGCGGAGCCTCAAGACTGCCTCAATTTTGACACTACTTTTCACTTTCTTTCCTTCTTTTTGACAACACCATAAGCTCAAACATGTGTTGAATTGCACATTTTGACTTGGTAAGGTATCCTAATGATCTATTTTTCATATTTTCAATTGTTCCTTATTATTAGAATGAAATTTGTATTTAGCTACATAATTAAAGAAATTCTGCAACCGAACTCTATTTCTGTAGCCACCGCCACAGTTCGACAAGTTCTGAGGTATTAATGTAGCAGCGAACATATGGGTAGTTGACAAATGATCCAGTCATGGATTCTATCCTATCCATCTATCCAAAAGCAAGCAATAAATCACCTAGAAATGCGGTCAAAGGGATAGTCAACCAGGAGCTGGAACAAGCGAGCGAGGAATTCTGAAGCCTCATGATTTGCTCTGCCACGTAGCAAATCGTGAAGCAACGAAATTCTCCTTTTCGTTTAAAGTTTTATATAGAATTTGCTTAGTCCTAGAAGGCTTAAAAGGCTCAAAACATTTAATGGAGGGTTTTTATAAATATCGGGTTGAGTAATTGTATAAACACTACGAATTATTGAGAGACTTTGATATCATTAAACCTCTGTTTTTATTTCCTAATCGAATGAAGAAGCATTATGGAGTTCCAATGCGAAGTTAGTAAAGAGTAGATTCAAAGCCATCTGTTGTGGAGGGCCCCTGCAACAGAAGAGGTTCTATTTCGTTTACGTTCTTGCATTTAGATGTTATTTCATAGCTTGATTTTTTATGTGTAGACTATGTTTTGTAGCATAGATACATGCTTTGATTTTATTTCTATTTCCATTGCAATCATTTCCAAATATCGATAGTGTAGATGTCCAGTTTATCATTTTTCATTCCATTATTTGTTATCGTCATTTCCAAAATGTTATTATGTTAGAGTAGATGCTTTGTTTATATCATTTGAATATATTTATTTCCTAGATTATTAAAAACGTGGATATAATTATAATAGTAGTTTGGCACATATTAGTTTAGCATATATTAGTTTATCATCAATTGGTTTATCAAGGATTCGATTAAGTTTCTTTTCATGCAATAGTACCTTATCATAGAATAGTTTCTGTGAGGCATATTTGAAGTAGTAATAGAAGATTTCCTTTCTAGTTTTGAATCAATTTCGTCTTGTGAATTAAAATAGTTTTGCTTCGTAATAGTGATTTCTTTTTTGAGCATAACAAATAAATAGTTTTAGTGATTCTTTGGGTTAAGTTTCATTCACATTAAATTCTCAAAATATATAAAAATTAGAATTTCTTTTTTTGGTTTTAAAATTTTACTTCTTCTAAAAATTAATCCTTAGCTACTAATGAGATTTGTCATCTCAATTTCTAGGACTTAGTTAAATTTGTATTTATTTTACTTTTCATAATTCAGTTTCTTAACTTCATTCAAGGATATCTAAAATAAGAACATTTTCAAAAACAACATTTCCACATAAAATCACCAAAATAAACTAAGCAAGAAAGTCTTCTAGCATATATAGTGCACTTCCACTTCACAAGATTACCAAATCCAATCGATAATTTATGATAGCAATTTAAGACAATTAAATTGACTAAAAAAACAACTAATATTAAATCTTAATCGGTGGCTAGGATTAACTTAAAGTCGATCTGTGTGATTTTCTAGACCATTCATGCCTTGACTTAATTAATTATGATTAATTAACCATATTCACTTAGTTTATACTTAAGAAATATTTAAAATCTTGTCAATAATCTAATTAAGCCACTTCTAGGAAAAAATTCCAATAACGATTTCTGGTTTTTGGAGATCTCATGTATTCTAGCCTCTCCACATATTGTTGTGGCTAGAACATATCTGATGCTACAAAAACTAACATCTTGGCAATTGACCTGTGTTCTTCGATCATATTCGTCAACCTAACGTCGAATCGCTTTTGCAATTTTCTCATACTCCGGTGAATTCCTTGCAAGTCCATCCACACCACTGATGGTATGAAATATATGATGTTGAAGTAACCAACGGTGGTCATAATCTGCACCACCATTTCCTTGAACTCCAAGGCCTCTTCTCCTTCCCCTTTAAACACCTGCTTGCTCAGAATTATTTGGCTTAGAATGTTAGCGGTGCACATTCACAACCTTGCCACAATTCGAGTGTTGGGGAATAGAGCGTCGCAAGAAACTGACCTCTACCTCTCGCACGAGCTGCCAATTGTCCAATGCCTGCCCTCCCAACATGTGCACGTAGCAAAAATTTCATAGCATCTTACACCAGTTGCCATAGGATGACCACACCATCTCTTGAGAATTGTAGGCTAGGTACTTGGAACTCATGTTTCCAGGTCTGTTGGAAAAATTTACATCTAGTATCTTCAAAAACACCTTTTCCGCAGTGGGTGACAAATCGACCACCATGCCAAATGTTCCCAATTTGAGATACAAAATAGAACATTACTTCTTGGACAGATTGTAGAGTGTGACATGATGCATGGCTCCCAACACACGCAGGATCCCCACAATCGACCATTTCTATGATCCTGGCAGAAGCTTTTTATTCTTCCAACTCCAACATCTCAAAGCGTAACAAAATCCAACGTACATAGAAACATATGAGATCCCCCACTGTAAAAATTATGAATCCATACTCTCCTCTCTCTATCTCTCCCTTATCACACACATACTCTCTCTCTGCCTATCTCCCTATATGTCTTTCTTCTTCCCTCCCTCTCTCTCCCCATCCAACTCCATATCTCTCTCCCTCTGTCTCTCAAGTCCTCCCTCTATAATTCTCTCCCACCTCCCTTTGTCTCTCCCCCTATCAATCTCTCTGTGTCTCTCTTCCCTCTAACTCTGTCATTATCTCCCTCCCTCTCTCCTCTCTCTCCCCTCCATATTTGTCTCCCTCTCTCCCTCTTCCCCTTCTCTCCCTATCTCTTGCATCCCCTCTTCTGTCTCTTCCCTCCTCTCCTCTCCCCCTCACTCTCTCCCCATCTCTCCCTTGTGACTCCCTCTCTCTCTCCACCTCTATCTCTCGGTGTCTTTGTTCTTTCCTCCCTCTCTCTCCCCCTCCAACTCCATCTCACTCTCTCCCTCTCCCCCCACCTCCCTTTCTCTCTCCACCCTCAAGCTTTGTCACTATCTCCCTCCCTCTATGCTCCCTTCTCTCTATCTCTTAAATTTGATTCCATGGTATTGTGTTTAAGAAAGCATCTAAATTAAAAAAACACAATTGGGTGTAAAATATTAAACCTAAATTTTGGATTAATCATGTCAAAGAAAATACAATAATGAAAAACTTAAAAAAATCATGCACTATCTTTCCTCTATTATTGTTAGTCAATTTGCTTGCTCTCATTGCTTAGATCATTAGTTAAGATGGATCTATAGTGGTTCTTAATCATATTATTTATATTATATAAATTCAAATCTTTATTTTTAAAAGTATTCTCATTTTTTATTTTATTAAAACCTTGATTTAATTTTTATGAGAATATTTTTAGTATTCGTGAGGATAAATGGTTTAGATATATCTCAATAGTAATTATAACCTTTTCCCTTTTAGATTTAGTTGAAAAAATGTTATAAAATTAAATTAAATTAAAATATTTATAAAATATTTTGATTATGAAATAAGTTATGTTTTTTGGGCATGTGGTATTGATAAGCCACGATCTTGGTCCATGGTATTGTAACAAAGCCTATTTATATTTCAATAATATCCACGCTAAAGTGGGGGTGAATATCCATGGTTAAGAATTGTGTCATATTGTTATAAAATATTTTGATTGTGAAATAAGTTATGGTTTTTGAGCATATGGTATTGATAAGCCATGGTATTAGCCCATGTTATTGTTACAAAGCCTATTCACAAGTTAATAACATAATCAAAATATAACAAATTGGCTTTAATTTTAACTTTTTATTATTAATTGAGCCAACATTTAAATGTTTATATTACTTTTAGATTTTTATTTGCTACTTTTAAGTTTCTGTTTATTATTTTTGATGTTTATTTTTTTAATTGAGTCGACATATAAATGTTCAATGTTTATGTAAATGTTAAAAATTTATGCCTACACACTAACATTGGCATTAGATTAAATTTTTTAAATGTTAAATGTTAAACATTTACGCTTGACATATACCCTATACTGGGTTGTATAGGGCCTAGGCAATTAAATTTGTTAAATTTTAAATTTATTAAATGTTAAATGTTAAACGTTTATGCTTTACATCTACCCCATGTTTGACATCTACCCTATATTGGGTTGTAGAGGGCCTAGGCAATTAAATTTGTTAAATGTTAAATGTTAAATATTTACGCTTTACATCTAGCCCATACTGAGCCGACACAATTAAAAACATATTTTAAACAATTAAAATTTACAATATTATTAAAATTATACTTTCAAATTCACATAAACATCTAATCATTTTGGTTAATCAAGAAATTTATTTATCTTAACCAAAAATAACATTTTGCATTTTCATGTTATATTACATAGCTAAAAGAGCCAATTAGAAATTATAGACAACACCTTTTTGTTGAATATCTAATTGATATAAAAAGTTGTGGTGGCCTAATTGATATAATATCATAAATTTATTGGCAAAAGTATTAGAACCAACCTAGATGAATCATTCAATATATACAACTTTTGAAAAAATGTTTTATATTCCTATATCAATGTCTCTCTATGTTGGTTTAATAGAGAGGGAAAAAGAAATTATTTGTTTTCATCTCTGTAATGAGAAGTCATATCACTAGGTTCAATTAAGGTTATTTGATAAAAGTGTTTGGTTCTTAAAGTAGATGCAACACATTGAAAATTCGCTTAATATTGAAGCTACTTTTTTCTGTTAAAGATTTTCTTTCTAGGTCCAACTATTTTAGCTATCATATATTGCAATGAGATTTAATTAACATGCATGTTATGGGGTTGAAATTAATAAACATACTTTTACCTATGATGGGATAATATTTAATATAAGGAGCAACATCTTTGTAGTAACATTCTTTGAAAGACTGTATGACATGTAACTTGATAAATAAAATACCACACATTCAAATAAAATGAGGTAGTATATTATCTCTATGAGGTAATATGAGAGGCATAGAACTCAAAAGAGCTACGCATTATATTACCTCATATCTTGATAAATAAAATGTAGAGGGAAAAAATGAATTTCAAAAGAGCAATCACACATCGCTTAGAAAAAACATCTGCATAGCCTTCACAACTAATGAAATTCAATCTTCCTTATTGACCATAAAAAGTCAATCATATGATTTCATACCTATAGAACTTGGTTTAAAAATTAATCAATTGCATTATGTTCACAACCACCCCCAACTCCCCACCTTCCCACCCACAAAAAAAATTACAAGAAGCCCTCTCTAGAGATCAAAATATCATTTCAACTAAGATCCCAATTTGCACAAAAAGGAATTTTTAGCTAAAGTATAGGTCCCATTTAAGATGATGCTTTACCAAAATTGAATTCCTTTTCCTCAACTTAGATCTCCATTATATATAATTTCATTGTGTTTATTAACATCAACACGATTTACAAACATTGACTAATTTAATCCTTGAGAAAGGGTCCATTTATGACTAGTGCGTATACTAGCCCACACTTATCCGAAGACATAAATCCTACTTAAAACTCTTATGTGAGCCATTTGATGACAAGGAAGAGCTTTAATAACCTTTAGAAAGGCCAACTAACACTTTCAAGCAGGTCACAACTAGTCAAATCCATAAGGCACAACAATGCAACCACCACAAACTATCATGTATGTATTTGAAAATATAATGGTCGAACATACATCTAGTCAATATGATTATAGTAATCAACACACAATAATTATTCAAACATAAAAGAATAAATAAAAATGAGAGTAAAGTATACTTGAGAAATATTCATTAAAATTTCAAAATAGATCTCTAAGTTCGTCAAATTGAGGCCAACAATACCCCTTTCGTAGAGGATTTTTTGTAGAAAAAAAATTACATTTATGGGATGTCAATGCTCCCTTGTGAAACAATAAGCACACATTATATGCTTGGTGACCTTGTACTAAGATTAACTTCACATTATATCTATAGGATATGCATAAGAGACATGGTAAAGTAATATATTTGGCCCATAAAGAGTCATAAGGACATATTCTTGATGTCATAATTTAACATAATGAATCTACTAACATTCAGATTCCCTTCTGACATAACACATTAAGGAGAATATGTTATAGAATAATTTAACACTAATACATGCTATGACATAACTTTATTATCCCCTTAATTTGGCAAACATTCTTCCTCGAAATCTTCAAAAAACAAGTTTTGAGTTCATATATATGAATCCTGGAAATATATAACATGTACATACACTACTCTTACAAAGGAAGAGTGCATACATATGCTTGTTTCCTTTTAGCAAGTCACATATATCTAAATTTTACTCCAAAAAACTTAAATATTTTTCTACATAAGGCTTATGGGTTTTATTGAGAGTTATCCCTCCTAAAATCCCATTCCTAATGACATAAACTAAACTAGATCAATATTTAGTTAATCCTACAGTGGACAAGGGGGGCAGAGGGTGGGGGTGTAAAAACACCCTTATGCTTGAAAATTAATTTTCATTCTACAAGACTAAAAGTGTCCTTGAGTTTTTATTTCTTTATATATATATATACACACACACACACACACACACATTCCACGTCATAAATCCCTAGACATGATTCCATATTTCAAGGTCTAGTTATAATATGAAGTTTTCCTTTCTCTAGTAATGAATAAATAACATTTGAACCAACTTTTTTTAGTCTTAATATAGAAATCAACATCCCATTTTGGAACCAATTTAATATGTATTGAGTATTAAAGTGGAGGAAAAAAAACAACAATCTCACAATGACCTAAATATATATGATGGAAATAGAAGCTCATAAATGCACATTTCATTTGAAAGAAGGAGTCTTAGAGAAATTCAAGAAGCTGGGTTTTAGGTTATTTTGGTTGGAAAGGTAGCAAAACAGGGGTTGGTTCTAGCATAAAAAACTCGTTGCTCCAAAGTCTCAAGTGGATGGGGTCTAAATATGATATTCCTTTTTTTAAAGGCTCCTATAGAAAAAAACTTATAGAGGACGATACAGGGCTCTAGAATTTGGGATAGACAATCAAAGATAAACATATTACTACTAAATCCATATGTGTTAGAAAATATAATTCAACATATTCATAATACATCAATAATATGGAAAGTAGTGGTTACAACCTTCCCCTCTATAAGCAATTGGATGGTATAGAGAATTGGTAGAGGTAACAAATTCCAAATTGGTTTGGACACATGGATTTGTAATAATGACACGTACAAGCTCCCAACACAACTATTTTTTAGGATTGAATATCTAGGGATACAATGGTGACATTCTTTGGAGGAGATTGAACTCTAAGAGGAAAATGAAAAATTTTGGAAACATTGTACTCAAAAGCTAAGAAGTTACTTCATAAATTTGAATGGTGAAGCAGATCAACCAATTTGGTATTTGAAAATATAATGAATAACGAATATGGTGTTAGCACTATAAGCCAAGACTAGTATACAAAGCCCTTGCTAGATGATAATGGAAACCCACAATCCTAATGGTCAACGCTTCTTTACAGGTCCAAATTCCCATCCAAATAGAAAATCTATATGTGATTACTATTAAAGTACAATAAATCATTGACATGGAACGTCCTTCAACAAATAAGCTATGAGGGACTAGGTTAGTGTTGCTTATGTAGAGTTGACTTTGAGATCAACTTTCAACTTGTGATTTGTGTTTATACTCTATAATTTTAGTAGGAAACAAGGCATTTAACGTGTTTAGATAATTCTTGGAAATGGAAAACTATTGAAAACGCCCTCAGGAATAGGTGTATGAACAAGGACACACAAAGATATAAATATCTCCCTCTAACCATACCCTAGGGAATATGGCTAGCTCAAAACTCAAAGCCTTTTGAAGATAAGGATATCATTCCATTGAAAATTTCCAACCAAATTCTATACATCCTCTCTAAATTTCCTCAATTTAAAGAAGGATGCATTTGAAAGCACTCCCCTAAAGAAGCAATAAATAAATATTTTCCATGTTTTTTTTTTTATTCTTAATTTTTTATGGAGCCTCCTGCCAAATTCACCCCCGCCACCCGCTAAAGGTGGATGTAACTACATTTGTCTCTCATTGATAGAATATATTTTAAGGTCCAACTAGGTAGTGACACAAATTACTTTTGTAAACTTATGGCTCTAACAGTGGTATTAATGTTAGCTTAGGAAATTTGACTTTCTCAAATCCGTATTAATGGAGACTCTTTGCTTTTGATTTCATGGATGAAATGAGAATTCAATTTGTACAACTTTAGATTACAACTTCTCTTTGAAGACATCAAGCTACCAAGATTAGCTTTCTCTCACATTTTCTTTACGGATGTTTGTAACCTGAGAAAAAAATTAATAAATAAAATAAAAAATCTAAGGATGGAGTTGCAGTAGAAAATGGGATACAAAATATCATTGACAACACTGAGTATCTCTTCATGGAAAGACAAATAATATCTTAAGGAATATTAGCTAAACCTTTTCAACGTATAAAGAAGACAACACCTTCTTGAAAATTTTGATGAGAAGTGTAGATGATATCTCACTGTTATAGATTTTAGTTTAGAAGAAATTTTTTGGAATTTTAAGAGACCACCTGTTGATTAAATCATTAAAGCTACCAACCTATGATAGTAATCTCAAATTCTTTTGCAATATATGCCACTATAAATAAATTTGTTAAATGTTTTTTTAATGAAAAACGAAAGTTTATATATATATATAAACACACACACACACACACATATATATATATATATAATCTACATTTTAATATATTATCTTAAGTGAGAATAATATTTATTTCTATCTATTTTCTATAACAATAGTTTAATTGTTAGACATTTTTTCTCTTTTCCGAGCAATTCATTTTGTTAAATTTGATTGAAATCTAGCAAGAATTTTTTGCAATCTTAAGTTTTAATGATATAATATGCAAAAATCAAGTGTCCTAGAGTTTTTCAGGTGTTAAATCTATTTATACACTTAAAATTCATTTTAAATAATTTAAATTCATAATCGTACCAAAAATTGTATCACCACAAAACAAAAATATCTAAAACATCTAATAACTACACTGCTAGCTTTCCATAGGAATGTTAACGCTTTCCATGACTAGCACAACCACATTAATAAATATGGTTGATATATGCCATGGGCGTCAACTTATTTAAATGTATAATGATAGAGTGAAAGGCCTCACTAGTTACACATTTATTAAATGTGAAAAGTGAACGGCCTCATTTGTTACCCATTTCCCCCATCTTTTGGGCCAAATAGACTTTTCTCTATGATGTTGATGGTTTGTTGGAATTCGATTGAATTTATTCTTAAATCTATAACTAAGCAACCATGTAAAAAGTTGTAAGAAGATTGGAACTTAAGCAGATTTGATTGTTTGAACATGATAAGTTTGTGCTAATTTTAAATGTGAAATGTGAAAGGCCTCACTTGTTACGCATTTCCCCCATCTTATGGGCCAAATAGACTTCCCTGTGCTATATTTATTCATTAATAGTTGCACAAACAATGTATGATTTGAAATCGACACAACACTTCCTCTAAAACTTCCACCATCATGCGACTTTCCACTTGCTGCAACTTTTCATTGCATACAAAAACTTAAAACATGTCCATATCATGATCATTAAAATATTGAGTTAGATTGACATGTGTAATAATGTGGTTTTTTTATCCAACACTCAGTAGGTTTCGTGATCCAACATTCAATCTATTAATATCTTAACATACATAATTAAAATACTACGCATAATTAATATTTGAACATACAAAATTAAAATACAATGCGGAATCAAAAACACTTTTGGATCCTTAGTATCTGATCATAATAAATAAAATACACAAAACCTTAAAAACAACCAACATCAGATAAAATACAAGGATGTATTTCCAATGCATGCAATGTTGAGAGCTATATTCCTTTATATAAATGGAGGAAAGAAATCAATGTACTCCCCCAGTTTGTAACCCTAGTCAAGTTGAAATATACAGAGGTGGGATTAATCATCTCAAGCAGAAGGATTTGTCTAAAAGGAGGAAAATGACCTTAAATTTTCCATTTTTCTGTTGCACTCACCCTCAAGGACAAAAAATTGGTGATAGAGAGACGAGTTGTGACTTTGTAAGCAACATCCTTTGCCTTATCTGAGCCCTACTCCCTATTATCATGCAAATCAAAAGAAGCCTCAAATTACACAATGAATAATACCTAGATGACATTGTACTCTATTGAAAAAACCCATTTAAAATAAATGCAAAACGAAATTGCTCATCTTCGCAAAACCAGACAATCCGACTGAAATGACATGACTGGATAAAATACGGATGTATCAGATTGTAATACTTCTTCTAGTTAGTAAGTTCATTAATCAAATTTTCGTCACTAGTGTGTCGAAACAATTTACAATCGATTAATACACACTACAATACTAATTAAATGAAAATTATTTAATATCAAAATTATTTAAAAAAATCAAATTCATTAATGTTATTCTGTAATGTGAAACTAAAAACTTGTTGATTTATTACAACCAAAAAAAAAAAAAAAACAAAACAACTATTCTCTTTGAAACTAATTTTTGTCCACCCATTTATATAAAAAATCAAAATTCCCTAATTCCAATATAAAAAAATAATTACTTGATCTCATAACTTTTCTTTTTATGTCTAAGTCATTTTTTTCAACCTAAAAATTATTACATGAGTATGTACGTAACCTTGAGCGGTGAGCCAGAGCCAAATTATTTTTTGTCCATCCACTTATGTAAAATCAAAATTCCCAATTCCAATATAAACAGCTTAATTACTTGATTAGATACCTTAGCTTAATTACTTGATTAGATACCTTTTCTTTTTATGTGAAGTTTTTTTTTTTTGCTAAATTGCACTATTTCTATTATGAACATAAAGTTACAAAACTGCCACGGCTCAGCTGAAGAAGCCTGAGACCGGGCTTGATTGCTACTATCAGTCTAGCGATGGAACTGCCCATAAACGGGAAACCAGTTCTATTGTAAGTAATTACACCGCCCAGTCACTGGGAAACCGGCGAAGAGTTAACTGTGCTGAGCATGAGAGAGCTAGAAAGATACAAAAAATACATGCAGCTATATCTGCTATGAGCAGCCATTGAAACACTAGATCTAGCAAAAATTTTAAGACAGAGTTCATACAGGAAACTTGTCATGGAAGTGAGAGAGCATTTAATCTGCAGCAGTACGCTCCTCCACTATTCTGCAGCCATACTGGTTGTCCAGGTCCCCTTCATCAGTCTTGTTCTCTGCTTCTTCAATCAGTCCTGCGTCCATCTGCAAATTGAAAAGTCCCGAGGAGGAAGGGCTGGGAACAGTAGGAGCGCCGAAGAAAGGGATGAATGGAGCAGGTTCCGGGCCAGGAGGAGGAACAAAGGCGAGAGCAGTAGGGATCTGCAAGTGACTAGGGTGCGAGGCAGGAGGGAAGGGGAGTTCTTCGCTCAACGTAACAGTTAAGAAAACAGTGATGGGGTGGTCAAACGCAAGGTCGAAGCGCAACTCAGTATGTTGCGTGGATTGTCTGAGGAATCTACTGCCCTGAGAAGGAGTGGAGGCGGCCATGTGAGGCTGGGGTGTGAACGAAGGAGGAACAAGGGGCGGAGGGGCAGAACGAGGAGGCGCCGTAGCAAGGAAGTCAGGGAAAGGACCAGGAGGGTCTGAGAAATTTTGAACAGGACGCCTTGCAGGAGGCTCCAAAGGGAGATTGACATTGGGGCTGTGGGGAGGGCGCTCGCCCAGGGATCTGCCCCGAGAAGCTCCCCTTCTGCAAGCCATACGCTGCCTAAGTCTGGGCATGATGAAAAGCTCAGGAGAATCCACCCAAACTCTGGAGGGAGCAGCAATTATAGGAGTAGAATTATCAACAAAAACAGGAAGAGCTTGAGAATTGAAATGAATCGGACAGAAATTACTGTGAGTATAATGGAAGCCTGGAACGGTTTCCAAGCAGGAATACAACGCGCACCGTTGGCCTGTGGTAGTTCTCTCTCCACCTGTAGCAGAGCCTCCCGGGCAGAGCGAGCTCAAAGGCGACAGAGGACGGTGGCCATCGACGAAGCAATTTGGAGAATTCGACCTGTTATGCACCATTTGATAGCGAGTGCACTGACCAGTGCACAGGAGGTGGCGGCGATTAGATATAAATGCCCATCGCAGATGGGTAATGAACACAGCGTTTAAGATGCCATGGGGGGCCATGTGGCCACCCCAAGTGTAATGCTTTGGGATCATAACCGGGCCTGTTGGCCTCTGCGCGCGCCTAACCATCCGCATCCGGAGCTTTTTATGTGAAGTTATTTGTTTCAACCTAAAAATTATTACATGAGTATATATCTAACCTTGTGCCACAGCCAAATTATTACTGCGCATACTCCCACCTATGAAAATATCATTTCCATTTTTTCCAAGTTTCCGTCAATGCTGCAATTCACTCACTGATCGGGTTCTCATCCCTCTCGGAAACCTTATTGGCCACGATCTTTGACTTTTCCAAGTTCTGAAAACCGGTGAAACTGCGAGTTATCCTTTTGTCCCTTTTCACTGCAATATCAATGTATCATTTATCTATAATCCGCTCCTTTTTTGTATTTAATTCCCTGTGAGGATCAATACCACTATTCTAGGATAAAATTGCAAGAATCAACCCAAAAGATCGCTAATTTACAATCCCCAATTTCAGGGAACCTAGTTTGGATGAGCAAACCATGGCAAAAGTACAGCAGGAAAAAGAAAATGGACATTGGCCTGCTGACGAAGAAAACATTTTGGAACTATGTTAAATTCTGAGCTCCTAAAACCTTAAACCCGAACGAGTATTTCCGATGGCAGGATGATAATATCAGGAACACATGGAAAGTGGAAATTCAGATTGTGTATTGGACGAATGCGTCATGTCTGCCAATTTGCCACTAATACCCACAGTTTGCCCTTCGTGGACGTGAGAAGGCTTTGTGAGCAGGACCATACTGTGGATTTCTCTACATACGTTTCACTCTTACAGTGCTGCATTCAGAAAAAAGCTTTACCAGAAGGTAAATTAATACATGCCCATATTAATGTGAGAGGGGGGTTCACGTCACAGACGTTGGTGTTACGCAACACGCTTATCAACATGTATGCCAAGTGCGGGAATTTGGTGGACGCTCGCAGAGTATTCGACGAAATGCCTCAACGAGATGCCTGTTCATGGACCCTCGTGATTTCATCTTATTCACGCCATGGATTGGCCCAGAAAGCATTGACATTGTTTCACCAAATGCGAGACACAGGTATCAAACCCAACCAATTTACCTTTTCCAGCGTTCTCACGGCATGTTCAAAGTTAGCAGAATTGGAACTGGGTATGGAGATCCATGAAGAAATATGTAGGACTGGATTTGATACACATGTCTTTGTGCAGAGTACCCTTGTAGACATGTATGCTAAATGTGGCTGTATAGAGAAAGCACGCAATGTGTTTGACAAAATGCATCAACGAGACGTGGTGTCCTGGACAACAATGGTTGCAGGATATGCACACAATGGGAAAGTTGATGAAGCCCTGAAGCTCTTTCGGGAAATGCCTGGGCGGAACACAGTCTCTTGGTCGGCAATGATTTCAGGATATGTGCAAAACGGGTGCACTGTGGAAGCCCTGAAGCTTTTCCAGCAAATGCAAATGGAAGGTACAGTGCCAGAGTCAAAAACGTTGGCATGTGTTCTCTCGGCATGCGCTGAGTTGGGTACTCTGGAACAGGGAAGGCAAACCCATGAAGAATTAATTAGAAGGGGATATCAGTCTGATCTCTGTGTGGCAAATGCACTGGTTGACATGTATTCGAAATGTGGGAATACAGAGAGTGCACGCAATGCCTTTGAACAAATATCTGAACGAGATGTGGTCTCGTGGACATCTATGATAGCAGGATATTCACAGAATGGATTGGGAGAGGATGCCCTGAAGCTTTTTCAAAAAATGCAACAATCAGGAGTAAGGCCAAACTCGGAAACCTTTGCCAGCATTTTCCCAGCATGCACTGACTTGTGGGATCTCGAACGGGGTATGGATCTCCATGGAAAAATAATTAAAAGTGGATTTGAATCCGATGTCTTTGTCGAGAGTGCCATTGTTTACATGTACGCAAAGTGTGGGAGAATCCAGAACGCACGTTATGTTTTTGATAAAATGCATCAAAGAGATGTTGTATCCTGGTCGGTGATGATTGCAGGGTATGCACAGAACGGACAGGGAGAAGAGGCTTTAAGGATTTTCCAAGAAATGCAACCGTCCTGTGTGAAGCCAAACTCAAATACCTTTGCAACCGTTCTTTCGGCTTGTGCCAACTTGGCAGCTCTAGAACATGGTATGGAGATCCATGAAAAAATAATTACGAGTGGGTTGCAGTTTGATCTTCTGGCAACAAATGCTCTGATAGATATGTATGCAAAATGTTCGAGATTGACATGGGCATGCCATCTTTTTGACAGAATGCAACAACGGGATGTTGTATCCTGGACGGCAATAATTGCAGGGCATGCACAGAATGGTCTGGCGTTTGAGGCTCTCAAAATATTCCAGGAAATGCAACTGGCAGGTATAAAGCCAAATGCAAAGACCTTCGCTGGTGTTCTCCCTGCATATGCCAACCTGGCAGCTCTGGAACAAGGTAAAGAGATCCATCAAGCCATCATTAAAAGAGGATTGCATTCTCACGTCTTTGTGGCAAATGCTCTTATAGACATGTATGCAAAATGTGGGAGTATAGGAAAGGCACATGACTTATTTGACAGCCTACCTCAACGAAATGTTGTCTCCTGGACAACAATGATTGCTGGATATGCCATGCATGGCTATGGCAAGGAGGCCCTCAAACTCTTCGAAGAAATGAAACACTCTGGTATGGCGCCAAGCCACATCACCTTACTTTGTGTTTTGTCTGCCTGCCGCCATGCAGGTCTAGTGGATGAGGGTCGTATATATTTCAATTGCATGAATGAATGTTATAATATCAAACCTTCATTGGAACACTATAGTTGCATGGTTGACCTTCTTGGTCGTGCTGGGTACTTTGAAGAAGCCCAAGACTTTATCAACAAAATGCCAATAAAACCTGATGTTAACGTGTGGAGGTGTTTGCTTAGTGCCTGCAGAATACATAACAATGTAGAGCTAGGAGAACGTGTAGCAGAATACCTTCTTGAGTTGGAACCTAAAAATGCTGCACATTATACTCTGCTCTCAAATATCTATGCCGCAGCTGGAAGGTGGGGAGATATTGAAAAGGTCCGAAAAATGATGAAAGACAGGAGCGTCATAAAAACACCTGGATGTAGTTGGATTGAGGTCAATAAGAAAGTGAATGTTTTTCTCACAGGTGACCAATCACACCCACAAATTGATAAAATTTATGTAGAATTGGAGAAATTGTCTATGGAAATAAAGGCTGCCGGTTATGTTCCTGACACAAGAAATGTGATGAATGATGTAGAGGAGGAGCAGAAGGAACAAATTCTTTGCCACCACAGTGAGAAGCTGGCAATTGCATTTGGGCTACTAAACACATCCGTTGGAACGACTATTCGGGTTATTAAGAACCTTAGAGTATGTGGTGATTGTCATGCTGCAACCAAGTTCATCTCGAAAATTGTTGCACGAGAGATTGTTGTGAGGGATGTGAGCCGTTATCACCATTTCAAGCACGGAGAGTGTTCTTGTGGGGATTACTGGTGATACTAAGTTAAACAGGCCATCAATATTGGCTTGCACTATAACAAGCCCAGAAATTTGGGCACTGGGAGAGCCTAGGGTATGTTCTTGACCTCCCTAGAATCAGTCTAAGGTCACCGTCAGCCTTTAGAAATAGGTAAATGTTTGAAAATATCATTGGGGAATAAGTTATTTTCATCAGTCATTTGATAGAATAGAATCTACTGCCACGCTTGTTGAATTTTTACAAGATGTTTAATGGCTTACCCTGGAGTAAACCACTCCACTTCCAAATGAATAAGAGTGTTTTCAATCTTAAATATTAAAGGACTTCAAGTAGACTACCTGAGAGTTGGTATGTAGAATCTTCCTGTCGAATTAAAATCTGCATTACAGGTAAAATAAGACTACAAAATTGTAGGCATCGACCTCATGCTATGACTTAGCATATTTACATGGTAACAAAAACTAGAGGAAGAGCTTCAATTAGATCCTGCAGTGCTCTCTATAAAACCTTTCAAAAGCGAACATAGGCAGAAGTATAATCTCAAAATTACAATTGCATATTCTACCGCATGATTGTTGTTGCTTCCCCATTGCAATCCTGCTCGTGGACCATGGGCTTGAGAGCCAAAATTTTGAACAAGGAAAGTTGATATGGTCACCAATTAAGACACATAAAAGTCCAACTAGTTTTGGACTGACTGAAGTCGACTGTCAATGATGTTTGCAATTCCTGCCTGAATCTCCATGGTTTCATCCACCCAGTTCCGTTACACATAGGGTGGGCATAGATCTGTAATACTCTTCAATGAACAATTGAAGAAACCATCTGTCTCAACAGGCCTTCTGGTTCACCTTCTTATACTGCCAATGTTTTGAGAAGGCAATCATCCAAATATCCCAACAATACCCAACGCTTCAAATTTTCCATGTATTCATTCAACGTTGCTCTAACAATTAGCTTCGTTCTTGCTCTACCCCTGCTCGCTATTTTGGCCTTTTCTCACAATGCTTTCTTTCTTCATGTATCACCCTTGCACCTACATTTCCCATCTCAATTTAATTTAAATATTAAATTCCACTAGTGACCACAAATGGCCAATGGGATTCAAAGTACAAAAGTTAAGCATTGGGAGTGCTAAAGCATTTCAATAAGAACTAAAATAATATAAAAGGGTACAATGAGAATGTCAAAATAGATACTATCAAACCCTAAAGAGCCTAGCAGAACAAAATGGTTGAGGGTATATGGGACACCAGGGAAGAAGTTCAAAACCAAAAAAATTGTCAACCATTAACTCTTCAAACATTGAACTCTCAGAGCTAGTTTACAATGTGATTCAGTCATACATTGGTTGTGTGCCATGAAGTCTATCCTGCCTAGAGTTTTTCTCACGATGCCTCTTCTTATTGGAACCATTTAGAGGTTGGAAGAGTCAGAGGAGATGAGCTTGGAGTTAGTGATGCAAGGATATCTCTCTACAAATTTTCTGTCGGACGTGACACATCTTATGGAGGAGATGGCTGACACGTAATCCCCGCCTTATATGAAATCCTCAAGGAGCCATGACTTTTCCCTAACAAACAGTGATAATGATCATGAAGTTCATAATATATAGGGTATCTAAAAATGAAACAGTATTTTGACTTGGGTTCCTGCATGAAAGATTTAGAAGTGCAATCCTTTTTTGAAGATAATTATATGTGTCTGTGTTGTTGATGGGATCATACCCAAAATTAGGGTAGATGGATTCTCAGGATACAAACCAGCAACAATCTGGTATACCTTAGAGTGCAAATGACTTCTTGAAGTGAATGTAGGTGTGAAGGTATTGATGAAGTTTCAGACATAAGGGCTATTTTGGTTTAGTCTATGTGGCTTTCAAGTAGACTTTGTGTATCTTTGTTTTGATACCTATATTATTATCCCTTTTATGGAGTTATGCAAAAGCTTAAAAAATTAAGCTTGGAAGCGTGTCAAAGATAAGTGAGATGAAGAAAATTAATGCAATAAGTGAAAGCATGGAGGATAAAGTGTGGGCATTACCAAGGTTAAGAGATATGGAAATATAAGCAAATGTATGACATAGGAATGACACAGGAATGACATGATAAAGAAAGGTGCAAGGAATATGATGTTGATCCGACCATGTCAAAATTTGAGCATGAAATCATGCATTATTTGTGGAAGTGCATGGCATGGGAATCGCAAGAGGAACAAATATAAGGAGTGTGATGAGAACATCAAGGGAAGACAAAGTGTTGTAGAAGAAGTTGAACAACCACATATATATGAGGTTTTTGACAAAGATGGAGAGTCAAATATGGATGCCGAAACAACATGAAGGAAGAATTTTCTTTTAGGAGGTTGGGAAGTCAAGTAATGCAGAACTAAATAGGATGGAAACCATGAAAATTGGGTTGTCCAGTCATAGGAGAATATATAAATTTATAGTGATCCAGGCATAGAGCCAAGACGAGCACTCAAGTGTAGGTTGTATTTTGTACATTTGTTATGTATTTTAAATAATGAGAATGAGTGGGCCTATTGCCATCTAGGTGAATTTTGACCCAAATTGGGTATGTTTGAGAAGCTTAATCAAGGTCCATTGATTAATTTTTTAGGATTTTGTTAAGCAAGAAAAAATTTGCCAAAGTCTTGTCTTTTGTTAAAGTACTTTTAAATCCTTCCCCTAAGTTTTAAAGTCTTGCCCTAAGTTTTCCACCTTTTCACATTCTCATGAGGTGGAAGGTGGAGGGCATGTACATTCCTTACCTTCCATCTACTCCTTACCCTTCTTTTCCTTTCCTCTACCTACTTCATCTCCCTTCTTTCCTTTCCTTACTCCATCTTCCATATACTTCCTCCACCTTGCACATTCCATCATTTACCTTCACCTTCCCTTTCCTTCCACCTTACAACCTTCATCCACTACCTTTGCATTTCTCTCTCCACTTCACCTTGGGGCATAGGCTGAAGGGTAGAGGTATTTCATCCGTCCCTTCCATTCAATTATCTCCACCCCACCTTCCCTTCAACCTTCTAGATTCCTCAATGAAGAGGATGAAAAATTGTTGGTGAACATGGATAGCTAGAGACTAGTGATGAAATGTTGGGATGGGTGGTCAAAAAATGGCACATGGCTTGTCATAGTCAATGGTCACATGACACATGGTGAGAAGTGATGAGGTAGCATGAGATGTGACTCTCAAATGGACTTAGAAGACTAGTGAATGACATGTAGTCAAAATTAAGCCATGGCATGTATGACAAAGTATAGGCATAGAGTCCCCAATGCATTCACAATATGGTTGGAATACATTGTTCATCTCATCATGTGAAGGGAGGTGGGTTGCATCCAAAAGCAAGAAGCTTCTAGAATCACAATTCAAAAGCTAATATTGAGGTACTGGAATTAACATACCAACTCAATGTTTTAGGGCTCTAAACTTGAAGAATGGCTTATGATTTTTTTTTCCCTTCCCAAGGAAAGAGAGAGACCAAAAGCATGATAATTGAGACCACGGGTAACATTCTTTTCCTCTTGGAGCAAATTGAAGAGATGAAGTGAAATACAGAATATGATACATTTATGGGTTAAATCTATTTACTCATGCAAGAGGTTCATTTAAATTGGACAAAACTAGAATGTCGTTGGGCCTTGCTCTCCTCTTGAAGATGGTGATACTATGGAGTGTTTTGAAGACCTCAATGATCTTGTTGTTGAAGATTAGCTTTAACACTTAGCATACATGTTGATAAGTGCGTTGTGTAACACCAATGTTTTTGATATAACAACAAACATGTACTTCTACATAGGCCTGGTGTCAAGCATGCTAGAGTAGTCAAAACTCTCTAGGTGCTTGCTTATGTTGAGTAAGTGACTTTTATGATTTCTTTCTTGAGTCTACCTTAGGAAAAAAACACGTTGATTATTTAATTAATTAATGTTTTCCTTTGGGCTAAATTTTTCTCAAGAAAAAATATTCAATCACTTTAGTGAATTAGATGTAATCTCTATCATTGATCTAAGTTGGTTAGAATTTAATTCTAGCCATCCATCACTTTGGACATTGAGAGTTATGGTTTTGGCTAAATGGTAATTATAAAATAGAGCCTGAGGGAGGAGAAAGACACAATGGATCATTAATAAATCAATTTTCTCAAGTGGAGAGTAAGAGACTCAAGGCTAAAGAGAAATAAAAGTTGTAACAAGGAAATTTTGGTGACAAAAACTTGAAGGGGATTAGATATTGAAAAGAAGAGGTTGAATTTGCATGAAAGCCAAAACTCAATTTAGATGGTTGCATAAGGGATGTCTGGTCAAGGTGAAGGGCAAGATATTCTTCCAATGCATAGATTGTACAGGGGTAGGAGAGAGTAGGCCGAATTGCAGGTTGGAGAAGCCTACTTTTCAAGGGGTCAAAAATTTCCATGAGGTTGAGCTTTCAGAGGGCTAACACTTCTTAGGGATTGAGATTTATAGGTTCCATTTTGTTGTATAAATTTTGTATTTCTCTGTGGGCCATTTTTCTTATAAAGGATCCTTTATTTATTCTAAGTAATAGAAGTGAAGAGTAAATTGGAGGATTTGAAATTTTTGTTGTGTGATTGATTTTTCTACTTGTGCTTTTGTTGTAAATTGTTTAAGTTAAAATACCAATGTATTTTATTCAACAATTTTTTTAGAAAATAATTTACTAGATGAATATATATTTTCCGTGCACAAAATATTTTTTTAGGAATTTAAATTAGATCTGGTATTGGAAAAATTAACACGGTATTAGAAATAAATTTTGAGGAGAAGGAAGATTGATTTTGTTATAGGGGTTATATCAAAATAATTATTTTTCTCACAGTAACTCATGGACCTCCCAAATAGGTATAATTTAAGGCCTATTTTACCATCCTTTGACGTGTTTAAACCTCTCCTACATTTGATAATGTTTTTTTTCAAGTTATAATGTGTTCTTAGGAAGGTTAGGAGATATTCGCTATATCGTGTGGCCTAATTCATTAAATGTACAAGATATTGAAGATTTATTGTGTAGATCATGTTGGAGACCAACAAGAGAAAATCAAGGAGGCTTGTTCCTTGCTACAAGCTAATCACAACTCGGTTGGCTCATGAGAAATTACTATCTATATGTGGTTGTGAGTTCACTAAGGGACCAAATCCACTCATTAGGAATTTTGAAGGGAGGCAGTCCTCTTTTCACGGAGTTTCCTCTCACCCTCTTTTTGTATAAATAAGAGAGCCTAGCAGCTCAATAAGGATTCGAATTCTATAGAAAAGATAATGATTATCAAAGAAGGAGACACCTTCCTATTATTTCAGTTGTTATGTTACATGTTTGAACACTTTTGAGGTTAATGAAAAAAATTTATTTGTTCTCAGCCAGAGTTTGCTTTAAAAGACCTGAGTTTCTTTAGGTTAGGGCCAACCCAAGTGCTCTAGCCCCTTCCTTTGCACATTTCATTTGCATGCATTTAGTCTAGTTGTGATTTTTTGCAAATCGTGTTTATGAGAAAAACATTGTCCTTACAGGTTTATAAGTGAGCTCCTTATTGAAACTTGGTTGTGTACTTTGTGATGATAACCACCAAAAATAGTTTTCTTTATGCAATAGTAGTTTCCACTATAAATTCAACTCATTCTTTCCACTGTCATTTTGTTTTATGCAATTAGTAATTTGATAGTTGCTTAATCATCTTGTTTTTATCAGTTGAACATGTACTATCTTGCAAATGGAATGCATTGTTTCATAGATTGAATTAACATAATATTCCATGCATTAGGATCACTTTTTCCTTCACCATTATTCATTTCTACAAACTTTCCATGTGCTGAAAATTGCCTAACCAAGCTACAAGAAACTTCTAGCCTTGTTTTTTCCCTGCATAAGTCGAATCATTGAGTGTGTCTGAGCTTGGTAAGGTCCCTCACACCCTTCCAATACCTTCAACCTCCTTTTCCATCCTCCAACTCACTCCTAAACTCCAAAATAATGCTCTTGGATGCTTCATGTAACACAACAGGGTATCTTGTAGAAAAACATAGATTTCTTTGAATCACCTCCATAATTTCACCCAAAGTTTTTCCTTCATATCTCATAACTCCACAACGTCATTTAAATTGTTAGGTCCCTATATTACTAGTATAGTCCCTTATTGTTGTTAGTGTAACCCCCTATTGTTATTATTGTACCCCTGTAACCCCATATTGTTATTATTGTGCCCTTAAATTATTATTGTTAGGTTGGTTAGGATTACATTGTTGCCCCACTAAGATTACATTGTGGCCCCATGGACTCCTATATATAGAAAGGAGGTTTTGTAATTTGTATCATCCAAGAATTGTTCATTCATGTAATGTATTGAAGGTTGCCCCCTCGAAATGGCTTATTTCTAAGGCATTGATATCTCTTTTCTTCTATTTTTGGAGCTGGTTTCACAACATTTGGTATCAGAGCTTTGGATTTTAGGGTTTTCGTTGCTCCAAACTAGTCATCGTGGCATTTTTGCTATAACGTTTTTTCTACGAAGGTTCAAAAGCTGAAATTTTTAGAGTGCGAAGCTGAAATCCTGAGGAACGTCGTCGCCAAATTTCAAAGCTTGGTTCGCAATATTTTTGGAGATATGATCTGTGGAAGTTAGGGATTTTTGCAGGATCCTGAATTTAACCTAAACAGGTCATTACAGCATTTTCGCAATAACTTTTTTTCTACGAAGATTCAGAAGCTGAAATTTTTAGAGCGCGAAGTCGCAATCCTGAGGAACATCGTCGCAAAATTTCAGAGCTTGGTTCGCAATATTTTCGAAGATATGATTTGTGGAAGTTATGTCTTTTTTAGGCTCCCGAATTTCATCTCAAAGAGGTTATCGTGGGAAAATCTTCATAACTATCTCTGAGCATCGGATTGAAATGTTGTAAAAAGTGGCTGCAAGTACACGGACTGTAGTTTCCTGTCTATCAATTTCAGAGCCAAAGGAGGAAACAGTGACATGTGGCAAGTCGTACAAGTTCGCTCTACTGAACCAGTCCATAATTGGGTCATTGTGGGAGATTGGACATAACTTTTCCTTGAAGAATCCAAATTAGGTCAGACCTATGACATTTGAAAGAAGCTTCAGAGGGCTACTACAAGGCCGAATTTCAGATATTGAGGATCCACAATTATAGAGATAATTCAATTTCAATATAGAGCTCCTCAAAAGTAAGTAAAAGATGTGTATTTTTTTTCCCGAATTGCATAAGTCTTGTTTGAAGGATCAAGTTGAATTGATTACAAGGGCATATTGTAGAATAGATATCAGTATTGGATTCTAAAATGGCCCCTAAAAAGAATTCAACACCCATTAAGCCTTTAGAAGGCTCTACTATGACTCATGAAGATGAAAAATGACAACATGACATATCAAAATTACAAGAGCAAGTGCAACAAATTTCGCTCTCGCAAAGAGCAACAAAAAATGACATGGAAGTTTTGAAGAAAGGCGTGGAAACTAAAATGGATGGTTTGAAGAAAGGCGTGGAAACTAAGATGGATGGTTTGAAAAATGGCATGGAAGCTAAGATAGATAGCATGGAAGCTGGCATGGAATTTAAGATGGATGACATGGAAGCTAAGATCGATGAAAAAATGGAAAACATGAAGAATGATCTAAAAGCAGACATGGAAGGTTTGACAAAGTTGATACAAGAAATATTTCCTAATGGTGAAAAGATAGTAGAAGAAACTCATGATGAAAACAAAATAAATGTTAATCGTGATTTCATAAACTCTAATGTTGGCGGGAAGAACCACCCTATTCCAAAAATGGATATGAGGAAGTTTAATGGAAAGGATCCTGTAACATGGATACTACAGATGGAGCAATATTTTGATCTCAATAATGGGAAAAACACACAAAAGGTACGCATTGCAACTTTACATTTAGAACAAAATACATTTGTATGGTATCAATGGCTTTTCTCCCGTAAAAAATTGTCACTTGGTCAATTTTTACGAAGGAAATGATAGCACATTATGAGGATACAAAGAGCAACACCTTCTTTAACCAATTGATAAATCTCAAACAAAAGGGTTTAGTGGGGGAGCACATTGAGGACTTCCACAAATTGAATATAAGGGTAACTGATATTCCAGAGGAACATAGGATTGATCTCTTCATAGGTACTTTAAAGGATAACATCCAACATGAATTTCGTGTTTTGGAACCTGATTAATTGGAGAAGTTATTCAGGTTGGCAAGAAAAATTGAATGTAAAATTATGGCGACAACGAAGCCTACCACTCACTTCTATAAAGAGGGAAGTGTTGCTACTCCTAGATTTCCACAACCTGCAAGGTTGACACCACAACAATTGGAAGAAAAAAGAGCAAAAGGGCTTTGCTACAGTTGTGATAGCAAATACACTAAAGTTCATAAGTGTGCTGAGAAGAAATTTATTTTACATAGATTGTGAAGAGGAAGAAGAAACTGAAAAAGAAGAGGATATACACCCGGAACCAACCCTAGAAGAGGAAGAAATGAGTCCGACCATATCGTGTAATGCACTGGCGGGAATTACCACTCCTCAAACTCTCAAGATAGAAGGACATATCAAGAAGAAAAAGGTAACAGTGTTGATTGATTTAGGTAGTGCCCATAATTTTATTCATTGTAAGGTAGCCAAGGAAGTGAATTGTTTCCTATACCCAGCACCAGAATGTCAAGTGATGGTTGCAAATGGAGGAACTATAAATTGCTCTGGCTAACCATGGGGGAATATGTATTGAATAGTCTAATGTTTTCCATTCCTATGGGAGGTGTTGATGTTGTACTAGGAGTACAATGGTTACAATCTTTGGGGACAGTAGCTTTTAATTTTTAAGAATTTTTCTTGAAATTTTTTTCAAAAGGAAAGGAAGTCGAATAACGAGGTATTGCAGGGAAGCCGGGAAAGATAATAAGCTCTAATGTCATGACAAAGTTTCTAAAGAAAGAACAACGAGGCGTAATTGCACAATTATGCTCACTAGAAGTTCCAACATCAAAATCATCTATTTCTGCAGATCTCCAAAAAGTCTTGGACAACCATTCAAAGGTTTTTGAAACTCCCAAAGGACTCCCACCTATTCGTGATCATGATCATGCTATTCATTTGATTCCAGGAAGTGTTCCTCCAAACATCAGGCCTTATAGATATCCTTATGTCCAAAAGAGCGAAATTGAACGTATGATTGCAAGATTGTTAGAGGTTGTTATAATTCAACCTAGTCAAAGTTCTTTCTCTGTTCCTGTAGTATTGGTACACAAGAAGGATGGATCATGGCGCATGTGTCCGGATTATAGGGAGCTCAATAAGCTCACCATTAAAGAGAAATTTATCATTCCTGTGATTGATGAATTATTGGATGAATTACATGGAGCAAATTATTTTACCAAGTTGGATCTTCGTTCAAGATATCATCAAATTAGAATGAAGGCTGAAGATATTCCGAAACTAACATTTCGAACTCATGAGGGTCATTATGAATATTTGGTTATGCCTTTTGGCCTTACCAATGCACCTTCTACATTTCAAGGGTTGATGAATTCCATTTTCGAACCCTTCCTTAGAAAATTTGTGCTAGTATTTTTTGATGATATACTAATCTACAGTAGGTCTTGGAAGGATCATGTTCAACATGTTGACAGGGTGCTCAAACTATTGCAGGAGAAACAATTATATGCAAAAACATCCAAATGTTTCTTTGGAGTACAAGAGGTGGAATATCTGGGTCATATTGTATCTCACGAGGGTGTTAAGGTAGACTCTAACAAAATTAAAGCCATTAAAGAATGGAAATTCCCCACAACCATAATGCAGTTGCGAGGATTTCTCAGGTTAATAGGGTATTATCGCAAGTTTTTTAAGAATTATGGGAGAATAGCAGCATCTCTAACAACATTATTGAAGAAAGATGCATTTTCATGGACTCCTGAAGCAACTAAGGCCTTTGAACATCTTAAAGAGTCAATGTGCCTAGCACCGCTCTTAGCTACGCCAGACTTCACAAAAACCTTTATTGTGGAATGTGATGCCTCAGGAAATGGAATTGGTTCTATTTTAATGCAAGAAGGAAGACCCATTGCTTTTGAAATTCGTCCAATCAAATGAAAGTATTTACAGAAAGCTATTTATGAGAAGGAAATGTTAGCAATATTGCATGCACTAAAGAAATGGCGAACTTACCTAAGGGAAGACACTTCAAGGTAAAAATTGATCATGATAGTCTTAAACACTTTTTGGAACAAAGACTATCTTCAGAAAAGCAGCAAAAATGGGTCACAAAGATGTTGGGTTGTGACTTTGAAATAATCTACAAAAAACGGAAACTAAATGTTGTTGCAGATGCACTCTCAAGAAAGAATGAAGAGGTGGAAGCATTGTTTTGTGTCATTTATATTATCCAACCAGATTGGATAACCGAAGCAAGGGATGAATGGAAGAAAGACGAAGAAGTGTGGACACTCATTCAAAAGTTGCAACAAGATCCTAGTACATCTGATACATTTAGTTGGAAAAATGGTTCCTTATGGTACAAAGATCGCTTATATCTTTGTAAGAATTCCCAACTAAAACAAAAGATTCTTTTGGAATTGCACACTTCTCCTTTAGGAGGACACTCAGGATTTTTAAAAACTTACCACAGGGTGAAGAAATAATTTTTTTGGGATGGCCTTAAATCTGATATTCAAAAGTTTGTGGTGGAATGTTTGATTTTCCAACATAATAAAGTCGAGACAATTAAGACTCCGGGTCTTCTACAACCTTTATCCATTCCAAGTCAACATTGGGAGGAGATTTCAATGGATTTTATCACAGGTTTACCTAAGTCTGAAGGAAAGAGTGTCATCATGGTGGTAGTTGATAAACTTTCCAAGTATGCACACTTTTGTGCATTATCTCATCCATTTAAAGCTAGTATAGTTGCTACTACATTTATGGACACAATTCAAAAGATACATGGAAACCCAAGGGTTATTGTGAGCGACAAAGATCCCATTTTTACTAGAAATTTTTGGACAGAGTTATTTTCTTGTTTGGGTACTCAATTAGCTCATAGCTCATCTTATCATCCTCAATCTGATGGTCAAACTGAGATAGTAAATAAATGTTTGGAAGGATATCTTCGTTGTTTTGTATCCGATAAACAAACACAATAGGTCAAGTGGTTACCTCTTGCTGAATGGTGGTATAACACTTCCTTCCATACCGCAGCAAAAATGACCCCATTTATGGCACTTTATGGATATCATCCACCATCCATCACATCATCTTTAAGAGAAAATTCAAAGGTTCAAGCAGTGGAAGATCACATCGAGCATCAACAAGAAGTTCTCCAACTCTTAAAGGATAACCCGAATTTGGCACAAAATCGAATGAAACAACAGGCAGATCAACATCGCAGCGAGAGAAGTTTTGATGTAGGAGATTGGGTATTTTTACGGCTACAACCATACAAATAAATGTCCCTCAAGCAAGCTAAGAAGGATAATAAATTATCACCAAAGTACTATGGTCCTTACAAGGTGTTGCAAAATATTGGTACTATGGCATACAAATTGGAGCTTCCTGCTTCTCCACAAGTGCATCCAGTTTTCCGTGTTTCATGCTTAAAGAAGGTTATAGGTGAAAATATTCTAATTCAAACAATATTGCCAGAACTTGATGAGAAAGGAAAAATCATATTGGAACCTGAAGCGGTCACGGAAACAAGAACTCGACAGCTAAGAAATCGATCAATTTCAGAGTATCTCATCAAGTGGAAGAACTTACCCACTGAAGATTCTACATGGAAAGATGAGAATTTTATACAAAAGCACCCAGAGCTACTCAAGCGTTGAGGAAAACACTTTTTTGAAGGAGAGGGGCATGTTAGGTCCCTATATTACTAATATAATCCCTTATTGTTGTTAGTGTAACCCCTTTATTGTTATTATTGTACCCTTAAAATATTATTGTTAGGTTGGCTAGGATTACATTGTGGCCCCACTAAGATTACATTGTGGCCCCGTGGACTCCTATATATAGAAAGGAGGTTTTTTAATTTGTATCATCCAATAATTGTTCATTCATGTAATGTATTGGAGGTTGCCCCCTCAAAGTGGCTTATTTCTAAGGCGTTGATATCTCTTTTCTTCTATTTTTGGAGTTGTTTTCACAACATAAACCTTGAAAATGGATTTGAAAAGACCAAATACCCCCTAGGCACTTTTCTTTCATGGTTGTAGTTTCATTCCTGCAATTAGGTTACACTTCTTTTTCATATTTGTCAAATAGAATGGAATTGATTTACCTTCAACATTCTTGAGCATTTGCTTTGTTTGAATAGAGTTTACTTCAGCCATTTCCTTTTTTGCAATAGGATAAATATACTTCCTGTAAATTAGATTAGGATTTTATTCTGTCATCTATTTTCTGAAAAATAGATTAAGGTTTCATTATGTCAATTAATTTCTGCAAAATAGATTGGGTTTCTTTCTGTCAATTACTTTCATGCAATTAGATTAGGGTTTCCTTTATGCCATTTAATTCACTACACTAGAATAGGTTCTATTTCAGTCATTTCTTGCCCTAAAAAGTTAAGATAGGTATGTTTTCCATTTACTGAAATTTTCAAGTATTTCATGCGGCATAGTGGTCTCTGTGCATCTTAATTCATGTCATTGTGTTAGATCGACCTAAGTAGAACATTATCTGCTATACATATAGTATTGATGCCTCTTAAGTTTGTACGAACTCCGAATTGATAATTAAATTTGATCGCCCTAGGAGTTACAACATTCTTGTTGTAATACTGAGGTTCATCACATTTTGGCACCATTACTGGGGAGCTATCAAAGTAGGTACCATTTTTTTTCTTTAAGTTGGTTCTTTTTCATTTCATTTCGTGAAAAAACACAAATTTCGCATCAGTATCTCTATTTATAAAATACACAAAAAATACAAAAAAGGTCATTTATTTAATGCCTCATAGAGCTAGGGATTTATTTCCTGAAATTTTTTTCCTAAAACCCCCACTTGTACAAGTAGTCAACCTTCACTTTCTGGTGATTGTGGACCTCCTACTCTGTTTATTGAGGATTTAAAGGCCTTTTTGGGTGAGAAACCAAAGATTTTTTAGGATCTTATAGGAGAAGGAGAACCTCCATCACCCAATGAAAATATGGTTGGAAATAGATCGCCTAAAGTCTTTCATATTAGAGAGACAAATGGGGAATCTAAAATGAAGAATATCAACACCACTACTCCTCCACACTTCGACGAAATGGCTTATGAGGATCCTGACACCTTCATGTTTGAGTTTGTTGTAATTTGCATGACATATGATTATACATGTGATGAAAAAAAACTTAAATTGTTTCCTTCTGCCCTTAAAGATGCAACCTTGCACTGGTTCATGAGTTTAGAAGGAAGCAATATTACTACATGGGCTCAGATGAAGCAAGAATTCAACACAAAATACAAGGACTATTGTAGGGCAAGGGATAGACAAGAAGAAATCTTCAGAATGACTCAAGGGCTAGATGAATCCTTAGAATATTTTGAAGAAAGATTTCAACTGAGCTAGAGGAGAGATCACCCTTGATCCAGAATCAATGAAGCTAGTTTTACTCCAAGGGGTCAGAGAAGAGTTGATGGAGATCCTCAACATGCTATCTAATGGAGATATTTACCAGCTCAATTATGAGGACATTAAAATAGTGTTCAAATATCACTCTAGAGGAGCAAGGAAAAGAGGTAGATCCAACCAGAGTTTGGCACGTCCTTCACCTTCTACTTCAACCATTAAGAATGAAATAGGAGGAATATTGGAGGATTTTAAAAATGAAATCTTACATACTTTTTCCCTACGGATCGGCACAATGCAGATTAAGAGAAAACAAGAGGAGGAAAAAGGGCATCTAAGCCATATTTTTCCGTAGATCCACCAAGAGGCACCCTAGAAATGAGTGCCCATTAAGTGTTATAGAAATATGCTTTGTGTGTGATAAAAACCATTCAACTAACAAGTGTCCATCTCTTCCATATTTCAAAGTAGTATATTAAGGAGAAGGAGGCATGGAGAAACTTGTCTTCATCAACAAAAGGAGGCCACAAGGCCCTAGGACATATCCACAAGGTATACATTACCCTCTTCCTTTCAATACAAGTCATAATGCACATTTTTAGTCTCGGTATCCACCTAACAACACACCATGGTCCATGCATTCTCCTTAGCCCTATCATCCTCAGCTTGTCAGTCCCTCTTTCCATCTATACCAACACCAACCTCCTCAATGGGGTAATCCATCACAAGGATGGAGGCCACAAGAAGCCCAACCACCTACCTTAATGCCTCCTCCTCCTCAACCTCAGCTAGCCCAAAATAATGCACCTTAGAAACCCCAAATGTATGCTCAACCCAATCCCAACCCAAATAATAAGTAGGCCCAACAAGTCTACAGTGGTGAGACCTCTTATCCTACCTATGTTGTAGAAATCCAAGAAATCAACCTCAGATTCGGGAAGGTACTTCCTATTTCTCACACACCTTCTCCAACAGAAGATCTTGAAGAAGAGAAGGAAGAAAGCACTCATTAAGCCAACAAACCTCCCAATCATAAAAGCACCCCAAAAGGAGTTGAACTTTTGGTAGAACTGAAAATTTTGTGTCCAAATTTCTCTCCTACATACCATCAAAGATGTTCCCGTATATAACAAATTCATTAGAGAAGGGTGTCTTAGGAGGCCAAGAAGGAAGAGGAAAGATACCCTACTATTAATATTATTAGGAAATTGACTAATCTAATGCTTGGGAAGGTTATCATCCTAAAGTATTTGGATCCTGGCAGCTCGGTAGTGGATGTACACATCAATAATATTGTAGTCCCCAACACCCTCATTGATTTAGGGACTACAATTAATGTCATGACCAATGAGACCATGCTCAAGTTTAATCTCCAAGGAACCTTCAGGAAAACTGCCATAGTGTTGTAACTTGTAGATAGATCCACAGTAGCACCCAAGGGTATCATAGAGGATGTCATGGCTTCCATTTATTCCTGGGAGTACCCCACTAATTTGATCTTTTAAAGTGAATTTCTGTGTTTTTCTATTGTTTTTAATTTAATTGTGCAGTTTCAATTTTGGTTATTTTCTTTGTTTTAATTCAATTTTGTAGTTTAATTATGCATTAGATAAATTTTGAAGTCTAAAAGGACTTCCTAAGGAATATTATAAAATAATACTGAATATTATATAATATGATTAGATTACATCAACAAATTTTAAAGGGAAAAAAGAAAAAAAAACTATTTTTCAACTTGTGTTTTCAACTTATCTCCCAATGGGTTCATTCAAATTTTGAGTAGGGGCACTTGTTGCATATGAAACTTAATTCCTCATCCAAGGAGTACCCATGTTGCATACTTTCAATGGATCCTGTTATACAAAAAATGAGAAATACATGGAAAACGTGATTCCAATCACATTAGGGAGATACTTTGAAAATACAAGTTGAAAAAGTAAATTCTTTATTCTTTAGTCTTTTTACTTTTTTACTCCAAAAATGTTGAATCATCCCTCATAGTTGACATCATCATCTTGAATTGTATTGGTTCTTATAAAGTTGATTTTGGTTGTACACTTTTGTTTTGAAGCTCATTTTATCCCTCAAAAGTTCTCTATTGGATTTCAGTTATAGTTTTAACTGCACTTCTAACTTTAGTGAAATTCCAAGTATGACATAATGCACTAAATATTGGCTTAAGGTGCTAAAACAAAATAATGCGTTAATTTACCATTGTTCTCAGTGTTCAGATCTTTGTGCCTTAGATTGCAGTTCTTTTATGCATATATAACCACAAACTATGACCACGATTTGAACTCCTTGAGCACTTAAATATTAAACTCTGTCATTTTGGCTCCTTTGTGATAGAACAAAGGATCGTGACATTGTCTATTTGCTTTGGGGGCTAAAATTCCGACCAAGGTCGATATTTGGTACTTTTTCTCATTTTGCATATCACAAACTACTTGAAGGCCCAGAGGTTCGAATGCTCTATGGGCCCTAAACCTTATTTCAGGCCCATTGCCCAATCATGTGCCTTTTTCCATAAAATCATTAACACATGGAATTGCATGCAAACATGTGCTTTTGGCATGATTTCCAAATCTATGCCACATCATCACGTTATTGTCACACCTATGTCATGTTGACATTATCTGGACCATGTTGCACCTCCTAGGTGGTGCCACGTGTCACCTAGATTTGGCCCTATTGACCACCCAAAATCTCCATATCTGACTGTGATGTGTCACATGTACAGAACATGCCACGTCTTTTTATTGATGTCATTGTGCCATGTCACTTCCACCTATACACCACTTCATCTTCCATCTAACTCCAATATCCAATAGGATTCTGCCACCTATCACCTGTATGTCACATTAACTGCCACATCACCCTGCCACATAATCAAATCTGTACGGAGGGACAAAGTTTGGGTCCAGTTGAAAATCACATTTTTTCTTTTATAATTTTTTTGAGGCCAAATGCCCAATCTATACTAGAACCTTAAGAAATCACATAATTCTAACCAAAGGTTTGAATTTGGGACTCTTCTGCACCTACATCGTTGAACAACTTGACAGACCCGAACAACCAAATGAGTTTGAACTAGTTCGGGGGATCAGGATGTTTTCCTTGCGCACCTTCGATATCCACCTGAACTGGGTCTGACACTGGTCTAGGGGTTTAGGGGTCCGAGACATTTTCCTTATGCACTTTCGATGTCTACCCAAGCTAGGTCCCATGCTGGCCCGAGGATCAGGATGACTTTTAACCCAAAACTTGCTTAGTTATGCATTTACTTCAAAATTCATTTTCTCCTTGATCCTTAGGAGATTTTCTAAGTGCCACATACCTTTGGAAAGGTCTCTCAAAGGGCTATCCAAATATGCACTTTGTAGGAGTCATTGAGATGATCCACTACAACCAACATTTCTTCAAAGATAGGCCATTGGATTGGTAATCAACAACCATTACAAGCCTTTGAAACTTATGCAACATCATACATAGATCAATCACTCCTTTACATCATTGATAACCAATAGTTGCTCTCCAATATGTTCCCACTGAGCTTGATACTCCTTGACATCAATGACAACACTTTTTCCAACAAATTAATGACAACTCTTTGTCCAACAATCTTCCTAACATCAATGGCTCCTTCTTTGACATCAATGACAAAAAATTTCCCAACAAATCAATAAAAACATGTTTCCTAACAATATCCTTGACATAATGACTCCTCATTTGATGTCAATGACAACACTTTGACATCAATGACAATATTTTGCTAACACTGATATCAATTCAACCAGACAAGAGAGGGAGTGCACTGCCCAAGAGGTTTATTTAATTGCCTTGTGTAGTAAGCACCACAATGACTATTTTTCATCTCTAAAATCAATCACAAGGACTCATCCAAGGCTTAGTGAAATTTTTCTCAATATAGAGAGAATTATCTCACTCTATGGATAGCTTATCATCCCATTCAAAAAACTTTAAGTGGATCAATGTCTCCACCAAACCTTCACTAGCCAACCAATCATAGGCACACAACATAAACCAAAAAAAATCACAAGAGAACTCTATCTTGACACAATGCAGATGTGGTTCTTCTCCAATGCTATGCTCCAAAACTCCTACACTCCTACTATATTACCTTCTCTCTACTCTGTGAGCTCCACATATTATGTTATCCATGTTTTCATTTCTCTTGTTTGTCACTCTTGTTTTCTTGTTCTACTCCCTCTGTCTCCACTACCCTACTCCCCTTTCTCTAATCAACACTTGTGCATTTAATTTCCCAACACATCCCAGGAGAAAAGGGACAACATGGGCCTTGTTTGTTCCTAAAATGGCCCATACAATTCTACAACTCCTAAGTAAACCATTAATTCCTCAAGGAGATAGTTGGGGGAAAATCAATTAAGTGGGTGTTGTTTTGGGTAATCACTTATACAAGGAATCGCTCTGCCTCAGATCTCTGAATCTATTTCCACTCCTCCAACTCAACCTAATTTACATTTTTACATAATTTCATATAAAGAAACATACATAGTGACATTTATATGGGGGGGAATAAAAAGGGTTGTTACAAGTGCCATGTGGCCTTCATGTGGCACAAGCACAAGGTCCAACCCTTATGAGCTTATAGGACAGTTCCTATTGGGCACCTTTCAAACCATATACCACTTCCCATGTGGTTCACAAACCCACATCATGCTAGACCAGTGCAACCGTCCTCTTCTTACTAATAAGCCTTAAAACTAAGCGATGGGTGGCGAGTGGGGTATGGTTTTCATCAAATAAAAAATTTGAAAAACGAAAGTATTAGTGTATATCATTTTTCTATTTTCTTCCACCACCTCTTTGAGAATTTTGAAGCAATGATGAGTGTTGAGCAGTGACAATTAGGCAGTCCCATCGCTTAACGGGTCTGGAAAATGGAAACATTTCTATCATGTGCATTTCCATCTACTACTACTTCACCACCAAGGAAGTATGATAAGTTGTAAACTTTAATGAGAAGTGGGTGGTTCCATCAGTTGACAAGTCGTAGAAACGAGAAACTCCCCACCATATGTCATGTCACTCCTCAAAACATTGCAGGAAAAATGTAGTAGTAGAGTTTGGAGGAAATTCCAATAGTTGAGCCCTGAAGTCTCAGTTTCATGCTTAATGGTTTGGACCAAGTGCTCCTATAGCGAATTGATAAAAGCACAAAAAATGTTGCTACTATGTGTGACTAGAGGTCAATCCACAATATTGAATTGTATTAACTTGGATTGGGCCACCACATAGGATTTAGGAGTGTCAACACAAACATCAAAGACTAGATCTCCCAAGAAAGCTTCAGACTAAGCTTTAATAATTAAACCTCATGATTTCATAGCAAAATATAAGATTGCATAAACCATAATATCATCACATCATGTGTACACCAAGTGACTAAAATAACTTAACCAAATCCTCATTTAACATACAACACATGAGATGGCTACAATCTTATGTATATCCGTGAATCATTAAATTCATAGACATGTCAGGTAGTTGGGAACACTTTAGATGTTAGGCCTCGTACAAGTAGATATATCCATTTTAGTAACCTTGCAGTGAATGGGGATAATGACCATCACATAATGCCAAAAGTCCACATAACCATAATAAAATATAAGGGAACTCAATCTCCATGAGCATGCAATGAATTTGAGCAATCCTTCAATGAGTACTATTGAACCATAAAATTACTAATGACATACCAGCGAATTTCATCATCCATGATTCATTTATGCATAAGTAATTATATTTATCTAAATAACTTGAAATAGTTGGCAACTAAAAAAGTGCCTTTAACTCTCCACCCAACCATAGGCCAGCTACACCACAATCTTTCTTGCAGTTGACCATCCCCGAGCTACATCCAAATTCACTTGCGCTTCTGTCACTTCCATTTCTCTCTAAAGCTACCACCACACCAGTGAAGTATGATAATTTTCAAACTTTGACGAGCGACATATGGTTTCATTGGTTAACAAGCCCGATAGACAAGAAACTCCCCATTTACCATCACATCGCTTCATGGAACATTGGGGATAAAGCATGATAGTAAAGTTTGGAGAATTTTTTATAGTCGAGACCCAAGGTCTCATGCACTTGCACACTAGCCTTGGTTGCATGGTTAGTGGTTTGCACCAGGTTCTCCTTTAAGGATTTGAGAAAAAGAACAAACAGTGATGCTACTATGTGTGATCAAAAGTAGATCCACATTATTGATTTGTATTAACTCGAATTGGGCCACCACGAAGGATTTAGGAGTGTAATGTAATACTCAGTTTTACTATTAACAAGAAATGTAATAATCAACTTCAACAATTAACCAGAAATGAAAATATTGTGCCCTAAATTTAGGAATGAACTTAAATTCAACAATGTAAACCAAATATGATGCCCTAATTTGCATTATAACCAGACAAATCTGAATTTTGACAGTTTAATTTGCAAGTAGTTACCTCAAAATCTCGTTTGAAGGCTTTATTGTCTGTAGTTTCTCCCGCTTTTACTACGAAACTGAACCTTTTCCTCCCAACCTATCTAAGATCAACCTGTTCGGTTCCCTGATCCAAAAGACTTCAAAATAGAGGTCTTCAAGCCCCATGCCCAAAGCTCCAATAACAATTAAGGCTCAAATTTCCTCTGTGTGTGTGACTTTCTCATATTTTCCTTCTTTGTCTATGAAAAACTCCAAAAAAAATTCCCTCTTTGTGCCCTCTTCGTCTTCCTTATAACCCCAAAGCATCACTATCTTCCCCTCCACCGTATCTGTTTTTTTATTTTAAAAAGGTTTTTCAGGTTTTATGTCATTCATAAGTGGAGCGAACCCTAACCTCCACAATGTTATTTCATTTAGAGGTAGTCACCTTTATCATTAGTCATGGTCTATGTTGAAATTTGTGAGACAACAAGTCTTATGAGTGATGGTCACTTTTATTCAAGTTAATTTAATCATTTAATTTATATATTAATTAAATTACTTTATTTATAAATTAAATAGATTGTTTTATTTATAAAATAAATAGATTACTTTATTTAATTTAATTTAATTATAAATTAAATTCATAAACTATTGTATTTACTTTGTTTTTAATAATGCAATATATATATACATAAGAATGAACATATATTTTTTTAACTCCATATTTATCAAGTAGTGAGAGGGATCAAATCTCTAAGATACAAACTTTTTTTTCATTAAAACTTGATGAATCAAATTTCTCCAAGTACAAATATTTCCTTAATTTTTATAGTAAAAAATAAGTTTTCATTTTGAGAGATTTGATGCCCCTCTCTCTCTGAAATTCAAGTCAATCTATGCTAGTGTAATTACGGAGGTGTTTTCTTTATGAGATTGGGTGGGCAAACACTATTCACCCCACCCAATCAGAAAGCTTCCTTATCGCCCTTCTAGCGAATTATATGTTGACATGTGCAAACATAATATTGGGTGAGTTTAAGTCGTCTTGGCCGTCCTCAAATAGTTTTTGACCACATTGCATGTGTCAGGTAGTCTCTGCAAGGTTCGAGTCTTTGCTTTGCTAACTCATCTCCCTTAGCATTATGGAGCTCATGCCCCTCATCGTACCACACGACAACCTAGAGGGGTTGGCGTTTCTAAACATGTCTGGTGTTCTGAACATGTCTCATCGTACTTCTCGGGTCGCCTCAAATCTCGGCCTCGGTGGGCAACCTATAGGTGCTAATGCTTTTGGACATGTATGGTTTCGCCCCACCCCACCCCACCTGAGATCACTAGCCTCCAATGTTTGGAACTGACAGCGCTGGAGCAACTGGATTGGAGAATGAATGTCCCCATAGGCTCATCCCCAACGGGATATCAAAGCTCTTGAATATGAAAAATCACCTGATGGTGTTGGAGCTGCTGAAGTCGATGAACCATAATTGACTGCAATTCCTGAGAGCTAATGGGATCTCTCTGCTGAGCCCATTGGTGATTTGATCTCCGTTGATGGGATTTACCAAGTAGGGATTTCCAGTAAGATCTAAGTAGGTCAACTGAGTTAGATTGCCAATGGCTTTCGGTAAGGTGGATGTCAACATATTAGAACCAAGATATAATATGAAAAGGGGAAGCTGAAATATACTCATATGTATGGATCCCTCCAGCATGTTCCCGCGTAAATCCAAGTTCACAAGATTGTCACAGTTTCTGTGAGATGCAGGTATGATATTCATGAATCCATTTTGTATGCTTCTTGAGTGCAAAGGGTTTCCTTTCTTTCATTTTCTCTCTTCATATTTGTCATTGTTGGTTATTATCCCATGTTGGTATTTTTTCCACTTCTCAAATGTCATATAGTAAAGCATAGGATGAGAAGGGAGCACAAAGAGGAAAGATACCATCATTACTATGCCATTATTCTGGGACAATTATGTTAGTGTAACTTTCTTTTTAAATTTAACTTCCTATTACATTCTTTAAAAGATATATAGAAACTAAAATTTCCATATATTTCACTTAATTATTGTTTTTCACATTCCTTATTTCCCCTGTATTACTTTGCACCTCTCGATACAAATGCTAGTATACATTGTGTTTTAACTGACAGTCAATTTGAATAAAATTTGACTTAATTTTAAAAACCAAACATATGTTTATTTCATATATTTCAAAGTTTTCAAATAAAATTAAAAATTCTTCAAATATATTAAATAAAATTCAATTTTCTTTTATTATTATATTTCAGATTTTTATTAAAAAAAACAAAAATCATTAAAATATATTAAATAAAATTAAAATTCTTAAACTTTATTATTTAAAAAAAAAAAAAAAATCAAACATTTGAATTTTAACGGTATTTCATTTTTTTACTTAATTGAAATATATTTAACTACATTATATATCAACGAATACAATTACATTATATCATGTTGAATATAATTGTGTTTCAAAATGTTTGATAAATTAAAATACACCTCATTTTTAACACCATATATCAATAACGAAATATGTTTTTTTGAGTATAATTATTTTTGGAAAAGTAGAAAACCTTATTCTTACTAATAAATTGTTCTTTTTAATATTTTTTTTATAACACATTAAACTCTAATTGTATTGAGAAAACCATTTGGAATAAACTCCCACTCATATACCTTTGACCTGTAAAACCAAAGAAAAACAAAAAATGGTTAATGTGGTGTACCAAAATTGGTTAATGTGGAGTATAATCAAAAGTTTTGATGATTTTTATTTTTTTTTAATTTCTGGTTAATGGGAGTATAATAAAAAAATTTGATGATTTGTATTTTTTTTAATATTCATATAACATTAATATATTTTCATGGTATTTGTGAGACTTATTTTTGTTTATATATAAAATAAATTTTAGAATATTTTAATAGAAATAAATATTCATAAAACGTATTAAATAAAATAAAATTATATATATATATATATATATATATACTTGAAACAATATCTTGGCTTAAGAAAATTAACTAAATCTTCTTGACTGTGGTTTTTATGATTTCGAGGATTACGATTTCATGAAAAAATCATATGGGAAAATTTTGTAACATTTGTATTTTGATATTTTTAATTTATTTATTTTTTTCAAATTTTTGAATAAGATTAATATAGATTTATCTTAATAAAAGATTTAGCAAGTATTTAAAAGTATTAAATCTTTTGTTGATGTTAAATTAGTGGTTAAAATAGATTTATAATGATTATATATGTGTGTGTTTTTTTCGTTGTCTTTGTTTAATTTTTAAAGTAATGTGAGTTGATTGGTACGCTTAACATGTGGCTTCAATAGTTGTTCCAATTAAGCCATCAAAAGCATTCAATAATCGCACCTAACCTAGGTCGTCACATTAACCCTTACCATGGTTGGATTTTTGCCTAAGAGATTTCAACCCAGTGACCTTTTCACCACATAGTACTTTAACAAAACATCATGTCATAGTATATTCTACTCTATAGAATATTATTATTATTATTATTGTTATTATTTAAATACAACATATAAATTTTATATCAAGAATTGAATTAATGGCCCATTTTCCTCTTATTATGATTCTTTTTATTCAGATCTAATTGATTTTTTTTCAATTACTTCTTTTCTTTGAATATTTGAATATTTTACTCTATTAGTCATTAAAATAAATTTCTTTAATCTTTCTTTTTATAAAAATAGATAAGAATTATATGTCTTCTTCATATTTGATAGTAGAAATATAAGATTTTTTTAAGGTTGAATTACTTTATCTCTCCAAAGTTGATAGAAAATTATGTTAGTTAATATGGATATCTAATTATTGTATTTATGGTTAAATGGTTGAAAGTAAGACTAAAATATTTTTCCCATTTACTAGTTTTGAATATAAAAAATAAGCTAGTGAAGATAGTGAGAATGAGATAATTGATGTTTTAAATTTGAAATCAAATTTGTATATTTTTCCTTTTCATTTTTTTTTTTTGGCTTTACTTTACATTGTTTTCTTTATGTAGAGAATATTTTATTTTTATTTTAAAAAAGATACATGTCAACTTGTGGTTGAGCATGTAAGGAATTGCACATATTTTTCATAATGGACTATAAAATACAGGTAAGCAATTTTAAAATTTTAGGGAATTTTAAAAGTAAATTTAAAATAATTACTTATTATTTTTTAATAAAATCATTAAAGTTCAACTATATTATGAATAAACTTCCAAGAGACAATTATTTTTTATAATTCAAATTAATTTGCAAAGTTTATATATAGTTAGTTTACATATTTTGTAATTTTAAAATAAAATTAACCATTCTTTTAACATGCTCAGTGAAATAAAAACTTTTAAACTTTGTTATTTTTTAAGATTATTAAAATAATATTAAAATATTTTGGAACATTTTGAGTAATGTTTTTTTTTTTTTAAAGAAGAAAAAAATATTTGTATTAATGAAAATTTGAGTTGAGGTTCAAAAGTTACATCATAAGTGAGGTTATTTCCATAACTAGTTTACTATTTGATCTCTTTAGGAATGCTTATTAGGTAAAAAAAATTCTTCTTTTAAGATCAAAAGTAATATTTCTATTGGCATATATATGCCATAAAAACTTGTGAAATTAGATAGCGTTTACAAACTAAACTCCTTAGTATCTAAAGGGGGTTGACATTTTCAGGCTTGAATAACCCCATCTAAGGGGACATACTTACATTAAGATCCAGGAAATTTTGTGCTCCATTTTCGATGACATTTATTGAGAAAGAGAGTTTAAATCACTACTTGCTGAGACTAGAATGAAGCATTAGGGGAATTTTGAGGTCTAAAATGGGCATCCTAAGGAAATTATAGAATAATAGTGGAAATAATAAAATAAGATTAGTGGTGAGCCCTGGTATTGCAACTCCCAGGGGCTACTCTACTTTATTTTATCAACCCGAGGTTCGTACAAACTTGGAGGTGACAGTGCTATATACACAGCAGATGCATTATGCTCATGCCATCATCTTCTGCTTTACAAAATGATGTTATTTCTTGAACTATGATAAAAACTGAAAAGTAAATTGTTGGAAGGAAATGAAAGAAAGGGGACTAACTTAATTTATAGAAAGGAAATGACGAAAATGAAACTAATTTAATTTGCAGAAACGGAAATGACTGAAAAGAAACTAAACTATATTGCCAAAAAGAAATGGCAGAAAGGAAACTAATTCTAAACCACACTTAACTTGGCCAAACGGCTAAGTTCACTCTACTTATCTTATGGTCTATCTACCATGCTTCTATCCATGCAGCTAAGCTATCCATGACTTAATCCTGATTGAAAAAGTGTTGATTTGCAGCTTGGAGGAAAAAAAAAGGTTAAAGAGGCTAATGGAGGGCTTAACACATGAAACAAGGCTTAGAAGTGCAAAGAGGGGGTTAAACCTTATTAAAACTTTGTTATAATGCAAAAATGCTTCGGAGCAGAATGAATTGAAAATTGCGATCGCGGAGAAGTGGGAGTCCAGTTCGGGAGCGAGAGCGAAATGCAATTTGCGAAAAGGGCAAAGGTTGCGATCTGTGATATGCGATATCGCAATATCGCAATCGGGAAAAAAATGAGTGGTAAGTGTTAACAGGGAGCGGATAAAGATCGTGAAATGTGATTTGCGATGAGATGAAGATTCTGATTTGCAATGGGTGATGTCGCGGTAGGACCGATGGCGGAGTGCGATAACAATATCGCAATCGGCGAATAAGAAGCATTAGGTCTTAAAAGAAAACAACAGAAACTGCGATTTGTGATTTTTGATTTCACAATATCGCAATATCGCAAGGTTGGTGGAAAGCGATAGTGCAGTCGGGAGGAGAGTGCGAAATGTGATTGCGATGTACGGTATTTAGAGCAATCGGAATTTAAATAATAATAATAATTATTATTATTATTATTATTATTATTATTATTTAAAAAAATAAAAAATAAAATAAATAAAGAGGAGCGGAAAGTGTTAAAGGAAGAGACTAAACACTGCGATGTGCGATTTGCGATGTATGGTAGCGGGAAGTTCGAGGAGAAAATGCGGAAGTCAAACTCCAGTGGGTTCCAAGCGTTTTGCGTTAAAAAGGTAAAGGTGAGGTGAAAAAGGGAAAATCATTGAGATGTTGAAGAACGGAAAAGGAAATGGAAGGGGTTCTGCGATGGCCGAGATGTGATAATCAAGAAAGTCCAAGGTAAAATATCTCATGCGAAACTTTAATGGTTTCTATGAAAAAAAGGTGCGGCAGCCGATAGGAAGAGAAAAGAAGGAGGGAAATGGAGCGTAACAGAGGTGTTTGGATGCGTAACACAGAGATGGAAACTGAAGCGGGAAGGCGAGGGTGAACTTCTTCGGAATTTTAATACTGATTCCTGCAAACAAACCTGCAGATTCATCCATGGGAAAACATAAAAAAATGCATGATAAAAACAGTGAACGGAAAGCAGTTTTTGGGTCTGTGGGAAGGTACACCCTCCTCGAGCTCTATTGACAGAGATGAGAAGGGGGTATCGATCCACAGATTTTTGGTCTTCCTCTATTCTATTACTCTCATAAGAAAATGAAAAACTACAATAGCACACTGAAAGCAAAACTAAGCAACAATGAAACTATCAAAAACTAGCTAATTGTTCAAGAATAAAACTAAATAAATGGCAGAAACAAAATAGATAAATGACAGAAAGGAAAGAATGAAAACAGAAGAGAAGATGAGGCACATGGGTTGGGCCCTAACCCACGAGCCTAGCTTTCTAGAATTAAATCAGTAAAATGGATTTTGTCTACTCATTGCATTAAAAATGAAATCTTATTACATCCTGAAGGTCTTAAATAACAAAAGCCTAATAGAATGTAAAATGAATGGCATGGAATGGACTGCATCGAATGGACCATAATGGAATGGAAGAATCGGCTGGAATTGACTAACTCTTCCTAACTCTAGCTCTGCTCTATTTATTCTACAGGGCAGCTACCAACAACTCCCTAGAAAATAGTGATTGAGTCCACTTGACTCCAAGTAAACAGAGATTAAGTTAACTCCTCTTTGAGTTGCTTGGCTGCCTCTGGAACTCAAATTGCTGGAGGGGATCTCATGAGGATCCTTTGGCTGCCTTTGAGAGTTAAGGATGGTAGAAAACCCCCTTGAACCTCTCCAATATTTCTCCCTAATTTCGTGATATTGTGCTCATTTATTCCCCAATCTTGATCTTCCCGTGGTAGGGAGCAAGTCCCTAAATCATCTCATTCTCCAAATCTTCATAATCTGCCAAATATTCTCACAATATTCTACAAAAATAACCAATATTAAGCACAAATATGCAATTACTTTTAAACCTTCCTAAGAAAATATTGAAGCATAAGAAAACATTATTAAGTGTAGAAGGAGAGATTTAATATATATATTCATTGCATAAGGAAGGTATATGGGCTTAAGAAAGGTTAAATGGGCCTTATTTTATGTCTAATTTAGAGGCCCATCATCACCCCCCACTGAAATTGGTGCTCATCCTCTAAGCAACCTATTCATCCTCCTTGCCTTATGGTTTTCCTGCATGCTCGCTTATTTCATTTTTTGTTTATTGGCCCATGCGCTGCTCCTCCTGCTAATCTTCTTGTTATTCTTCTTGCATTTATTCTTGTAGGTGCTTCATGGAGGTCCTCAGATGCCTTAAGAAAATAAGTTTTGCATGCCAAGAGGTGGTGGATCCACCTTTTATTTGATTTTTTCTTTTTTTTGTTCTCTTTTTTTATTGCATGCAAATTAAACTCACAGTTCTTTTTTCTGTGAACTAAGTTCACTCTTGGTTATCCCTTGGCACTCCTTGTCTTCTATTATAATGAACTTCTTACTGCCCACTTTCTCAAGTCCTTTTTACTTATGTCTTGTTCCTTTTCTTGGTGGAAAAAGTGAGGCTAGTTGCTATATAAGGATGAGGTTGCTCTGCTACTGATTTTGGCTATATAAAAAAAACTTTCCTTCTCACACTTTTTAATGTTTTATTGAGATAAAAAAGATTCGAAGAAAGGGTTAGATGATTGCATACCTCAACCTTACCATTGATTTGTTTTTGCAGGTGTTATTGAAGCTGTTGATATGGCTGTTGAAGCTGTCTTCGATGGCTCTGAAGTTGCATGCGATAATCTGCTTGAGGTCCTTTTGGAGCTTACGAGCACAGGAGGAGGAAGTCCAAGTTTTACTACCTTTAACCAGAGTGTTGACCAAATTTTATTTTTGTGCCAACTTGTTGTTTTTCGGCTTGCAAAGGTTGGAGAGCACTTGCATTCATTAGAGAGAGATACATGGAGAAATGCAATTTTTTATTTTTTTGTAAGGCCTACTAGTTGCCTCAATGAGGTTTTCCACTAGTAGGTCTGCCTAGGCACCTCAAAGGAGGTTTTCACCTAGGATCTTTTACTTTTATATTTTTTATCCCAACCCAATGACCACCTCATGGAGGTTTTCAATCATTGGGCGAATCTCAAACGCCTCAAAAGAGGTTTTCACCTGAGATTTTATTCTTTCCCTTTTTTTTTTCTTTTTTCACTTTCCTACTCTACTTGAAAAAAAAAACAAAACAAAAACAAAACAAAAAACAAAAACCTTTTTCAAGTATAGGAATACTTCCAATGGAGCCATGTACATATCAAGATGACAGATAAAATCATGTGCACACTTGGAATACATGCTTTGACATGTACTTGAATATGAGAGATGAATTTCTTTGATTGGGATTGTATCAAGTACTGTTGGAGAAGAGTGTGTTGCTGCAAATTAATGATTTTTTGGAACCATATGTCAATATAGTTGTGATGTCCCTGGTCCACTTGTTGAGTTGGATCACCTTGGATGTACTCTTCTATTATGACATTCAAATATTCCTCTTTCTATTGATTGTTCTCTTGAACACATGGAGGAAATGCTGGTAAACATGATGAAGCTTTCTCAACATCTAATTATGATGTCGGCTCTTCATAAAGTGCAACCCTTGATCTTTTGATCTCCTCATTTGAATCTTCTTCTTCTTGATGTTTTCCTTCAATGACATTAATAAAATCTCTTCTTTGCAATACCTTTTTTGAACTAAGATGCAGACCATTTAGATCAAGAGGATATGTTTGGTAGTGTTGTACCTCAACATTGTAAGTGGGTTGAGATACTTCATGGTGTGGGTTTGGAAATGGTGGTACAGTTAGTTGAGTGGGGGTGGATATATGAGATGGATGTGGTTGAGGTTGTGGTTGTGGTGGAGGTGGATGGTAGGGATAACATGGATTTGGGTATGGAGGATATTGAGGGAGATATTGAGGATGTTGAGGATTTTCCCAATAAGGACCTTGCCAACCACGTTGCAAATATTTGTTTTGGGGTTGAGATGGCCAAGGTTTCCAAGGAGGGAGTGTGTCCCAATTAGTTTGAGATGGATGTGAATAAGCTTGAAATTGTGGATTGGGTCATTGCATCATATCAAGTTGACTAGGCTGCCAGGGTATTCTTGGAGCTACATAACATAGCTTCTTTGGTGATTGCCTTGCTCCACTGTCTTATTGGTAAACTTCTTTAAACTTGGGGAATGATGAACAAAATTTAGAAGCATACGATTCTGCATGGATAACAAAAATATCAGCATCTTCTTTTTGCTCATCTTGCATTCTTAACTTTTCTACTTCACTTAGATTTCTAAGAATTTTTGTTTTAAAGTTGTCAAGAAAATTTCCAAGTTCATCTTGCCTTACCAATGTTGATGTTGACTTTCTTACTCTTTCCCTTCCTCTTGATATGTGCTTGCATGTTTCACAAATTTATTCAAATGACAATTTATATACATCTCCTTTACTCCGAGATTAAGGAGATAAATCCACTCATCCCTAATTGTTCTAAGTAAGAGGGTTTTTAATGTGTCAAATCCTAAATGATGCAATTTTACCCTCTTAACATTATACATCTATTAGATCCTCAAGGCTCTCATCTTCTTCTTGGTTCATTCTAAAAATTTCTTCTTTGAGATCACGATCTTTGTATTTTTCTAGAAATATATTTTGCATATCATTCCACTATATTATTGAATTAGTACCTAGACTCATGAACCATTTAAGAGCTCTATCCTTGAATGTTGCAGGAAACAATCTCAGTTTTTGAGTGTGTGATAAGTAGCCATAAGGTCTACAAAGTATCTCAAATTCAAAGAGATTTTTTTCTAGATCTTATGTCCTCATACCATGGAAGTTGGGAAGGTAAGATGGAGGGATGTTCTTCATATGTACACTTATGTCCACATCTTGAATGGGAAACTCAATAATATCTTCTTCATAGCCATCATATCCATCCATCTCTTCTACCTTCAAAAGTGTATGGTGATGTGGTTCTTACTTCACCACATGGTCAAGTGGGGGGGTTGGTATTGGAGAAGTATTTCAAATATATATATATATATCAGTATCCCTACTCCTCTGAGGCATGAAAATCAGATCTTTTTGTATTTTTTTTAATATTTCTGAAATGGCATGAAAATAAAGGAAATCATAAAAGAATGCTAAAAACAAAATCAAAGCATCTACTAGACACCTCCCTGGCAATGGCGCCAAAAAGTGGTGAGCCCTAGTATTACACCAAGAATGTTGCAACTCCCAGGGGCTGCCCTACTTTACTTTATCAACTCGGGGTTCATACAAACTTGGAGGTGACAGTGCTATATACACAGCAGATGCATTCTGTTCACGTCATCCTCTTCTACTTTACGAAAGGGTGTTATTTCTTAAACTATGATAAACACTGAAAAAGTAAATTAATGGAAGGAAATGACAAAAAGGGAACTAACTTAATTTGTAGAAAGGAAATGATGGAAATGAAACTAATTTAATTTACAGAAAGGAAAATGACTGAAAAGAAACTAAAATATACTGCCAAAAAGAAATGGCAGACAGGAAACTAATTCTAAACCACACTTAACTTGGCCAAACGGCTAAGTTCACTCTACTTATCCTATGGTCTATCTACCATGCTTCTATCCATGTAGCTAAGCTATCCATGACATAATTCTGATTGAAAAAGTGTTGATTTGTAGCTTGGAGGAAAAAAAAAGGTTAAGAGGCTAATGGAGAGATTAACACATGAAACAAGGCTTAGGAGTGGAAAGAGGGGGTTAAACCTTATTAAAACTTTTTTATAACGCAAAAATGCTTTGAAGGGGAATGAATTGAAAACTGTGATGGCGAAGATACGAGAGTCCAGTTAGGGAGCAGGAGCGAAATGAAATTTGCGAAAAGGGAAAAGGTTGCGATCTGCGATATGCGATATCACAATATCGCAATTAGCAAAAAAACGAGTTGTAAGTGTTAACATGGAGAGGATAAAGATCGCGAAATGCGATTTGCGACCAGATAAATATTGTGATTTGTGATGGGTGTCGTGGTGGTAGGACTGGCAATGGAGTGCGATAACAATATCGCAATCAGCGGATAAGAAGCAATAAGCCGTAAAAGAAAACATCAGAAACTGCGATTTGCAGTTTGCGATTTCGCAATATCGCAATACTGCAAGGTTGGAAAAAAATTGATAGTGCAGTCGGGAGGAGAGTGCGAAGTGAGATTGCGATGTACAGTAGTTATCACAATCATCAAAAAAAGGAGCAGAAAGTGTTAAAGGAAGAGAATAAAAACTGTGACGTGCGATTTGCGATGTACAGTAGCGGGAAGTTCGAGGAGGAAAGGCGGAGTTCAAACTCTAGTGGGTTCCAAGGATTTTGCGTTAAAAAAGTAAAGGTGAGGTGAAAAAGGGAAAATCACTGAGATGTTGAAGAACGACAAAGGAAAGGGAAGGGGTTCTGCGATGGCCAAGATGTGATAATCGAGAAAGTCCAAGGTAAAAGATCTCATGCGAAACTTTAATGGTTTCTATGAAAAAAAGGTGCGGTAGATGATAGGAAGAGAAAAGAATGAGGGAAATGGAGCGTAACAAAGGTGTTTGGATGCATAACATAGAGATGGAAAATGAAGCGGGAAGGTGAGGGTGAAATTCTCCATAATTTTAATACTTATTCCTGCAAACAAACCTGTGGATTCATGCACAGGAAAATAGAAAAAATGCGTGATAAAAATAGTGAACGGAAAGCAGTTTTTAGGTCTGTGGGAAGGTTCGCCCTCCTCAAGCTCTATTGATAGAGTTGAGAAGGGGGTCTCGATCCACAGCTTTTTGGTCTTCCTCTATTCTATTACTCTCATAAGAAAATTAAAAACTACATAAGCACACTGAAAGCAAAACTAAGCAACAATGAAACTATCAGAAACTAGCTAAATGTTCAAGAATAAAACTAAATAAATGGCAGAAACAAAACTAGATAAATGACAGAAAGGAAAGAATGAAAACAACAGAGAAGCTTAGGCACATGGGTTGGGCCCTAACCCACGAGCCTAACTCTATGGAATTAAATCAGTAAAATGGAGTCTGTCTACTTATAGAATTAAAAATGAAATCTTATTACATCCCAAATGTCTTAAAAAACAAAAGCCTAATAGAATGGAAAATGAATGGCATGGGATGGAATGGAATGGAATGGACTGCATCAAATGGACTAGAATGGAATGGAAGAATCGACTGGAATTGACTAACTCTTCCTAGCTCTAGCTTTGCTCTATTTATTCTACAGGGCAGCTACCAACAGCTCCCTAGAAAATAGTGATTGAGTCCACTTGATTCCAGGTAAACAGAGATTGAGTGGACTCCTCTTTGAGTTACTTGGCTGCCTCTGGAACTCGAATTTCTGGAGGGGATCTCATGAGGATCCTTTGGCTGCCTTTCAGAGTTGAGGGTGGACAACCCCGTTGAATCTCTCCAAGATTTCTCCCTAATTTCCTGATATTGTGCTCATTTATTCCCCAACCTTGATCTTCCAGTGGCAGGGAGAAAGTCCCTAAATCATCTACTTCTCCAAATCTACATAATCTTCCAAATATTCTCACAATATTCTACAAAAATAACCAATATTAGGCAAAAATATGCAATTACCTTTAAACCTTCCTAAGAAAATATTGAAGCATAAGAAAACATTATTAAGTGTAGAAGGAGAGATTTAATATATATATTCATGTGCATAAGGAAAGTATACGGGCCTTATTTAATGTCTAATAGAGGTCCATCAATTAGATTACATCATCAAATTTTAGAGAGAAAAAAGAAAGAACTAATTTTTCAATTCGCATTTTCAACTTGTCTTCTTATGGGTTTACTCAAATTTTGAGCGGGAACACTCATTGGATGCAGAATTTGATTCCTTATCTAAGGAGTACCCATGTTGCATACTTTCGATGGACCATGCTACACGAAAAAAGAGAAATATATGAAAAAATGTGATTGCAATCACGTTTTTTCATGTATTTCTCATTTTTCGTGTAACAGGGTCCATCGAAAGTATGCAACATGGGTACAATCACATTTTTCATGTAATTCTAATTTTTTGTGTAATAGGGTCCATCGAAAGTATGCAACATGGGTACTCCTAGGATGAGGAATTAAATTTTGCATCCAATGAGTACTCCTGCTTGAAATTTGAGTAAAACCTTAGGGAGATAATTTGAGAATACATGTTGAAAAATTAGATTTATTATTTTATTATTTTTAATCTTTTTACTTTTTTACTCCAAAAATGGTGAATCGTCCCCCATGGTTGACATCATCATCTTGAATCATATTGGTTCTTATAGAGTTTATTTTGGTTGTATATTTTTCTTAGGAGGCTCATTTTGGACCTCAAAAGTTCTCTAATGCTCTTTTAATTGTTGATGGAGATTGGAGAGATCATACTTGTTTTTGCACATCAAGGTTTGGTGGTCAACCAACAAATCCATAGTTGTACTCATACTAGAGCTCAATTCACTACACCACAACTACAAGGAGATAATGTATTCTTGAAGATGTGTGACTTACACCATTATCTACTTATATTCCTCACTTGATAACTTTCACATGGTTTTGTATCTCCACTTGGTCACTCTATACCCTCTAATTAGATTGAGTAGGAATAGGAGAGACTGTATAGTCCAAATATATTCTCCATCCAATATTTGAGTGTGTCATTGTATATTTTATGTTGCTAGTCACCTAGAACCTTTCATTTCATTCATTGTTTTAGGTTGGAAATCATGAATGCCAATCATTGCTTGAGTGTTGCAATTCCTAGAGTGAGATCATCCAATGAATGAAGGTGCCAATTGAACAATATTAACAATTCCACTCCTACTCTCTGAACCTTAGAAAAGGAAGCACAAGTGTGGGGATAGAGTATACAATCTTGAGGATGCTTTTGGGGATAAAACTTCAAAATGGAAACATATACCATTGAATCCAAACTCCAAAACTCATGAATTAGATAATTCTTAAAAGAGATAGAAATTAACAGGTTCTTGTTTGCAACTTTTATTTTCCTTTGATGGATCCAGATGATGTACACACCAAGGGATTTCTTCTTAGAGGATCAAAACACTTCAAGAGTAAGCAAGGTCTTGTAGTTTAACTAACGAGGACTCAAGGGTGGTTCTTGCTTTTCTATGAGTTTGTCCCCCCAACCACTACCTCGAGGATGAGAGGTTGTGACTCTTGAGTAAATCACCATGAAAACTCCCAATTCCCTTGGGCATGGCTTATACTAAGCAGACTTGACCACTAAATACATATCCATAACCACATTCAGGAATGAGGACGGGGTTCTAAAACAGGGGTCAATTGTTGGGGCCATAATAATGAAAACTGGCATGCAAGCCATAGTGACAGACCCTTCCTTAAAATTACAATAGAGAGAACTAAAGATATTTCCAAAGTGTAAAGAATACCCACTCCTGAAATGACAAACTTCATGCAAGTCATAAAACCCATCCACGAACAAGATGTCGCCTTCGCTACAAAGAACAGGAACAGGTAATTGAAAAACAGAGGTTGCAAGAGCCATGACATACCAAGTTAACTATCAACATTGTAGACCTGCCTCCATATCCTCAGACTTATCTGGAATTTGCCTGCCGAGAACATTACCTCGATGCACCTTTCTTTGTTGCCTTAACCCTGTTCTCGAGTAGTGATTTTTCCAACAATGTCCTGACAGGATTTGTTGGCGGCCAATTTTTTCGTAAGCTTCCATAATGGCAAAGCATGCCTGGTACCTTCCTCCGGCCATCTATAGCTAGATCCATTATTGGACGTGATGGACGGTCAGGTGCACGCCTCTGTGTGGCACCGACAGCAGCCCATTAACCTCATCGTGGCACCCCAATCGGGGGTTGAATAGTTATTTTCATTACTTATGGTTGTCTTTCCATTATTTTATCATATTGAAATAGGCATGTTCGATCCTTTTTGTGATGTTTTAAGCAGGTCAATAGTTGTTTAACGAATTTTGTCATGTTTTCATAGATCATTTTAACTAAGGAGTACACTTTTATCACTTTTTTCGGACTCCATAAACTCAACAAAAAGGAAACCCTTTGAGTCCTCTTTCAACTCTATTCAAACTCCCAAAATATGAAAATATTGTCGAGCACTTTTCTTTTTGAACTCGATAAAGTAAATGAAAAGACATCTACTTGATATAAGTTTAACACTTTTCTAGATTGAGATAGACTATTTACGAAAAATAAATACCTTAGTCGAACATGGCTAAGAGGTTCTCCGTGGTTTTTTTTTTCGTCTTTTCGGACTCAAGGGACTATCTACGAAAAGGAACATCCAAATTTTTTCTTTTCGCCTCTTTTTCAAACCCTCTAAATATGAAAAAGATGTTGAGCTTTACCTTCGTCGTGTTGAGATTTTGTGTAGTTGGGGTAGCATCGGGTGTGCTCTAGACTTGAAACTTTGTGGAGGGGCTAAGAAACACATCACCTCTGAAACCCAGAAGGCGTTTGAAGAAATTTCATTTGGTGTTAAAGTTATTCAAATAATTAATTATTTTAATGTAATCCCTAAGTCGAAACTTAGGGAAATTAAATAATTAAAGTGAATTAATTAACGCATGTGCTTAAATGTTCAAAACGACACGAATCAAGCAGTATTTTAATTTGAGCCATTGATGAATGATTTAATCTTGGTCGTTAATGTGTTCAACGAAAAAGTATAAGAAAAAGGCTTGAGGGTCATTTGGAGACACACACAGAGGCAAAGCTTAGAGACTGGTTTGGAATTCTAGGGCAGGGTTCACTAAGAATTTCTGGAAGAGTTTTCTGCAGCAAGGGGTAGTATTGGCTGAGGGGATTATCTGATCCCGGAGCCAAGTGTCAGCAAGAAGTAGACGAGCAATAATCAAGGATAGGCAGAGGAGCAAGGGCATTAGCTGCGCAGCGCAGAGGCTTCAGCCGCTACGCAAGCCCAAGAGGGCAGCGCTACAACGTTAGAGTGCTTGCAGAGTTACGCAGAGGCCTCTAGAGCTAGCATAAGGTCTATGTCACCCACTCTGGGTTACGCAGTCCCCTTCTGAGCAACGCAGAGCCTAGCAGGGTTGATGTTGGGGCTTCAGGGGCAGCGCTGGGGTTTCTAGGGCCATAAAATAGCTGAGTCTTGTAAATCCTATTTGAGGGTGTGGATCAGTTAGCTTTTGGTATTAGGACAACAGGTATTGCTGCAGATCTATTATTTTCTCTGTCGGGTTAACCAGTTGGGTGCCCAGATTTGTTGTACTCAGATTCTACATAATAATAATAAACCCTCATATATGTTGCACCAATTTTCCCGCATTAGGTTTTTCCGGGGACTATTGTTTGAAAATTTTGTGTCACTTTGTTTGAATAAGTATATTATTCAGTAAATGATCTGCATATGTGCAAGTTGTTATTAGTTTTTACTTTGGTATTTTCTGGAAATAACTTGTATAATTTAATCACAAGTAGGAGAAGTAAACCATGATACTATAGTAGGATTTCTGCATTAATGTATTCATAAAATTTCACATGGTATCAGAGCGATAGTAGATCAAGATGAATCTCCAGCAAATCAACTGAAGAATATTTTTCTGCAGGGTAGCAGTAGAAATCTGGAAAGGGCAGCAGCAGCAAGATGAAAATCTAGAAAAGGATAGCGTTGTAGCTTCATAAGGCCTTCAGGCTTACGCAAAGGCTAACCAGGCTAGCGTAAGGACAATGTCACCCAATCTGGGGTTACGCAATCCACTTATGAGCAACATATAGACTGCACTGGGCTAGTCTTCCTATGCAGAGGCCAACTAGAGGGACGCAGTCCAATATTCTTACAAGTTTGTTGAGATCCGAAAGCAGTGCTTCAGTTCTTCAGCAGTGCTGGTGTGGTAGAGATTCGACCGGTGCAGAATTGTTCTTAGCTAAGTCAACAAAGAGCGGGAATAAGATACTCACTCAACAAATCTGAGCCAAACAGATCTGAGATTCGATCAAGAGGATCGGAGAGAGTTGTCCAATTGTTTTTTTTGGCTAGAGATTTCTAGGAGGGAAATTAGTTTTTAGAAGGAGCAGCTTCTAGAGGGTTTCTAGTCACCAATAAACCCAGATCCAAAATTTATGTATTACCACAGAAAGAGGGAGAAGAGTATTGTTTCCATCATATTTGAACTAGATGGCTTATCATGGGCTGAGGGATTAGGATAGGTTGGACGATGTGTCCAACTTCGTCATCTAGAGGGCTAGGATCCTAGCAGTCCTGGATGATTATGACATCAAGAACCATGCAAAGAATGTCCTAGTTGAGCCTGCAAATTCTGATCCTCTAAAGAAATTTAATGAAAATCAAGCGTGGGCTAAGCATTTGATTATGGACGGAGTAAAGGATCATGTCGTGCCACACATTGTCGAAAAGAAGACGACAAATGAGATGTGGACCACTTTAGAGGCTATGTATCAAGGAAGCTCCATTCAACAGAAAATGCTTCTTGAGAATCAGATGAGGCTATTCCAGATGCAAAATGGTGAGGAGGTATATCCCTTCCTTTTCCGACTTCAGGCTATCCGAGATCAACTGATTGTCATGGGTGCACCTTCGGAAGAAGGGCTCTTGGTAAGGACTGCCCTGAATACAGTCACCGAGGAATGGGAAACTTTTTTCCAAAGCATATTGGGCAAGGCAGTGTTACAATCCTGGGCAGACATGTGGGAAATCCTCCACCAAGAAGAGATCGGGAGAATCACTAAGAGGCAGAACAACAACATCGGAATGGTCAGGGTGAAGAAAGAAGAGGAGGACGATGTAGCCCTTGCATCGAAGGAATGAAAGCAGCAAGGGAAGAAGAAGAGGGACCTATCCAATGTTCGGTGCTTCAACTGTGGCGAACTTGGACACTTCGCCAACACTTGTCCTAAAAAGAAGGACAAAGGAGTTTCTGATTCCAAGGCTGCAGTAGAAAATGACAATGGGAGTGAATATGATGTAGCCATGATTGCTCATGAGTCGCGTGAGTGGGGTGACATGGATCTGTAGAGCAGCTACGGATCAAGGTGGCGGGATCCTTGAGTCAGCCCTACTCTTGGATCACATATGAGCTATGGGAGCCTGAAGATGGTAGCAGGACAAGCAGATGTATGCAGGAGATCATAATGAAGTGGAGGGCAGTGCTAAGATGTTGTAGAGGGAGCAACACAGAGCAGAGGCAACAACAGCGTAGAGGCTGATGGGACTTCAGCAGTGCAGAGAGGCAGTGCTCACATAGTGTAGCATTGTAGCAGTGAGTGGCTTCAGGGGGACAGCGTAAAGCAGCAACCAAGGAAGTTTTAGTGATTAGATGTAGCCTGAATTGTCTATCAATGATTGGGCAGGAGTCTTTCAGCTTCTTACTTCTCGGCAACTAAGTTGCAGTGCAACAGTTAGCAGTGGCAGTGCTATAGGCAACATGATGCAGCAATTTGAGAGGGAGCTACAGTACAGATGTGGCAGTGTCTGTGGCAGTGACATGGGCAGCAGTGCAGTGGATGGAGGGCAGCAGGCCAAGCATCAGTAACAGAGAAACCAATACCAAGATCTTGTGGTACATGGTGTGGATGTATTGCTAGAGCACACTTCGTGCTAAGAGGGAGTGTTGAGATTTTGTGTAGTTGGGGTAGCATGGAGTATGATTTAGCCTTGAAACTTTGTGCAGGGGATAAGAAACACATCACCTCCATAACCCATAAAGCATTTGGAGAAATTTCATATGGTGTTAAAGATATTCAGATAATTAATTATTTTATTGTAATCCCTAAGTCTAAACTTAGGGAAATTAAATAATTAAAGTGAATTAATTAACACATGTGCTGAAATGTTCTAAATGATGTGGATCAAGCAGTATTTTAATCTCATTCGTTGATGAATGATTTAATCTCGACCGTTGATGTGTTCAACGAAAAAAGTATAAGAGAAAGGCTGGAGGGTCAGTTGGAGACACACACAGAGGCAGAGCTAAGAGACTGATCTAGAATTCTAGGGCAGGGTTTGCTAAGAATTTTTGGAAGAGTTTTCTATAGCGAGGGGTAGTATTGGCTGAGGGGATGATTTGATCTCAAAGCCAAGAGTCAGTAAGAGGCAGAGGAGCAGCAATCAAGGACAGTGCATAAGAGCAAGGGAAACAATAACAGTTATGCAACGCAGAGGCTTCACCCGCTATGCAAGTGCTATGCAGGCCCAGGAGGGGTAGCGCTGCAGCTTCAGAGGGCTTCCATAGTTACGCAGAGGCCTCCAGAGGCAGTGTAAGGACTGTGTCACCCACTCTGGGGTTACACAGTCCCCTTCTGAGCAACACAAAGGCACGCAGAGCCTAGCAGGGCTGACATTGGGACTTCAGGGGCAACGCTAGGGTTTCTAGGGCCAGAAAATAGTTGAGTCTTGTAAATACTATTTGAGGGTGTGGATCAGTTAGCTTTTGGTCTCATAACAACAAGTATTGTTGCAGACCTATTATTTTCTCTATCGGGTTAACTAGTTGGGTGCTGAGATTTGTTAAACTCAGATTCTACATAATAATAATAAACCCTCATATATGTTGCACCGGTTTTCCCACATTGGGTTTTTCCAGGGACTATTGTCCTAAAAATCTATGTGTAACTTTGTTTGAATGAGTGTATTATTCAATAAATGATCTACATATGTGTAGGTTGTTAGTAGTGTTTACTTTGGTATTTTCTAAATATTTTCTAGAAATAAGTTGTATAATTTAATCACAAGTAGGAGAAGTAAACCATGATACTACAGTAGGATTTCTGCATTAATGTATTTAGAAATTTTCACAAGTCGGATTCTTTAAAACATCAAACAACGATGGACTTTTCGAACATGACGAGACTAAACCACTCCTTATCAGGGTTTGTTAAACATAATCAGAGGGATTCATCTGAATGATGAACTTACATATCAAGCATATGTTATCCTCCTCAATCTTATTAAAAAATAAAGAGGTACTGACTAGTATGGTTGGGGAAATTGGGAAAACATGGTACTCCATTTTCCAATGGCAGTGAGTCGCTCTTGAACACGACACTCTTCCACTTCATCTTTGTGGTTGTTAGGTTGGGAAATATGCTTGTCTTTTGGTTCATCATACCGTTTCAAAGCCTCCATTTTCAGTTTTGGGTCAATTCTGCCAACTCCATTTAGTGTCTCCATTGTGTTCAAGGGAAGTCATTTAGTTGATATCTACTACAATACTCTTAAGCCTTCATTCCATGTATGTCATTCCTGATCCAGTTTTGTATCATCATCATTATGTATCAAATCATGATACCTGTTTCGTGTCATTGATGAGGGATACATCTAGGCCCTCCTGCGATGGGTCACTTCCTGTGGACATAAACTCATCATCCAGGAAGTTGACTTAGAAACAACCCTTCGATACCTTGGTGCTTGCATACATCAATGCCAAGTTTCCTTGCTCTCGGAGACATGTTTACATAAATGGCCTTCGACCGAAAGATTTAGTGTGGTGTTCAACTTCACCTCATTCATTCACACCATACAGATTGTATTGCAGTACCTTGAGAACCATTAACATCATCGGTGCTTTCTCTCATGTCTGTTAATGACTTACATAATTGGTCAGTAATCAGATGGTGTCTACCAGGTTCGACTCCATCTCATTGATTCACATGGTTAAACTCGTACATTTAGACGGTCGTGTGAACGAGATAGAAGACCTCATATCTAGTTTCATCCATCTGGGCTATGATTTCAAGATTAATATAAGATCACAATGTATGATGACTGTGATCTCTCACACAATCATCTAGTCATGGATCCACCATTTGTCATTGGTGGACGTGTATTTTGATCATTTTAAATTTAATGTTTGCTTATGTGTTGATTATGGGTATGCATCCATCAACAAAGATGTCATGATGTAAATGTATTGTAACAGAAGATGATCTCGCCAGTTTTCTTATCCTGACTTGTCACAAAATAAAGCACTTTATTCATCAGTCGCCATTCATGACTTTGTGCTTTAGGGGGCTGTAGAAATTTTATTAATACTGTGATGTATTACCGGATTCTCCTGATCTAACAATTATATGTCACTGTTAAATACATAATCCTTCTACTTAATTCTTTGCGGAAATATAATCGCCAATTGCAAACACATGAAGAAAAATCAATCACACATAACAAGATGTTTTTACCAGGAAAGAAAATTCAAGCTAAAAACCCCAGCTATCATATATTATGTATATCATGGATCATGAAACAATCTCATACAAAGATCTACTCCAAGAGCTCTCAATACAATGTACAACCGTCTCACATTGTCATACAAAAATTGGCTCACACATGCACCAATTTACTGCCTCCTAACAGCCTGCCTCTACTGCGCAATCCATGTTGATAAAGATCCCTGAATGAATTCGATATTGCCTTACCTTGACTGCGCAATCCTCATTGGCATCTCCAATGCATGTGTAGTTGCATTGAATGCACCACTATAGTCACAACAAATAGTCAAATTGTCCCTGTCACCTATCTCTTTGGTGGGTCTCCACTGGATCTGACATGCATGTAGTTAACAGTAGTAAATCTTCAGTTGCATGTGAGATCACTCCTTATGAATTAATTTAATATTTAATTCACTGACCTCTCACTAGTGTATCATTAGTTACAACTAGCACAACTGAGTTTAACTATTTTACAACTCACATAACTACACATCCAACTCTGTTACAACTTTGCATCACTCAGTTACAATGAAGTCCATTGTGCATGTCCCACCAACCAACCTTGGAACTCGTAATTCCTTCAATCAACTGGTTTTCCATATCAGTTAATTGAAATCAAGTGCTTCAAGAGAATAGATTATTATTTATTGACTGATTATTATTAAGGGCTAATAATAATCAACATGCATTCTATTTTAGACATGCGATCTATAAATAGATTTCACCCATCCATCTAAAAATAGAAACTAATCTATAAATAGATTTCACCCATGCATCTAAAAATAGAAACTCATCTATAAATAGAATTTTCTCAACCATCTATAAATAGACTCCCACTATAAATAGATTCTGCTCAACATTCTAAAAGTAGACATACACCTAAAAATAGCCTGTGGGCCCCACTTAGTGTAGATGCTTATTTTTCACTAGGACCATCATCTTGTTGAATCTCAACACTCCCTCTCAACAAGAAAGGGATTATCCTTCACCCCGATCTTGCCTCTATGGTATTCGAATTTTCTCCTGGTGAGTGCCTTCGTCAGAATATCTCCATCCTGATCTTTGATAGGAATTTACTGAAGCAACATGATCTTCCGTTGCACACAATCTCTGATATGATGATACTAGATATCTATATCCTTAGATCTATCATGAAACATAGGATTAATCGAGAGTTTAATGCAACTTTGATTATCACAATGAATCACTGTAGGATCTAAATGAGAACCAAACAAACCAACCAGGATCTTCCTCATCCCAATAGCCTCACATGTAGCTTGACTTGCTGCCATGTATTCTGCTTCCGCTGAACTGAGTGCCACGAATTTTTGTTTCGTGCTGTACCAAGAAACAACTGTAGATCTGATATTGAAAACCCCTCCTGATGTGTTATTTCTGTCCGTTGGGCTGCTTGCCCAATCTGCATCCGTGAAGCCATGCAACTTCACCTCATTCATCTGTCTGTACCATAAGCCATACTCAGATGTGCCCCTGAGATATCTCAGGACATGCTTGCCTGCCTTCCAAAAGAGCTTGTTAGGCTTAACCATCGCTTGACTAAGCTGGTTCACGGCATAGCATATGTCTGGTCTTGTATTAACTAAATACATGAGCGAACCAACCAACTGTGGATAGACAGTAGCATCCACTACCTTTGCCGATGTAGCATCCTCTTTCCTCCAATTTCCTAGAAGAGAAGTATCCATGGGTTTGCAGCCCTCCATGTGAAACTTACCAAGTATCTCCCTTGCATACTTGCCTTGAGACACAAAAATTTCACCATCTTGCTGCCATATTTCCAATCCAAGGAAATAGTGAAGGAGGACCATATCCTTCATCTCAAACTCCTTTGCAAGGTCCTCCTTGCATGAGTGTATCAACTGCTCATCACCAGTCAGTATTAAATCATCAACATAAAGAACAATGATTAAAAGCTTACCCTCCACCACAATCTGGTATAGGTTTGCATCGCCTCACTCTTGGTGAAGCCAAGTCTAGTGAAATAACTGTCGATCTGAGACCAAGCACGGGGTGCTTGCTTCAGCCCATATAGCGCTCTTTTGAGTCTGCACACATGCGAATCACTGTTGAAGATCTCAAATCATTTAGGCTTCTCAATGTACACTTCTTCCTCAATGATCCCATTAAGGAATGCAGTCTTCACATCCATCCAATGAATGTGCCAACCCATATGCGTTGAGAGAGCAAGGATGGTCCTTATGGAAGAATACCGTGCGACAGGTGCAAAGGTTTCCTCGTAATCAATCCCCTCGATCTGTGAGAAGCCCCGGGCCACAAATCTTGCCTTATACTTCTCAACACTCCCATAAGCAGCTTCCTTTACCTTGTAGATCCATCTTGAACCTACCACTGATTTATCAACCAGCCTTGGAACAATTTCCCAAGCTCTGTTTCTAACAATGGAGTCATACTCCTCCACCGTTGCATCTACCCATGTGGGCTCCTGCACTGCTTCCTAAAAAGAAGATGGCTTTGTCACAATACATTTTCTCATGAGAGCCATGTATCCAGTGAATTATTCAGGTGACTGTCTCTGTCTGCGCTGTGAAGTAGGGACTCCTACATTATGTGCCGCATCAAGCTTCAGCCTCTCAACTTCTGTGGTACGCCTTTTTCCTGTTCTGATGTTTGTCTCTGCGTGAGTGGACTCCTCCACTCCATGATCCTCCTCCTGTGGCTGATCCACATCTAGAGGCTCATCTTTGGGAACCAAAAGTTCCTCCTCTACATGTAATTCTAGCTCCCTCTCAAGCGACAACTTCAGGGCTTTCTCCTCATTGAATTTATATCTCGTCGCACCACAGTCATTCGACTGTTTGGAAAATACACACGATAATTATGGGGTGTTTCTGTGTACCCCACAAATATCCCAACTTCAGCAGTCATCTCCAGCTTCTTCGTGGCATTCTTGGTCACATGCACATAAACATATGAGCCAAAAATCTTAAAGTGAGAAACATCTGGTTTCTTACCAATAAAAGCTTCTTCAGGTGTACTCATGCCAAGTACTCTATGAGGACAACGGTTTTGCACATAAACCGTAGTGATGCATGCTTCCTCCCACAAGTGCATTAGTAGGCCCTGATCATGCAGCATAGCTCGTGCAGCACCCATAATCGTTCTGCTCTTCCTCTCCGCGACCCCATTTTGTTGTGGGTTATGAGGCATTATGAGTTCTCTTTGAATTCCTTCTTTTCTATAGAAGTATTTGAATTCGTTAGAGATATATTCACCACCATTATCGCTCCGCAGAGCCTTCACTTGATTCCTGAACTCCTCCTCCACCAATGCTTTAAACTCACATAACTTTGAGAATGTTTGATCCTTCTTCTGCATGAAGAATATCCAACATCTACGAGAATAGTCATCAACAAAAATAACATAATACATGTGTTTTTCTATTGAAGCAACCAAGAATGGTCCACACACATCCGTGTGAACTCCCTCCAGGATCACCGAAGCACAATTCTCCTTTTCATGAAAGGTGGTCTTCACAAACTTACCCACAGTACATCCCTTACACTGATCTAACTGCACAAGTGTACCCTTGGGAAGTCCAGTAGAAATCTTCTGCAAAATCTTTAGGGCGCCATGGTGAAGATGGCCCAACCGCCTGTGCCATAATTCACCCTCATCTTGGCTCACTAATTCTTATTCTCTGCCCACCATTGCAGCGCAGCCATCTACCTCCAGCTTGTAGAGATTCTTGACTCGAATCCCTATCTTCTTGGTTTGACCCATTGTTTTATGTTGCGGGAAATATTTTCCATCACTGAAAACAACGTCATAACCTCTGTCCTCCAACATCGTGACTGAGACCAAGTTCTTCTTTAGACCTGGAACATGCATAAAATCTTTCAACATAAATGGTTTACCTGACTCCCTCTCAAAGGTAATGGTACCAATGCCTGTCGCACTATATCGTCTATCGTTGCCCATCTCTATATGCATTTGGAGATCTTTCTCCTCCAAGTCACTGAAAAGCTCCTTATCTCCCATCATGTGGAAGGAAGCACCACTATCAAGATACCACACCGATCCCATTGCGCTTGAAACCAAGCATGTGATCAAAGAGAAATCAAGTTCAAATTGTGAGGCAAGGGCCTCACCAGCTGCAGCTCCAACAACCTTCTTGTTCTTCTTTTTCTGTGGGTAGTTAGTGGCAAGATGCCCATGTTCGTGACAGTGAAAACACTTCACCTTGGACAAATCCAGCTTCTTGCCTTTAGCCTCGGATTTTGAGTGGAATTTATTCCCCTTCCATTTCCTTACTTTGGCAGCTAAAGCATAATCCTCTTCATCATCATTCTTTGATGAAGAGCCATCCCTAGTGTTCCGCCTGAACTCCTCTTGCACTAGATCTGACCACACTCGTTCCCAATGTAGCAGTTTTTCCCATCCGTTGATAGAGTCTTGATAACTGTGCCAACTCTTAGGAAGTCCCAAGAGAGCCAAACTCACCAAATCATCATTAGCAACTGTGATTCCCACACTCCTTAGTTCATCCTGACATTGGACAAACTTTGTGAGATACTTTGGAATACTGTTGCCCTTCTCCATCTTGATTTTTCTGAGTTTATCCTTTAGCGCCAATTTAATATGGTCGTTGCTGCTTTAGAAAATATCCATCAAAGCCTTCCACATTGCAAATGGAGTGGCTTTACCATGAAGGCTTGAGACAATATAGTCTCTCACACCTTCCAACAGAATCCTTCTCGTCTTCGCTGCTTTCTTTTTCCAGGCATCAAGTAATGCAACATCCGTCGAAGTGGGCTTAGGAACATCACTGTCGATGAATTCCTTCAAGCCATTATCTTCAAGCATGCCTCCATCCTATCCTTCCATGCAATGTAGTTCGAGCTGCCCTCGAGTGCATACTCTAACCACAAACCATTGAAAGCCATTTCGAAGTTTACTCAATTGTCGCACCAAGAAATTCTTGCAGCAAATTCGAATTGTTTCCACCAGCAAAACTTAGCTACTGCTTCAATATTGCAATCTCCTCTGCTTCGATACAATGTAGAAATTTTATTAATATTGTGATGTATTACCGGATTCTCCTGATCTAAAAATTATATTCCACTATTAAATACATAATCCTTCTACTTAATTCTTTGTGGAAATTTAATTGCCAATTGCAAACACATGAAGAAAAATCAATCGCACATAACAAGATGTTTTTACCGGGAAAGCATAAAGCTAAAAACCCCAACTATCATATATTATGTTTATCATGGATGATGAAACAATCTCATACAAAGCTCTACTCAAAGAGCTCTCAGTACAATGTACAATCGTCTCACACTGTCATACAAAAATTGGCTCACACATGCACCAATTTACTGTCTCCTAACAACCTGCCTCTATTGTGCAATCCTTGCTGATAAAATGAAAATCCCTGAATGAATTTGATCTTGCCTTGCCTTGACTGCGCAATCCTTATTGGAATCTCCAATGTGTGTGTAGTTGCATGCACCATTATAGTCACAACAAATAGTCAAACTGTCTCTTTCACCTATCTCTCCATTGGGTCTCCACTAGATCTGACATGCATGTAGTTAACAATAGTAAATCTTCAGTTGCATGTGAGATCACTCCTTGTGAAATAATTTAATATTTAATTCACTGACCTCTCACTAGTGTATCATTAGTTACAACTAGCACAACTGAGTTTAACTCACTTAATTGAGTTAAACTATTTTACAACTCGCATAACTACACATCCAACTATGTTACAACTTTGCATCACTCAGTTACAACGAAGTCCACTGTGCATGTCCCACCAACCAACCTTGGAACTTGTAAGTCCTTCAATCAACTGGTTTTCCACATTAGTTAATTGAAATCAAGTGCTTCAAGAAAATAGATTATTATTTATTGTTTGATTATTATTAAGGGCTAATAATAATCGACATGCATTCTATTTTTAGACATGCGATCTATAAACAGATTTCGCCCATGCATCTAAAAATAGAAACTCATCTATAAATAGATTTCGCCCATGCATCTAAAAATAGAAATTCATTTATAAATAGAATTTTCTCAACCATCTATAAATAGACTCTCGCTATAAACAGGTTTTTCTCAACATTCTAAAAATAGACATTCACCTAAAAATAACCTGCGGGCCCCACCTAATGTAGGTGCTTATTTTTCACTAGGATCATCATCTTGTTGAATCTCAACAGGGGCAACCTATTATAGGCCATTTTGTCACATATGGTTAGTCGGCTTGTAAACTGGATCAATAAACATCCTTTGACCCCTTAACATCATCATTGCACAAAGCCCTAAGAATGAATCTCCTTAATCCCAAAGTTTCTGCCTGAAATAGTCTTGAATCAGCCTCTTTAAGCAACAACGCAGTCTGTATACCTATGGACATGCGTTCACCAGAAGGTTGTTCCATGCTAGACAAGGTTGTTCACCAATAGGTTTCTCTATGTTGGGGTGCATTAGTTCTAGAAATTTGGGAAAAAGAGAGAGAATCTTGAAGCCTCCTTTTCTAAAAGCTTCCAGGATCTGTTGTAACTATTTACCACATATTAAAATATCTAATCCTATCATATCTCTCCTTGGAGTTTCCATCACTTATCCTTTGATCCCATCCTCCCATCAAGAGTGGATCTCAAAGCCTGGATTGGTAAATGGATAAGAACTCTCAAATTACCCTCCTAGTCTATATATATGTGGACATACACAAGCTAGGGGTTGGATTTGGGAGATATAATTCTACCATCATGCTACTTGAGTTATCATTCCATAAATTAGGGTGATTAGATGTGCACTTTGTGGCAAAGAAAGAATAAGTCAACTTGGAGGAGCTCTTCTACAAGATCAACTCCTATTTTTGGTTGTAACTCCTGTTATTGACCTATAATATAGGATTCATAATTTTGACTTGATTGTTGGTAATCTTGTAAATCTGTACATACTTTTCCTTCTGCAAGCTGTATTCACATATTTTGTAAAAAAAAAATCAAAAAAAGGGTAAAAAGTCTTAAAAGAAAGATGAAAGGACTTAGAAAAAATAAAAGACCCCAAAAGAAAAATGAATAAAAAATGAAAACATGCAAGCATAAATGCCACTACTTTTACCTTTTGACTATGGCAGAGTGTCAATAAATGCCATAGTCCACGATGAGTTAAATAGTCTAATCTTAACTTGTAATTTTTCAATTTCACTTGTTGTAGATAGAGAAAAATGAGTTGTCATACAGTTTAATCATGACAATTCAGTAGTTAGGTAGAGAAATAAAGTGAATCCAACAGTTTAATCTGGATTCATGGATGAAATAAGTGTAGAATTAAATAGTTTTACTTGCTTTCAGAAAGAATAAATGATGTGAAGGTTGCTAGCTTAAATGCACCTTACTACAAAGGAAGAAAAAATGTTAGCATGGTAAGCTGGGTAGGTACAAGAAGGTGAAAAGTCTCAATGTAAATATCATTCATCATGGGCTGCAAAATAACTAACTTCCCTTTCCCATAGTCATGAAGCATTCTAAACTATCAGTCAGAAAGGCTCAAGGCATTTCCTTGAATTTTGTTGGGACCGAACCCAAGGCTCTATGATTGATCAGTTGAAAGTGTAAAATGTCTATATTAATCCCCAGAACTCACATCATTATTCCATTTCATGCATTCATTCCCCTGAATAATCATAAGTAAACTCCATTTTTTACTTAAAGGCATTATAATTCCCATTTGATTAACTTCCTACATCATTTGAAAACATTAAGCTCTCAAAATAACATTATATCATAAGTTAAGTGATAAGATCAATGCAAATTATCTTTTAAACCTCACTTTACTTGTTATGTTTATGTATTTTGAGTATACATTATCCCATTTTCATATTAAATTTAATTTATATATTAACTCCCTATAGAAATGACATTTTCCTATATTATATACCTCATTTTTAAATAATAAACCCAAAAACCCACTAATTATAACTTTAGCCAAAGTTATTTAATCCCCACATGTTTAAATAAAACACCCACATTACAAACCCTTTGGCTAAAACATATCTTTATGTATAATCCCCCCCCTATGGTGGTTAAATCACCTTGGTTTAATTAACCATATAATAAAAATATATGAAAAACCTTTAAACATGTTTTATATGTGTTTAAAACCAAAATTTCCTGAAGTTTCATTTAAACTAAACTTCAAAAGAAATAACCCCATCTCCTTGTATATTTTCCTTCCCCGACTCCCTAACCTGAGGTTAAACTATCCCTTTATTTATTTCTCGATTCCCTTTAACCGAGGTTAAAACCATAACCTGAGCTAAAATCCCGATATATATCCCCTAACTGCCAGTCCTAACCTCGGTTAAATCCCAGTTTAAAACCTCCCCAGATCATTTTTTCATTGAAAAATTCGGTTTTCTATATGAAATTTAACCAAATCCCTTTCATTATCGGGGTTAATATCAGCCCTCCGATCCCCTCCATTCATTTAATCCAATGGTTAAAAATCAACACGAAAGTTTAATACATTTCCATCTCTTTCCCCATCGCATAGAATAATAACTATATGATCTTCATTCATTAAAAGATCCTATGGCCCAAAATGAACTCGATGACTTTCATTTCCCCGCTCCTTTCCTTTTAAATCGTGACCCTTCGCTTGTCAAAACCAGATCCAATGGTCGATACCTCATATCGCGCCCATAAAGTAAACGACCGATGTTTTGGAAAAGTTGTGCGATATGGGTGGTTTTCCCAAACCACCCTACGTTGACGTGTCACAAAACAATTCGATCGCGTTCAAAAAGTAATTTACCACTTACCGCTCTGGAGTTGCGCAAATACCACCCAATGGTATTCCAAAACCACTTCCGCCCAACCTATGGTTAAATATGATTTGACTGTGGTTTAAAGCCTGGTTTATTCATAAAACTTATAATTTTCATTGAGTTTTCACCTATTCGCACTTATAAGCTTTGAAACCTCCGCAGAATCTAATTTTCATCCTGTTTCACCATTTAAACCCCTGAAAACCTCCACGAGCCCGTTACCAAGCCTCCCAGCGCCATTTTCAAACCTATCAGTGAACCAGTTACCTTTGAGAGACCATTTCTTCTGCAATAGAGCCGCCATTCCCTCTGATAGCCCAATTCACCAGAATTGAAGATTGCGTGCAACCTGCAACTCAGTCGACCGCAATTATACCTTTTTAAAGGTATTTTTCATCAAAATTATCCACGAAAGCTTCATTTTTAAAAGGAAAAACACCAATTTATCGGTTATTGCCTATAATTATCTTAATTGCCCATATAAAGCTTGCAAAAAACATTCAAAGTACAAGGGAAACTCTGTCAAATTTTCCCCAGAATCCCTCATTTCCGTTTTTACAAGTTTTATCCATTCCCTGGTCATTTTCACTGTTGGAATTGATCATAGCCTTTCTTCTGAGCATTAAAACCCTCTTTCCATCTAAAACTCTGCTCAGAACCCTATTTTACCAGAGAAATTCTCCAAAATTCCCTTGTTTCCAATAGAAAAACTCAGCAAATAGTCTAAGCTTGCTCTGTTCAGTTAAAAAAATGACAAAAAAACAAGTAACCCCCAAATCAGGAGGCCCAAAACCTCAGAAGAAGCCTCTACTAAAATCCCTCAGCCTGAGTCTTCTAAACTTGATAAACCCACCCCTGCACTCACTGTTGATTCCACGGAAGTTGTCAGGCCTGTTCAACCTCTAGTTACTTCACAAGAAAATAGTCCTCTGGTTGACCTTGATTACAGAATATTGGACCCTTCAGTAGAGTTCAATTTACTTGATGTCTATAACTGGTGTTTTGACAAATCTGTAGAGAAAAGTTATAAAGATATACCAGTTTGGGATTCCAATCTGCCAAAGTACATTATCCCTCTTACTCATTCAACCCCTGATTTTGTCAGATTGTGTCAGTCCTATTATCTTCCAGACTAAAAGTGCATTGTCAATAGAGATAGAGAGGTCATATTTTATATCAATGCTGAAACCATAAACTTTATGCTACAATTAAACCCTGACCCTAATGCTGCTTCATTGTCAATAGAGGATTTAACTCAACTTTACCTAGACCTTGATTTTGCCTCTAAGTTCAAAATCTTCCAGACTTTTTGTCCCAAACAGGCTGATATCCCTAAGCTCAATCCTCCATTTGATACTTTTTATTTTCCAAATGAAACAAGACAGATTGTCTCCATGCTATCATTCATACTGGGATATAACAGTGATGAATTCACTAATGTTGATATCCTAGGTTTTCTGTCTACTTTAAGTCTTGGCCAGTCTCCATCCATTGTGTACAATTTTGCCAAGTTCATTGCAGAAAACATGCACTACCAATTGTCCAGATTGTCAGAAGAAGGAGTCTTTAGATATACTTCATATCTACTTCATCTCTTTTTGTATTATCAAGCAGACAAATTTCCTATTGAATTTCAGAAGATAGATCCAGAAGGGAATATACTTTCAGTTGTGTTTTGGTCATCAATTTTGAGAAAATGGAACAGGGAATACAACTATGCAGAATTCAATGACTTGTTTTTGGTACCTGCTATGAATTTATTGAATAAAGAACAGACCCCTAGAATTAATGAAGAAACAAATAGGATCTTACAGCTATCTGAGTGCTGTAAAATAGGGGATTTGTACTTATACAAGAATTACACAGAGATCAGAGTATATGGTGCACTCTTGGCCCCATATAAATTGCCTAGATTTGTGACAACAAGGATATTTGCTTTAGAATATTTGAGGCAGCTGTTGAATGCAGATGAAGTCAATTTCATAGCCTCTAGAAAAAAGACTCAGTTCAAACTGAAAAATCAAGTTGGGCCATTCATTGTGAACAAAAGAGAAGCGGCAAATGAAATTAATGTCAAGTTGAAAGAATATAAATTCCCATACAGCTTTATGTGGAATTATGATCCTCAAGGTATTTTAAGTCAAATCAGATTGAAATGCAAATTGTCTGCTTTCTTGCATGATCCCAAGCCTCAAATTGAAAAATATGCCAATAAACTTGAGTGGGAGCCAAATACTTTATTTGATGATGAATCACAGGGAATGCAGGGAAATAGTGAAAAAGAAAAACAGGTTGATCAAACACAAGTGGTTACAGTGAACAAAGAAGTTGAAATTGTTCATAATAGAAGCAGAAAGGAAGATAGTTTCACTGCTGAAACTATTCTAGATAAAAGATTCATAATTCTCTACAATAAAAAAAGTAAATTGACTAATGAAGAAAGGGACAAAGCAATTAATGTTGAAGATAACAATGGTCATGAAACTGATAATGAAGCAACAAGGATAGTAACTGAAACACTCAAAGAACTTCAAAATGTCAAAATTGGAGCATAGCAGAAAGACACAGTCATGGTGGATAAACAAACAAAGGTTGATATGCCCTCTTCTTCTAAAGAACCTAGCAACACAGAGTCAGATATTCAAATCAGGTTCAGACAAATCAAAGAAAAGAATGAAGAAATCAAAAGTGAAACATATTCTAAGTTTCTTAAAGAAAAGCCTGGGAATAAAGATAGTCTCCTTTCAGCTTTTGATTATTCTTCAAACAAATTGGTGATGTAATTTCTCAAGCTTACAGTGGCTAATCCAAAAACAATTGCAGATTATTCAAAGATAGACCTGGAAGTTGATGCAGATGCTGTCCATGAATTGGACCAAATAGAATTCCACAGGAGCAATACAGAGATGTTGTATTCTAAAATAGTCAATAAGACTATGAATTCTATCAGGCTTGAGAAAACACTGATAAACCTCCAGAATCAAATGAAATTGGATAAAGCCTCATTATATGCCAATAACTTAAGAATCAAAGCATTGGAGGATATAGTAATTGAAGCAGGAGCTGACCTAACAAACATTGAAGGGGCAAAGGTTATAATCAAATAGAAAAATGAAGACATAGCTGCTCTCAGAAAGCAACTAAATTTGCCTCAAAGTGAAAATCCCCACGCAAAATAAATCCTTCAGCAGAAGACAGAAAATGATGAACTAAAACAACTTGTTCTAAAGATGACAGCCTAGATAAAGGAAATGGAAAGCCAAATAGAAGCTTTCATGCTAGAAAATGAAAATCTGAAGAAAGCTCAACAGGTTTTCATTCCTACAGTGATCCCAACTGTAAGTACAGTTGTTCCATCTACATTGGCAGAACACTTGGCACCGCAAAGAGTATTGGCAACTGCAGTGCCAATCACTTCTCATGACATCTCTGCCTCTTCTTCATCGACCTCACAGATAAACACAGTAGAGGACAAAGCTGCAATAATCAGAGCCATGGAATATATGTCTATAAAAGATAAAGAAATACTCAGTTTAAAAGGCACCATTAAAAATCTAGAAACATCTAAAAGAGATGCCTTAATTACTTCTAAAGGACATGAACAAAGAGCTGGCAGATTATAGGAACAAGTTAAAATTCTTCAACAGCAGGTGAATCTTACAGATCAGGTTGCCTACATAAAAAATCATTTATGGACAAAAATCATTGAAGGCATTCACTCACAATGGCCTTCTATTCAAACAATATTGAGTAGAAAGAGTTGCCACAGGCTGCAATTGCAGAAATTGATAAAACCAAGAAAGAAATTGAAAATAAGCCACCACAAGCATTTCAAATCATAGCATTTTTTAACAACAAAAACAGGGAAGAATTAGAAGAGTTGAAAATTGCTGACAGAACAGAGGCCATCCTTCAAATTAAGAAAGTCCTGAATAAGAGAAACATGATGAATAATTTGGAAGACAAGTGTAAATATATGAACTTGTCCATCACAAGAATTTGGGCCAAATACACAGTATTATCAGAAGCAGGTTTACCAGATATTCATGCATTGAATGAGAAGTTAATGCCTCAAAAGGACTCTGACCAGAAAATCAGAGCTCATGCTAAGGAGCAAGCTAAACAGTCTTTGCCACAAGGGTCCCCAAGTGGCAAAGTACTACTTCAATATTTTGAAAATTTATTCTTTTTGGAAAATGAAATTAAGCATATGTTCATAGTAAAGCCAAACTTTGTTAAATATACAGAGGCTAATGAAAGCTACAGGAAACTGAAGAATACGAAGATCCCCACTACTGAACAGTGGCAAGAATTCACATATCTGATGTGAATTTGATAGGTAAAGGGCAATAAAATCACATAAAAAAGGTCATATTTTACTGTTACTTTATGGTAAAAAAATCAATGTCAAACTGTATCAGGGTCAAAGTGTATCAGTAAAATCAAATTGTTACTGCTGGTCATTTTTCAATTACAACAGTGAAACAGTGAAAAGCAGAGATAAAGAGTATCAGAACAGAAGGTCAAAAGGAGGAGTATTCTACAAGTCATCTTCCACGAGATAATGTCTCACTTGCCAGCAACGTTTCCAGCTAATCAAAAAATCAGTTTAAATAAGATAAACAATTCTATTTTTCCTTGTAAAAGAGGATAGCTTGCAAACTGTTTTGTTGTTGTCCCTCTTCTTATGTTACATTTCCTATTTTTCTTAAAACATTATCTCAAACTTTGAGATATTTTGTAAACAATTTATGTGTATAAATACTTCATTACTCGAAGTATTCAGTGTGGAATAAGATTTCTCAAGACTACTATAGTCATTTCGCTGGATATATTGAAGTTGGTGTGAGTCAATTAGCAAAGCAGTAGACTGGAAACGAGATTAGAGACATCATAACTAAGGATTCTCGTGGTGACAAGATAAGTCTAGTATTCTTCCTATTTTCATTGTTTTTCTTTAAAAAATTTACATACATTCATTTAATGTGTTTCTATTCTTTAATGATCAACTAAGGAGAAATTAGACAGGATTAGTGATAAAAAGCTCCCTGTTTTTAACTAGTTGGCATTATTATGTTTTCTGCTTGATAGCCGGACTATAGAATTCTTAATTGCTCTAGGTCCCTGTTTGATTCCTTTCTTCAATCTTCTTTGTCTGTAACTTAAGGATTCTTAAGTGCCCTTTTGTTTAGATTTCACCCATTCCATCAACAAAGCCTATATAAAGCCTTAGAAGGTCATCTACCCTGCCCTTAGTACATTTGCATCTTTAAGTCTTATTTCCTAGCTCTGCTTGCCTAGAAAGTTGACTCCATTGCCCAATGTTCTGGTAGATCCCTCTGGTTTACCTTGAAACACTTTTTATTCTTACCACACTTCTAAAATCAGTCCTATTGCTCACTCATAGCTAGCCTAAAACCCTTTACCAAAACAAAGCTAAATTTTAAAGAGAGATCCCTCTCCGGAACTCAGGAAGGCTAGATCCTGAATTCTCAAAGCAGTTCTTGGTTACCCCTGGTTTTCTTAACTACAAAAATCCGCATCCCACAACCTGAGAATTACTAGGGTGATAGCAACTCCTTCTATTTCTATTAATGCAAATAGTTATTTGTTTTCATATATATGATGTTATGTTTTCATGTATTTTGATGCCATTTTGATCCACTGAATAAAGTATTTAGATGATTCTACATAGATATTGTAGATCGTTGGCTCGTGTTGTCTAATTGTGTAGGTTCTAATTATAGCGACGAGAGCTAGGATTGGAGCATTCAAGCCAAGAAATGAGTGAAGCATACGACAGATCACAGGTAGGCTTCATCCCATTATCTGTTTATTTTAAGAGAAACAATAACTTATTTATATTTCTGTTTTTCTAGGCTAGGCCACCTAGTCTAAGGAAGATACTTTTGTCCGTAGTTGTACATTTTGTATAAGAAGTAGCATGGACAATAATCCATCGAACTTTCTTAAAGTGGTACATTTCAACAATTTTAGAGATTGTTTTGTTTTGAGGAGCCTACTAGGGCTGCCTGTGTATTTCTGACTTAGTGAAGGCAAGGATGCATTGAAGCCTATTTATTGAAACCATTATTGGAGTTGGCATTATTTTCAACAATATTTGGGTTTATTAGAAGGCAAGTGGTGGGGATAATTCCAATAGTCCTTCCATTGAAATCGATGACATGACCCCCTTTGATTACAAGGACTGAAGTAGCCCCTGAGGTGTGGAGGTCAGAAAGTTTGCAACCTTCTGCGCCCCATAAGGTGACATGGATGTTGTGGTCTGACATGTCATGCAAAGTGGTAGTTTTCTTGGTAGTTTATGAGTCATCACGTCGGCGTATGTTGGATGTAGGAGAATTCGAGCTAATAATACCAATGATATTAATAAATGAATTGATAGTTGCAAGGTTGAGTGAACTTATTGGGATGAAATGAAATTTATTGGAGGTATTGGTTGATCCTCGTGTATGCATTCAAACACTGTTGATTCAGAGAAAATGAGGATTTCGAATGGGTGGTTAAGATGATTTTAGACAGGATTTGGAACCTTTATGGTGTCATTTATTACTATGTATATTCGACCAATTTGCACAAGAGAATTCAACGAGTCTGCCAATTCATTGAAGGCAAATATGTGGATCTTGTCACCATCACAATCCATAAGGTCAAACCCAAGAGATTTCCTAGTGCCACATGTGTTGTATTCATGTAGGGGTGTTTTTTCTAGGGCCTTGCCTTGTATGGACCAATATTTATCGGATGGGTTGAGTGTCTTGAAAGGGAGAGTTGTTGGAGAAACAATGTTTTTCATATTGGAGGTTTCAAGTTGGCCCTCTATCAGGGAAGTCAATGGTAAGATAGAGGCATTTGTTGGCAATGAGGTGGCGTGGAGCACTTTTTTGGTGGAAAGAACAAAAGGGCTTGGTTGACCAATCAGACGTGTTGCACATTGGAGAATCTCAAGTTTGATTACAAGAAGCGACTTGCGAGAAAGAAAAATTGTGAGAGAGGAGGAAAAAAGGAATATATATATATATGTCAAAAATGGAGTTAAAAGGAGAGGAAGGTGAGGAAGGGAGGAGGGGAGGTTGCAACATACAAAGATCAATGGAAGTACATGCATGCACTTTTTTTTAGGAGCACAATGGAGCCTAGTTGAAAATCTCCAAATGTTTCAAGAGCATTGTGTGTTGAAGGCAACAAGACCACATGCATGTGAGTTCCATCGGAAAGAGAGTGACAATAGCGAGGGATACAACCTTGGTTGGGGAAAGATACTCGATGGAAATCACTTAGAGGATTGGTTGCATCTTGGTAGAACCAACCATCAACAACAAAAGTGCATTTCTAGTCAAGGTTGGATCCATTGTGATATAGCTTTGTTGTCCAAAGAGAGGAACTGCAAGTGGATTTCAAATGTAATTGGATAGGAACATAAGTAGATTGTGTAGAAAATTGAAGGAAAAGGCTACAAAATGAATCTTCAAATACATGAAGGAAAAAATATTTTGAAGAAAAGAGTGTGGAATATCTAAAAGCATGAGAAATAAAATGCATAAGAATGCAAGTGATATTATCAGCATAGATATTGCTAGACAAACATGCTCTTCATTCTTACAAATTTAAGTGTAAAAGAAAAATGATTCATATTCAAAAAAGCAAACAAAAAGTACAGGTCCTATTATGGAATGGGTTTCCTTGTGTGCAAGATAGGTTTTGAGGGAAGAGAGGAAGGGATTGGAACTTTGAATGAGTTATTTAGAAAACCTCAATTCATTATTCAAGCCAAAAGACCTTAAAGATTTTTCAAGAATGTCCTAACAATATGTGCACTGGTAGTAACAAGTCAAAAAAGGAAGAAAAAAAGGAACGCTCCAAATAGACCAAAAAAAAACATCATCAATTATTTTAGTTGTTTGTGAAATAAATATTGCTTTTGCGTTTCTATCATTTACAACTTATTACCTTATTAACAAGACCTTGAAGCTTTCCTCATATTTTGAATTCATAGTCCCAATTTTGTGATATTCTATAAAAAAATATATCTTATTCATTTTTGTGAGATAAAATCCTTAACCATATTCAATATAGAGCACGTGGCATTCTCCATAACACAAATTGTGTGAAGGAAAATCTAAGTTGTATTCTAAGCTTCTATACTTGCAATTGCAAGTTTTTTTTGTCAGTTCTTAAAGTTTGGGAATGAACTATACATTTATGAATGCAAACATGGTTGTATGCATAAAAGCAAGGATATCCATGAGCTTTTATGTACCAGTTTTTCAAGCATGGGAATGAATTGTAAGTGCATGAATGCAAATATGCCCATATGTATTGAAACTGGCACATGCATGAGCTTGAGTTAGAAAATATTTTGGGTGTAGGAAAATATTGAATTATGGATTTTACATACAAGTACCAATTGGTAGCATTTTGAAACAATGGAGAGTTAGTTATATGGGTTAATGCTCATATGTTGTTGATGAAGGAAGAAGATACTTGGGTAAGTTCAAGACTAAAAGGAAATAACTTAAAAAGGTACAATGTCTGGCAAACTATTGTGTGACTGGTGGTATGAGTCAATAACAAATTTGAAATTACTTTTGGTCCACATTAACATGAACTTCCAACACACTCCAAGCATTAAAAACAGTTCCTATTGCTTATACATCTCCTTATAAGGTCCAGTTAACTGTACTCTCAAATGTGCAAAAGCAAAATGGTTTCTCTAAAAAAAAAAAAATAAACAAAAATATGAGCTCTTACACTAGAATGGGTTCCCTTGAGTGCAGGAGACGTTTGAAGGGAAGAGAGGAAGGGATTGGGAGAAGCACCTATACATTTTCCTTTCTTATTGATTGGGTAGAACTACGCAGACTTATATATGGTTGTTACATGACCTAGAAGCCATCATTCGTGGGATTTCAAGATAGGTCATGGATTTATGAAAATTTTATCATTCTATTGTTCCTTCTCTTCATTGGAATTTGGCCATTTAATGGAGACAAACATTGAGCAAGCTTTACAATATTTTTTGGACAATGAGGAGGTAAAGAAGACTGACCAGTCTACCTATATTTCTCCTTTGGGAAATATTGTCGCCAAGAAATGCAACCCTCTTCGGAGACAAATCTATCACGGCAACCATGATCTTCTATAAAGTTTAGGAAACATACAAGCACTACTTACAGGTGGAAAAAACAAGACAAGCAAGAAATATTTTTGACTAAAAAATTCAATATTTAGGGGGTCGTGTTATGAGGAATTATAATATACGGATAAACTAGTCTTCCTTGAATGTGGTGTTTCTTCACTCAGAACAACAAAAGAAAGGTAAATGTTCTTTTCTCTAAAATAGACAAAAGATAGAAGGGATAAAGATCTACTTGTGATCTTTCACTCTCCTTCCTCTTCTATTGTCGTTCTCGTCACCCTTGATCTAGCTGAAACTTGCTTGATCAATACCGGCAATAAAAGACAGAAGACAACAAACGACATACATATATACATTCTATCTACCTTAACTAAATTGAACCAATTAAATTTGAGAATACATACACAAGATATAAGTGCATATATGAGAGAAAGAACAAATATATTTATTGAAATAATAGGAGGAGTAGATTACAACCAGTGGACCAGTTCGTCGTCAACCTGCTCCAACTTCATTCCATCCTCATCACACCAAACATTATCTTGGCAGCATAACAGTACTTCAACTCTAAAGAATTAGGGATCCAACAACATAACACTACACAAATTTCTTCCCCCCTTTGACCTTAGATGAGTGCTCAATTTATAGGGAAGTTGTAGGTAGTTTCTCAATAAATGGTTATTGAATGGCTTTCTAATAATAGATGAGACATGTTTCCAGGTTCAATGGTGATGGATGAACACATGTATTCAAAGTATGACACATATGAGCTCTTCTAGAAGGCACTGGACATGTGGATATTCCCGGAACAATGATGATTTCGTTCCCAGGAGACCAACGCACCCATAAGTGTCGGGAAGTGCTTTGCAGAGCACCTTTGCATGGGGGTAAGTGCTTTGCAACGCACTTATGCCCATTTAGAGGAGCGTTGATGAGTCAATGGGTCATTTTAACTATACTTAAAACATTTAAACTCTCATGAATTAAAGCCATCAGTGGAATGACTTCTCTAGGGCATGTAACAATTGAATTAGGGGATGATAGACCCTGTTCATACTGGTCTTAGGGATGATGCCCAAATTGACCTGTAACAGGTGGAAATTACCAACACCCATTTTCCTTCTTATTCTTATCCTTGAAAAAATATCCTCTATTGCCTGATTACTTGGGTTTTGAAAATTTTCATGTGACAGGTGCAAGAGGACACATGCTAAATACTCCCCCCAAGCCAGAATGGGAGGAAGAGGATGTGTATTTGAAACAATGAAAGGAAGCATTGCGGATGCTCAGGTATATTTTTCGAGTTTAGTTACCATGAATTCCATTGATTTTTTTAAAGGTGATCATTACTGATTGTTGTGAAGGCATGAAGATATATAATCTTTGCTTATTTTCAAGCAGCTTTGCAAATCAACATTCAAAGGATGCTGAAAAATATTATTTTCCAGGCAATCACAACACTTCTAGGAATATGTCAATAAAATCAAAATAGGAACATTTGGCTACAGTTAAACTAAATGCTAAGGCAACTGCAGAAAATCTTCATTATAAATGAAGAATAAAAGGACCACCCAAACTCCTAAGAAAATAAATATGCAAAGAATAAAGCCTAATAAAATTGGAAATACAACTCATAGGAAGTTTTACATCTTCTAAATATGAAACAATTTTAGAAAAAGAAGGAAACCAAACATCAATAAACAAGACCAATGATTGGCATGGCATAAGCATACAAGTTAAGGAACAAAACTGGAGATTTACACTAAAAACTTGAAGCGAATGTTTTTAATTCAAGGATAGACTATAATGACGATGATGCCAGTTTGTTAGGGAGAGCCTAAAGAAGGTATTGCAATTCCTTTGCTTTGATTTCATCTTCATCGTTATATTTATTTTCTGCATCTTAGTTTAACTCTAGAAACCCTAAGTAAGTCATGCACTCCTTCCATTTAATCATAAATTGCATCATCGATGCCATACAAGAACTTAGTGAAGATAAAACCATCCACATGAATGAATACATTGCACTCGAGGCAAATCCAAGTCTCATATTTGTGTTTATAAATTTTTGTGAATTTTACACTCACAAATGATAGTGGATCAGGTCATAGCATGTATTATGACATGAATAAGTACATAATTGATTGCCAATTGATTTCTTTAAATGTTGGGTAGCAGTGTACTTTTAGTTGTTTGTAAGTGGAAGAAATGATAGATGAAATATGACTTGTATGATGCTTCTCGAGCTAAAAAATGGTTTATTTTATTCTCTTCATGTCAACTCAAATGGCCAAATGCATGTATGAAGCATGGAAAGGGAACAACGTAACTGTTATAAACCCTTTCATTATATTTTTCATACATTTGTTTTTTTCGACAAGTTTTATCATTCAAATATATTTTTGTCCTTGTGCACACCATGAAATGTTTTCTTCGCTCTTCTTTAAATCCATATTAATGGTATATGTAATGTTGTAATTTCAGGTGAGTGATACTAAGGGTTCAAATGTTACTTCACACTTATAGGTCCTTATATCCAAGTATGCTTACTTGGTTAACCTTCCCCTTTCCTCCTCTATTTAACAAAAGATGCCAAAATAATCCTATGTTTGACAATACTCTATGGTACATGTTTCCATATTATTTGGAACGTGTTGAACAATTTAAAAAATAATTTGATATGCCAATGGATGGCATGGTCGAAATGCATTCTCACTATGTATTCCATGGCTTGTACTCTTTTAGACCTTTTGTGGTCATTCATGGCCATTCATTGGAAATTAATAGATTATCTTATCTTATTTATCAATGATTATAAAGCCTCCTATCTACTTGTAATTTAATGAACTCTTAAGCAAGTGGGTTGATTGTTAGATGTGGCCTTACATCAACCCACAATTTTGAGTTCAAAATTCCTAGCCCACATGCCCTAATCTTATTTTACCAATAAGTGGAATTGTGAGGGGGAACACCGAACATAATATAATTGTTCTCTAATTTAGTATCAAGTTCTTCAATTTAGCTTAGCAACACTAGTATGATGATCTCTAATTTAGCCTAACAATTCTAGTATTAACATGTCCAGTTTAGCCTAACATATTTATATTTGATAGATCAAAATGGTGGACCTCATGGACCATACACAACACGAAGTAAAAAATATTTGGCAAAACTTTGAAATGGTAGAAAAAGGAAAAGTTAGATAAGAGAACATGTAAGATATTTTTTCACAAAGAAATAGAACAACAATTCTAGTTTGAAGGTCTCCAGTTTCGACTAACATATTTATAGTGCATGGTTCCAATGATGGAGCTCATGGACCATACACTATTGATGTAGAGAGTACTTGGTAGAGATTTCAAGTGACATAAAAAATTAAAGTTAGCTAAAATAAGTAAAGAAAAGTTAATTTACCTTAAGAAATGACACAACAATTCTAGTTTTAGGATCTGCAATTTAGCCTAAGAATTTTCTAATGGATAGTTCTAATGATTAAGTTTGCCTCATAGACCATACACAATATGGAGTAGAAAATACTTAGCGTAATTTTGAAATGGTAGTAAAAGGAAACTTCCTATAATGTAATTTTATTAATGTCCAATAATTACCCAAAGGTAGATCAATGGGACTTAAAAATAGTAAGTGGTAACAAATTGTAGGAGTGCGAGATCACCCTATATAAGATAAACAATGGAAGGAAAAGCATAAGCTAGAAGAAGCGCAACTACTAAATGAAATAAGTAGGAAGACATGTGACTCTAAAAATAACGAGATAGAAGGCAAGATACCATCAGAAGTAGGTTTTGAATGAGAGAGGGGGAAGTCATGTTGCACCCATCAGGGAGACATGTAGACATATGGAGGAAGAGAATAGAAATGTCCTTACATACTCATTCACCAGAGGAGTAGCCAAAACAATTTGACAATGTCCTCAGAGAGACTCCAGGTATTAGAGGGGCAAACTATGAAATCCTATGAGAAAGTCTGGAACTATATATTGAAACTCTCCTGACACTTGAGATGCTAGAAAGTAGTCATTGAGCACAAATTGGTGCCCCGGATTGTGAGGTTGGGTAAGCAACTGGTCCATGCAGATGATCATAAATATATAAAAATAGCAAAATGAGTCTTTGTTCACAGGATTTACCTAAGAAGAGCGTTCAAGGGTGAACCCAAGATAGAGATAAAAATGGATCAAGTTAGTGTTTGGAGTTGTTGGCGATGCTAGTAACATAATCCCTTGGAAATAGAACTAATGACCATAGATTTCACAAAGAAAGCTTCATTCCAAATCTTCATTAGAAAGTTGCAAGGCACACATTATTATTATAATATACAATATAGCTTTCTAAATTACACGAGATACAAAGAGATTCCACAATGTTTGGCTTGATAAATCAACTCAATTTTCAATTTATGAAGCAATTTAATACAACATGTTCAGAATAAGCAATACTAAGATCAACACTCAAATCAATGCCCCCCCAAAAGCAAGAAACAAGAAAAACAATGCATCCTCAACAATGAAAATGGCAACTATGAATATGGACCCTGAGTTATGCCCAGAAGAGGTAAAATTGGGATGGTCAACTTTAAATGATATATTCATTACAAATATTATTTAGAACATTTCAAGGCAAAAATTATTCTAACAACAGACCATTTCGCTTTCAAAATAAAATGAACTATAGAAAGATATCAAAATGTTCAGTTGAAAAGCATAGGTGGAAATGCATTCTCACTATATATTCCATGGCTTGTACTCTTTTAGAATTTTTGTGATCATTCCTGGTCATTCATTGGACATTAATACCTTATCTTATCTTATTTATCGATAACTCTAAAGCCTTATGTCTGCCTGTGATTTAATGAACTGTGAAACAAGTGGGTTGATTGTTACATGTGGCCTTATATCAACCCACAATTGTGAGTTCAAAATCCCTAGCCCAAATGCCCTAATCTTTTTTTACCAGTAAGGGGCATTGTGAGGTGAAAACAATGGAAATAATATAATTGTTCTCCAATTTAGTATCAAGTTCTTCACTTAAGGTTAGCAACTCTAATATTAGGGTCTCCAATTTAGCCCGACAATTCTAGTATTAGGATCTCTAGTTTAGAAAAACATTTTTTTATTGGATAGATCAAAATGGTGGATCCCATGGACCATATAAAGCATGAAGTAGAGAATACTTGACATAACTTTGAAATGGCAAAAAAATGAAAAGTTAGATAAGAGAAAATATAAGATTGTTTTTCACAAAGAAATAACACAACAATTCTAGTTTCAAGGTCTCTTGTTTTGCCTAACATATTAAAAGTGCACGATTCTAATGATGAAGCTCATGGACCATACACTATTGACGTAGAAAGTATTTGGCAGAACTTGAACTTTGAAGTGACTGAAAAAATTAAAGTTAGATAAAATGAGTAAAGAATAGATAATTTAACTTACAAAATAACACAACAATTCTAGTCTTAATATTTGCTATTTAGCCTAAGATTTTTCTAATGGATAGTTACAATGATTAATTTCATCTCATGGACCATACATAATATGGGGTAGAGAAAGCTTAGCATAATTTTGAAATGGAAAAAAAAGTTATATAAGATAATTTAATTAATATCTAGTAATGACCTAAAGGTATATCAATCAAACTTAAAAATACAGTCAGTGGTAACAAACTACAAGAGTGCCAGAGCAACTTATATAAGTTAAATGATGAAAGGAAAAGCATATGCTAGAATAATCTAAACTACTGAATGAGAGAAGTAACAAGACACATCGGAAAGAAAGAAGTAAGACTTGTATACTTGTAGTTGCAAGTTTTCTTTGTCAGTTCAAATGAACTATACATGCATGAATGCAAAGATGACCGTATGCATACAAGCAAGTATATGCATGCACTTTGTTGTATCAAATTTTTAGGTATGGGAATGAATTGTAGGTGTAGGGATGAAAAATTCCCATAAACATAATACCTTTGCCTTTCTTGCTAATCGGGTAGAACTACGTTGTCTCTAGCGCTCAATATTTCCTAATTTTACGATAGATCTCAATATTTTTTGAGTTTTTGATAGATATAATTCATAATATTAATTGCTAATGGGTTCCTCTTTCCTTTAGCTCATGGTTCTAAACATCTGTTGCAAGAGAAACATATGTCACACCATAGAAACTTGGCATTAGAAAGGGTGAGTAATATGCAATAATCTAGCCAACTATTTGCATATTGAAAGTTGACAAATAGCCAAAAAAATGACCCCTATATAGTTCAAAGCACACAACATATAAATTGATTTAGTTGGTGTTTGGTAGAGGTGCCAAGTGGAACGAAGCAGACGCATGTCAGAGCCCAAGGATGACCATCAAATATATACATGTAGACATTAATATATCATCCCATTTTGTTGAAACAATTGATGGCGAAAGTTTCAAAGGACACAGGGAGAGGGTTTCAAACAACCTAGATGGGAGACCAATTTAGAGATTTTCAATGCTGCAATATAATTTTTTGCGAGGAAGGAAAATTTTTAAGGCAGTGCATATGTTGTTCGAAGAGAATGCGACCTCTCAGATCAATATGAGATTTCCTATTAACATGTCACATGTGTAGGTAAATTATACAAGACTGAGGCCTCCATTCTATTTCGTTGTGTTGTGGGTTATATTTGTGCAACTAGGAGTCTCTTGTAGGAATTTGTATGGCTATTCATGATGAGATGATTCTTAGTTGGCTTGTCTGCAGTTGAAATATAATAGAAGCGTAACACCTTTGTAGTCCATAATATGGTTAAAGACTATATGTTTGGAAGTCATAATATCAGTGAAATTCCAAGTAATATGACTATTAATTGTTCGCACTAGATAGACCATCCACCACAAAGTTTGATGTTAGTCCTACTAGTACAGTTAATAATATACCGATCATATATAATTCTTTATTACTACAAAGACGAATATTTATAGTGAACCACATGGCCTATTAAGCAAGTCCAATAACAATCTACAATTATACGTGGTAACAATCCCAATACTAATAGTAGTAGGAATAACAAACAATGTACCTAAATAAGAATCAAGAAGACATGCTAAAAGTTAGACACAGATAACTCAGTACAACTAAGAAGATTAATGGTAAAGTATTGATCATTTGCCCGTTAGTATAAATGCTAAAATACCAGTGATGGTTTAGGGATTTTGGCTTTTTATTCAACCTATGCGAGTGTTTATGGCTTCCCTACACATATTTATACAATATGTAATAGTGGATTTTATTATTATTATTATTATTATTTTAATCTTTATTTGTGGGCATGTCTCCAATGGCAAGGAGTTCAAAAAGACTTGTTAAATTAGTTAGACACATATGGCTTAGTACGACTAAGAATATTAATGATAAAGAACTGATCGTTTGCCCGTTAATATAAATGGTTAAACACTTGTGATGGTTTAGGGATTTTTTGGCTTTTTAGTCGACCTGTGCGGGTGTTTTTCGTCTCCCTACATAGATTTATACAATGTGTAATAGAAGATTTTATTAAGGTTTAAATCTTATTAACAACATATTGTGGTTATGTTTTTTTTGGGTATGTCACCAATGGTAGGGAGTTCCAATAGAAAGACACAAAACAATATTTGCTTCACATTTTAACACAAATAACCTACTTGTTGTATTATGAAAGCTCTGAAAGCAAACTGTTGAAACCTTTCATCTTCCATGTTATGAAATTTGTTCGTTTGCCTATTGAAACAACAATAGGTAAACAATAAAAGAATATAATCTTTGAATCAACAATATATGTATCAATATCTGGCATAGATAAGTTACTTGTTGTTTTCTGAAAGAAAACCCTTGAAATCCTTAATCTTTGATTATCTTTCAAGTTCGATGTTCTCATAAACTGATAGACAGCTTCATTGTTGAAAAAGGCACCCCTCTTAAATATATATTGACATTGGAACTCCACCCAACACAACACAACCAAAATTAAATGGAGAAATTGGATGAAGCCCATGCCAACGCAACGCAACAACAAACACAATGCAAACAACAACAAATGCAATGCACACAAAATTAAATGAAGCACATGCCTCCATGCTTATTCAATGCACAAACATGCGGCATGGGCATACATAAGGTCAATTAATAGGTGGGTTGGGTGTAAATAAGATGAATATTGACTGAATATCAAAGTGAATATCGCTATTGAATGCGAGGTGATTGATTGGGTGGAGACTGCGTGAGATACATGGAATGAAAAAACCCAAACGATGATGCATATCTGGGCGAGGTGAAATATTGAATGTGTAGATTTTGTGGGAGATACAGAGAATACTGATGCTACAAATATGTGAGTGGGTCAAGGCACTCTTGATGATAGTCTAGGTGACAATTTACAATTGGACAAAGGTGGACGAAAATGGAGGCTTCTTATTGACTCGGGTGTAAAGTCTCTCTTTCCCCAAGCCCATGAAAGAAAAGCTTATCAACATAATTCTATATATAATTTTTATTTTTAATTTTCTAAATAACTATTTATATTAATATTTTTTAAGATAATATTATTTTTAATCTTAATAATTATCTAAAATTAATGTTAATGATAAAAATTTAAAGTTGGTATAATTCTATATATAATTTTTATTTTTTATTTTTCTAAATAATAAATTATATTAATAATTTAATAATTATCTAACTTTAATGTTGATGTTAAAAAATACATAATGATAAAAGTTTACAATTATAACAACGACATACATAACATAATATGAAGGTTATTATTATTATTATACCTGCTGCCAACAGGTATTACGCATTAGGTTTCTTATGATGTAGACATTAATTTGTCTATTTGCAGAAATTTTTTATAATTTTCCATAGTTGAACATTAAATTTTTTTATTGTTTATTTATTTAAATTATTTAAATTTATTTTTCTTAAATTCCACTGGCTGTTAGTTTCACTTGTTATTGCAGCGAGCATACGAAAAAGTTTAAAGTCTGCCAGTCTGTCGGCGACGATTGTACGAGCATTAAAAGGATTCGGGAACATCAATGCTACATCTCAATAGGAGCAGTACGAGTAGTCGCATAATAAAAAAAAGTAGCCAATAAATATTAATTACAAGACCAATTTGATAGAAAGCGATCTCTTGTCCGTCCGACTTTCTTTTTAAACAAGCGTAGACCCTTCATCGACTTCTAAAAGTAATAACGCAATGCCATTCTCGAAAAAGCAATGAAAGATCATAAAAAGAAAACTTTAATTTATATTATTATAATATTTTTTAATTATAAGTTTTATAATTATATTTATTTATTTTTGTGGTTTATGAATTGAAGATTGATAAAATATGTTTATGGAATATTTATATTAAGTAGATTCACTTGAAAGAATCACTCCCTACCAATTTAATCATAGAATCTAATCAATTAAACCAGTGACCTTCTTAACTAGTCACTTTAGGAGTGAAGAGAACACAACTCAACCATTGAATGTCAAATCTTTGACCTCTCTCTAACAAAAATATTTTTAACAATAAAAGTCAATCAACCACTACTACTATATAGCCCATAAATTTTTAATTTTTGCTTTAATTTAATTATATTTAAACTAAATTAAGTAACAACTTTATTACAAAGCAAATCCTCATAAACATGCTCAAACTCAAATTGTAACCATTATTTCTAATTTAATTTAACTATACTTTATTACAAAGCAAATCTTCATAAACATGCTCAAACTCAAATTGCAACATCTCTATAATTACATTAAGCAACATGGAATAATTACTCATAGACATTTTCAAAATCACATTACAACATTACTATATTTAAATTAAAAGGCAAGTAATAGCTCCCTTGTAACCTTGTTATAATATGGTATTTTAATTTTTTTTTCAAAAATCTAATGTTTCAAAATCAATAATTTTTGAATTTTACAAATGGGGAGGTATGTCGTGATTATTATTTAAAAATAAAATGAATGGATTAACCAATATTAAATAATGGATAACATTACGGGGTATAGAATGTGACCGTCGGAGGATGATGAAATAGAGTCCACGTCATCCAGTGAATCGACCTTGATGAGTCCATCTTTTCTGATTTTTCTGACAGTTTGTTTTTTTCTGACACATTTGTTTTTTTGAACCCGGCGTCCACTACTTTATATGAACATCTGATTTCTCGAACAAAGAGTCCACTACTTTATTTCTGGAACCACTACTTCATATGAACATTTGTTGTCATTTCTATATGATTTAACGATTAATGTCACCATAAAAAAAACATAGGCTTCCTTTCAAAGTTTCATGGTGACAAGGAAAATCTATGTCTTCCACCTGTCAGCACAGACAATAAAACAGGGTAGTGGGAGCGCAGAGTGCATTGGGCACTATGCCAAAAGAACAGCGGTACCACACTTGCCAAAAATAACGCACTTCTGTCAGCGTCACTTGCCAAAAATAACTAAGCGGTGTCAGCGTCACTTGCCAAAAGAACGCAGCGGTTTAGGCGTTCGAATCCAGATCGACGGTTGTTATGAAAGGCCCCGGCAGCTCCCCTCTGGTGCCGTACCTGATAAGCTGTTCCCGTGGGAATTGAGAGCGGATTAAAAGGTTGCTGAATGCCGTTTACCATCCGCCAGGCTACGGATGCAGAGAGGGTCAAATTGGCTCTGTATGCGAATTCTCATAGGGTTTTTAGAGTATGCGAAGCTCTGTATTACTAGCTTAATGGTTCTCTCTTCTCTCTCTCAGGAAACGTGAATGTGTATTGTGTGGAGTGCCCAATGTGTAGTGTAGTTTTGTATGTGTACCAGTGAAAGTGTTTTGTGTGGAGCGCTCAATGTGCAGTGTGCAGTGTTGTATGTGTTCTGTAGTGTTATTTCAATGTGATTTCTGTATTGTTGTCTCAATTGAGTTGTGTTTTGTGTGATATGTTAGTATGGAAGTCTGTGGATGTTTATGTTTGTTGTTCTGTGATAACTGAGAGAGCGAGAGAGCGAATAAAAGACCATGGCAGAGGAGCACATGGAGAGGGAATAGAAGACCATGGCAGAGGTGGCAGAGTAGCACATGGAATCACTTTTGATGGACAAACATGATTCACAGAGGATGTCAGGATGTCTTCACGGTGAGTGTCCTGAAAGAAAATATATATTCAGCTATATTTATGTATGGAATTGTTCTTTGATTCCTTGTAGTTTGTTTTCTCTAATGATTTAAAAGTTTACTACGCAGAAACTAACAATATCGCGGCACACTGAATTAAAGACTCTGGTCAGGCCCACAACCAATTAACAACTCTTCCCCAACAAAGAATTTCCAAAAATCGAACCCTTCAACACTGATTTTGTTGGCCAACAAAGTTAAGGTTAGTGCATTTTGATTGATAATGTCATTTCTTGATTTTCTGGAAAATCCTTTAACATTCAAATATACACAACCCTTTCTCTGCTCTTCTTTTGATATTTGATGCATGGAGATTTTACTTTTGTTTTGATTTTATTTTTTTGTCAAACCGGTTTTCAAGGTTTTGCATGAGCATAATAACTAAATTATGTACATATTTTATTGTGTTGATCCTTCCTTCTTTAAAAGGAAAGAAATTTGGTATTCCTTCTTCGAAACATTTGAAACTGTGCATGGTTCTACTCCAATAAGTTTGTGCTTCATTAATGCCTAAAATCATGTGCTTGTAGTATCCAATTCAGACATCATGCACTGTTCATAGAATGGTAAGTGCGTGCATAATTAGTTTTGACATAATGGGGTGCATGCAACTGAGTCATAAGGTATAAACCAATAGTCACACCTTCCTACCAATCCTCAGGCTTGTTAGATCATGGAACGAATGATGATGGTTGCATAGTGCTAGGATCAACTCAACAACGTTACTAAGATGTACAGCGTTAACATTTAACTCATTCTGGCTACCAAATTATGCCTAAATTTATTACCAGGTCAACTAATCCCATGCAAATGCCAAAATTATCCAATGCCGGGAAAGCCATGTGAAAAACCACTGGTGTATGACTGCTACCCACGGAGTTCATGATTGGGTTAAAAACAGGTATATCATGCCAGCCTCCCTAAAGTGAATATGGTCAAGTGTCAACATACAAAGTTTACCTCCGAAATTTGAAAGGCAGGGACTGTAACACCTGTTGTGTCAGCCCTATGGTTGAGCACTCGCCCCTAATTTCCTCTGTGGTGAACATGTCTACAACACCGATATCTGCTGGTTTCCAAGGAGAACACAGTCCGTACTAGGGACAAGTTCTCATGATCTATCTATTTAATGGACTGAGGCTACCAATTTCGCGTCAACATATGACATGGACTGACTCTATGGGTGTTTGGTTTTGTTGCTACCACTAACATCCAGTGGCCAGTGATAGTTCCACAACAGTCTATAGTCTAAAATCTGTTACAAGAACTTTACTCCAGGAATACAAATACGATGCTGAAATGAAAAACAATCAGCAAACCCAATGAAAGTACATGAAGCTGCCAACTCTTAAGGTTTGATTTGTTACCAATGTCCTTTGGTCACGGTGTGATGTTGCATAGTTTAGTGAAACAAGCCCATCCTCTAAAATTTGGTGAGCAGGAGAATGTAGCTGTAAACTGTCCCAGGGTCATACAAATGGGTTCACATGACCAACAATATGTGGCAATTTCATGCATCCAATCTTATGTTAACAAGACAACACTTGTTTAAGAGCCATGACGTCCAAAATATCATGTGCAGTTCTATGTTAATTTCTCATAGTAACACATTGTTTTCACTCAGCGAAATCACATTTCGATGCATGAGACATTGTTTTATTAGCAGTCTAGCAGTCTTACCTGGGGAGCTCATCTAAGCATTACAGTTTTCCTTACTGTATGCATAAGAAACCCAGGATTAACTCTTTTAGGGAGTCTACGACTAAGACATACTCCAGTGTGGTTACAATCATTGAATGTTAATTCTGTTACTATGCTGTGTATTACTACTGTCCATCCTTGCAGTGGCTCTAAGTGAGATGTTAAGTGTTCAATCCATCAAGAGGGCATAAATCAAACAAAACATGTTAAAGCCATTACAACAGGTTTATTTAGGGTACAGACAGAATATTTACCACTATGAGGTAACCATTGGATGTGATCATAGTTTAGGTCAAACAGGGACAATGTCATGGTGTACTACAGTCAATAGTATATGGCCTGTGGGTCTTATCTCAGGAAACTGAGGCTGTATGTTGAGGTAAGCTACAGCCAAGTAAACAATAGTATATGGCCCGTGGGTCTTATAGGTAAGCTACAGCCAAGTAAACAATTCAGGAGGGAGGGACATTGGAGTAATATTCAAATTTCTCCACCCAACCATTGGCAAGCTGCCCAGGGTGCAGCTGCCACCCCCTAGCTGATAAAACATCATTCCAATGTCCAATCCAGGGAATCCAGAGGTATAGGCCACCTCCACCCTGTGAGTAAGAGCATGATTGTAGGCTTGCACAGGGATTCCAGAGGCTGAAATCCCCACCCTGTTTCATTTAGGGAATCCAGGGATGTGCCTCCACCCTGTATGTAATTGTTTAACCCATCAGTTCATATGGGACTCCAGAGGCCTAAATCCCCTCCCGTGATTAACTCAGGGAATCCAGGGATGTGCCCCCACCTAAAATTACTTCAGCAGCTCCACCCAAAGCTTGGAATCCAGAGCCTACTGGTTTTAGTGAACTAACTCAGCAGCTCCACCCAAGTTGGGAATCCAAAGTCTGCTGGTTTTGGGCAACCAATGAGAACCCAGTATTGGGCATTTAGTGGTCAGAGTTCCATCCTCAGTCCATTTTCATTACTCCATTTCTTGTTTCATCCTCAAAATCTAAAGATATCCTGACTATAGAGTGCCGTAAGGAAGACTAACTGCAATAACCACCAGAGAGTCTAATTTCAGTTAGCAAACTGCTAAGAACCTGCTTTTTACATGCAGCAAAGACGAAAAATGCAGCCACAGATGCAGGTAGCCATTAAGCACTATTGCTACAGGGCAGGGCACCTAAAACATTTTTAATTGGTGAGGGTGGCTACGAAGGGTTGTTTGTCAATCTGAGTGTGGCAAGTGTGGCAAGAAGTGTCTTAATCAAAATGTGTGCAAGAGGTGTTAATGCCCGAATTTCCGGGCACATCAGGTGAGGAAAAAAGGACGCAGTGCTGTCTGGTGAGCATGTTCTCCAGCCTAAGTTTATTTAGGATACACATCCACAATCCTGGCTCGATCTTGGCTCATTGTACATGAGAGAGATGTGACTTCTCTTGTGCAAGGTGTGCCCTAGTGGAGAGTCAAGTTTTGCTCATGGACGCTGAGGTCCACCCTTGAAAGAAGAGCACAACAAGGTTATATTATGTTCTATGAGGCCAAGTCAAAGATTAGTTGAGGAGTAAAAGGGCCAAGGTTTTGGAGGGTTGGAGATCAAGTTGAGTTTGGTTTAGGGCTTGATCTAGGCGAATGTAGAAGATTTGTGCCATGCTGTTGAAGCCTTTGAAGGAGGTCGAGTGCGTCAGCCATTGTGAAGAGAAGTACTGAAGGAGGGTCGAGGGCAAGATATAAGGGTACCCATGAGTGAGAGAAAAGCTAAATCATGGCAATCGATCCTAATGTGACTGTGAAGAAGCAAGCTAAGGAAGGAGAGCTGCATACCTTCAAAGAGGGACAAGTTAAATCTGTTCTGAGATTTCTGAGTTAGAGAAAGAGGACGAGTCAATTGTCTATGTGCTGTAGGATCAAATAAGGCAATCAAGTTAGTATTTGTCTCCTGGCCGATCAAAGGGAGGGCTGGCGTGAGGTTTTGCTGGAGAAAAGTGAATAAGGCCGAGGTTTGTTCGCTATCCAAGGTAGTTTGAAGCCCTAGTTGTAGGGCTGAAAAGCTATAGGTGTTTAGGAATAGGGCCAAATGGACACAGGGTCTCTAGCAGGCTAGGCCAAGGCTTATTAAGGAGGTTGTGGGCAATAGAAGGGGGGCTGAAGTGCCTAGGTGGCTTGCAAGAGCAGATTAAGTTGCCTCAGGCTTGTGTAGAGGCCAACGAGGCATAATGGTACTGTTGTTCTAAGAAGGACGAGGTTGTTAAGTATTTTTCTAATTCTGTTCATCAAGGTGGATTGGGCAATAGAGTTTGAGGGCCTATATATACAATGATCTTGAAGGAAAAAATTTATTGTGAGTGGTCGAACCATTTGTAGTTGGTTATGTAGTGACTGTAAAAGACAAAAGCCATTGTAAGAAACTATTAGACAAAGGAGTTAAATGAGTTATTTCTCTGTGGTTATTCGAGGCCAAGGATTGCCAGGTACACAAAGGACAAGAGGATAGAAAGGGCTAGAAGCAAAGGAGGGCTACAACAAGTCATGTATTTTGTTCTTGTTGTGTTGGGCATGTTACTGTTCAAACTAGTAGGGGTCCTAGGAGGGGATCCTATAGAGCAATTAGTAGGTCATGGGGCAACAATGGAGCAATAACCCAATGTGGTGATTCCTAGAGCCTATTCGCAAGAGAGACTCGGTTATGTGGCTTACTTGCCTAAGAAGCAAGGTGATGGGCTCTCTAGGAAGGGCTCAGAGGGTACTCAAGCCTAGGGTTTGAGAATATCTCTTTACAAGAGGCTTCCTAGGTCTAAGTATCCTTGTGGAGAAATTGATTTTATGTAGTACTTGTGGAATATGAGTTACGAGGTTGCAGGACCAGAAAGAAGCCAAGTGAACCCCAACTAGGTCGAGGGTATGGAGTTGATCACTCAAGGAGGGGCTTGACCTAATTGGGGAGGAGAATAGGATCAAAGACCTAATTTTCTTGAGATTTGAATGCTATAATCCCAATGAGGACACTAACCCAAAATCAACCTAGGGCAAGAGTTGGTATTGCGGCTAGCGCTTGCAATATCTCTGGATTTCACCATCGAAATTGCTTGAAATTTGGAGGACTTCTAGAGAATATTTCAACATAGTAGTGGACCAAAAATCAAGGAGTTTGGATGGCTACAATGAAATTTATGTGATGCCCTAGTGAGACCAAGCCCCAAATGGAGACCCACCTGTAATCATGCATAAGATCCAATGTGTCCCCTTGCTCTCTAATACAACAAATCATTAAAATAATCAAGTAAAAGAACTTACAAATCATGGAATCAATGGGGCACTTCATGGTGGCATGCCCTTCCATACGGGACTTTGGCATGTAAAAGTGTCTCCAAGCTCAATAAGGGGGTTAACCAAGGACCCTATTTGGTGGTTTCATCCTTTAAAGGGGGTGACATGTCCATGGTACATCGACCGGGTGGCAGGTGGCAAGTGATATAATGATAGTTTGGAGCAGGGATCAGGGGAAGGCTCCAAGCCACATGCCATGGTACGAGGGTAGGTATAATAAGGGAAGCCCACACCTGGGTATATTAGTGTAGGAGGGAGAAAACCGTGGTACATGGGTTACCTCGATCTTAGTTTTTACACCTTTCTTCATATGTCTTTTTCCTTTGACTGTTTTTTCTTCATAACTGCTTGGTGCTCCAGGTGATGAGAGCATGATGTGTAGGATATAACAGTAGATACCCCCTTTGAGGTGGGGTAGTTCATTACCCACCAGGGGTTGGGACAACCATGGGTTCCTTAATGGAGGGGGCTCATCTAAGGCCCATAGGAACTAGTGTGATGGTCATAGATAAGGTTATAGCTCATGTTTGGCTTCGCACACGTACTAAATTTGTATGTCTTGGTTATCTTTTGCATTTGTGGTACATTTCTTGTTGAGAGTGGCCAAATTATGCTTTTTCTTTTCTTTTTAGCTACATCAACCTTTGGGGCATTGTTACAGGCTCAATCGAAGGTGTGGACAAGGGGAGGTAGAGGCTAACCCTATGTGGACTCGGATGGGAAAATGATGAATGGGGTTAGAATGAGTGGAAGGTAGTGGTGTATATGGTGTTGGGAAGCGGGACCACAGAACGAAAATTGGGATTTCCCATGTAGGACCAACCCTAAAGCTAATGGCCAGTAAAGGAGATCCCACGAGACTAGGATACAAGGCTAACCACTAAATCGAGTGGAGGAGACGGGTACAGACCTAGTTCACTCTTTCCGCTGAATCCCCCCACCAATCCATGCCCAAAAGTACTTGTGATAAGTAAGGAGGCCCATCTTCAAACACGCGATCATAACAGATGTGCGAGGGACCACAAGGATGGATTGGGTGGCAGAGAAAATGTCTCATCGAGCTATATGGTGGAAGTAAGGGGCTGCAGGCTGCTGACTGAGGACCATCTTGGAGAGATTTTTCTCTTAGGTATATCACCCTCAAAGTGGTGGGTAATAGGGCATATTGAAAATATGATGGAATATATTGCAAGCCCTAATTATATAATATGCATACTAGGTATACTAGTGATTTGAAGTGCCATGATCCCTGGTATAGGAGCCCCGTGATTCTTTTATTAATGGAATAATAAAGATCGAGCTTTGAGCTCAATATCTCTTTGTACTTCATTGATTTCATTGCTGGATATTTTAAGCTGTGCAAAGTATTGTGTGTTGGGGTTCCTAGTGTGTTTGTGTTTGGTCAGCCATAGACTAGATCTAGGACCCAAGGAAAACTCAACATGTTATCAGAGCTACTTTGAAGAGCGCGTGGCTTAGAGTGTGCACATGAAGCAGAGTGAGCCAATGGAGGTTGTGTAGACTTAGAGGGAGTCTAGCTTCAGAGGGAGGCTGCGAAGGAACATCTACCCCCAATGGAAGTCTGAATCTTCAAGTTCAAGCAAGATAGAGGAGTTTTCAACCCATGCAAGGAAAATCATGAACCATGAGAGAACATTCATGGTGGTTCAAGGAAAAGACATGTTGCATGTGAGGACAATCATGCACCATGCCAAAGAAGATGTGGCACATGCAGGGACAGATATGGCTACGCAAAGGAAAGTCATGACTCATGCGAGTACGCTCATGGGCATGCAAGGAAAGTCATGGAGTTGGGGAAGAGTTGGAATAGAGCCAAAGGAGAGGCTTGTTGTACATAAGAGCGATGCGATTTCTCTTGTGCAAGGTGTGCCCTAGTGGAGGGCTAAGTTCTACTCATGGTGGTCGAGATCTACCCTTGAAAGAAGACCGTAACAAGTTTATCATATGTTCTATGAATCCGAGTCAGAGATTAACTAAGGAGCAATAGGGTTGTGGTTCTGGAGGGTTGGAGATCGAGTCGAGCTTGGTTTAGGGCTTGATCTAGGTGAATGTAAAAGATCTGTACCATGTTGCTGAAGTCTTTGAAGGAGATTGAGTGCCTTAGCCAGTGTGAATATAAGTACCGAAGGAGGGCCAACGTCGAGATAGAAGGGTACCCATGAGTGAGAACAGTGCTAAATCATGGCAATCAATCCTAGTGTGAACAAGCAAGCAAACGAAGGAGATCTGTATACCTTCAAAGAGGGACGAGTTAAATCTGGCTTGAGATTTGAGAGTTAGAGAAAGAGGCTGAGTTACTTTTGTATGTGTTAGAGGATCAAAAGAAGGCTGCTGAGTTAGTATTTTTCCGCTGGCTGATCAAAGGGAGGGTTGGTGTGAGGTTTTGCTGGAGAAAAGTGAAGAAGGCCGAGTTATGTTCACTGTACATGGTAGGTTGAATCCCTAGTTACAGGGCCGAAAAGCTACAGGAGTCTAGGAGTAGGGCTGAAAGGCCCTAAGGTCTCTGGAAGGCTAGATTGAGGTTTGTTTAAAGAGGCTGTGAGGTTGTAGACAATAGAACTGGAGGGCTGTAGGGCTTACGTGGCTTGTAAGAGCAGATCGAGTTGCCTCAAACCTATATAGAGGATAGCCAGCCCTGATCAACACCATACGTTTAGAATGTAGTATTGCCTCAAAACTGCATTAAGAATCGTCTTGACCTTAAAACATTAAGGTAATATTTGCAGTGGGAAATAAATGAACCAGACCAATGGCTGGTTTACAATGAAAAAAACAAAGAAATGGCAAACATACAATCCCCATAGGGTTCTCACCATACAAGTGAACCAATAGGGTTCTCACCATATCAGGACACATGGCCCAACAATCTTATTTTCTCTCATGATCGGACCATAGACAGAAATCCATATGTTTGCAATCTGCTTTTAATCGAAACATCTCTTTGATGCTTCACAGAATGGACAGATCCTTCCCAGATTCATGTCCTCCCTAAAAGAAATTAGAATCCCTGACCTGTTGCAAACCTGCCAAGAAATTTTTAGGCCACAAAACATAGTCGTTTTCATTTTCTGTTATTCCATGACTATTTTTCTGGAATTTTCATCTCTTCCGTTCTCTGTCCCCCTCTGTCTTTTCTTCCATCTCAATTAATGCAAACTCCCTTTCATCCTCCTCCCTGGCAAATTTTCCACTACAAATTTAACCATGAGAAACCATGAAAAACACACTAAATACCACGTTTGAATGCTTATTTAGCAACAACTAAATTTACATGTAGAAAAAATAAATTGACTTTTTGAGAAATAAAAAAGAAACCAATCTACCCCGCAAAGAATGACACTAAAGTTTAAACATTACCTTCATCTCTCTTCAGCTTGTATTCTACTAAATCCAAAGTCCATGTCACAGTTATCTTCATCATCCATATTCCTATACTTATTTGGATCATACCTGAAAGTATTAAGCAATTGTTAGGATCACATATATGAAAGTGAAGCAGACAATATTATAAAACCACAGTACCAAAGGCTAGATTTCAGTTTAAAGCCAAGCAGACAATATCATAAAACCAGAGTACCAAAGGAAAGTTTGGCATGCTAGAATCCCCTCTACCTATGGTTGAATATTACTCCAAGTTTTCTGGATTGATTGTTACCCCCAAGTCAACCTTGTTAATGTCAAGCGAAATGCCTATAGAGAGCAGACCACCTTGGTGACCATGGAGTGAGGAACAAAAGCCTGAAATTTTCAAATATAGCAGCAACATATTGGCACATATGCTTTTTCACGAGATGCTGGACAAGGGTTTATCCCCTAGTCTTATGGCATAAAATACAATAATTAAGGGGTTTTGTAGACAGGAAAGATTAGGTGAGGCTCTAAGATGCTTGGCTTTATGGTTGAAATTGGCATGGATCCATATATTATATCTTACAATATTTTGATAAAAGAATACCACAAGCTGGGTATGACAGAAGGTGCAAAACAACTTTATTCAGCAGCCATAAATAGGCAGAGCCTTGTTTTGAAGTTACTGTTCAATCACCAGAGATAAATGATGAATCACTGGGGCTTTGATGGATTGGTTTCTGATTTCATCCTCCCAGCTGCCCTTTCTTCCTGTCAGAAAGAAGTCAATTTTGTAAGCTCATGGATGAAGATTCATGACAATAAACGTAGCAATGGAGAAGAAATGAGAATAGCCTGTACCATAATTGAAAAATGTCTTCATTTGTTTGATTGAGTGGAGTTTCCTCGACAGACCTTGTCAAACTGCACTGAAATAGAGTTTTCTGCACATGCCTTGACTACACTGCCGAAATATGATAGTGAAATTTCTACTTGAACAACCAATCTCATCTTTTTCCATTCTTTCCATTGCTTTTCTAATTATTTTTTCTTATAATTTCATTTGCTTATTGATTCCATTTCTCAGAGTGGAGTGATGTGCATTATCTAGGCGAATTTTTGACAGCAGAGTCTATATTGACTGAAATTTTTGACTGAAATTGTAGAATATTGATTGTTTATAGAGTCCTGCCATTCAATTCATGGTATAATGCACCATTCAGAAAGTGCAATTGATATGATGTGTAAAAATCTCCAATGTGTACTTTACAAATCAGATAAAATGGTTTTAAAATGGAAACTGTAACTCATAATTGTAAAGAGGTGATAAGAATCTGATAGTTGGTATTCAAGCTGAAACACAACTTCACAATTGTGTAGCAATAGTTCTGATGATGGGAGTAGTAAATTAATGAATGCTTGCTGCTCAGTCCCTAATTTAAGTATTTTGAATCTATACGATTTACGAAATTGATGGGTTCTAGAATAGATAAGTAGAGAGAGATCTGTATTTTGGGTTGAAACATACAGGCAACTGGTCTTTTTGTTCTTGGTTTACTTCATCATTAAGTAATTTTTGAGTTCTTGTGAGAAGGCACTGAATCTTTGTGATACTATGACACTAGAAGGTAAGAAAAACATTGTTCTCATTTATGATAAATATTGTTAAATAATATGATGTTGTTCTGTACATGTTTATAAATCTTTTAGTTCTTGCTCGTATACCAGAAAACACAGGACTTAGAAAAATATCAAAATAGTAGGACTAAATACCACAGGGCATGTTTTTGTTAAAAAACAGGTCTGTAAACTTCAACGTTTCTTTTGGCTATTGGATCTGCCTATTGAATCCAATGGACCTAGACCTGGAGCTAGATTGCTTTGGGTATAAGGATTCACAAATATGGGAGAGAATTGTGTTGCTTTGAATTTTAAATGATTTTCTTGATTTGGAAGACAACCTGTGAAACATTTCCCAACTTTTGGGAATAGCTTGCAGGCCAAAAAGATAAACCATAAAGGAAACAAAAATAGAAAAGAAGGGTATGCCATGTGAATCCCGCCAATAGTTACCTGATAGAGAAATATACCTATCAATATTATGAAATACAACAGTCTAATAGAATCTTAAAGTACAAAAGTCTAATAGAATCTTCTAAGGTTGCTTGACACATAAAAAGTTACGATGGTCATATATCCTCTAAAGCTTCCCTTACATGCATCATTATATTATGAATATGGTGCTCAGCATGATAGTTTAATAATTAATCATTATTTGTTCCATATTTTCCATACCCGTGTTTTGCTTGGGAGTACTTGTGAGCAGTGCTTTAAAACTTGGACCAAGTTGACTCAGACTACCATGTCAACTTAGCTAAAAAGATAAACCGTAAAGGAAACAAAAATAGAAAAGAAGGGGTATGCCATGGGAATCCTGCCAATTGTTACCTGATAGAGAAATATACCTATCAATATTATGAAATACAAAAGTCTAATAGAATCTTCTTGCTTGAGACATAAAGAGCTACGATGGTCATATATCCTCTAAAGTTTCCCTTACATGCATTATTATATAATGAATATGGTGCTCAACATGATAGTTTAATAATTAATCATTATTAGTTCCATAGTTTCTATACCCCTGGGTTTTGCTTGGGAGTACTTGTGAGCAGTGCTTTAAAACTCGGACCAAGTTGACTCAGACTACCATGTCAACTTGGCTAACGGATTGGTTTAGAGGGCTAGTACCTACTCGTCCGAGTCGAACTAGTTTTTTACCAAACCACAAAGCATGACTTGGATGGTTCAATACCAAACCTGCCCAACTCAGCTGAGTCTGTACCTTCTTGGCCAAGTCAATTCTTGATGGAATAGGAATTTTGGCATGTTATGTTATGCAAAGGTCATTCTTTGGCCTATATTTTTGCTAATATTTTAGAGCAGAATTTTGTGGACAGAATTTTGGTCTTATTTCAGCCTCTTCGCAGTCCCTCCACTGACTTTTTCCTGTTTCTGCCAGCATGTTGTAAATCTGCCCAGCAAACCTGGGGTTTGAGACCCATTTAGTGTGCCTATGGCATGTTTATTCTAAGGGATTTTGGCAGTTTCCTCCTCCACTGTGTTGCTGGTACAAACATGTCAATTACATGCCACAACTTATGTTGCTTGTTGGATGTATTCTTGTCTGTTATCTTGGGATTCAGGCTGGGTTTCAGCCTTCACCCTGTTTGGCACATTTTTCTAGCCTAAGTTTGGCTGTTGGTAAGCCTGCTCATTTATGGTATTTATAAATTTTTGGGTTTATCTAGGATTGAAATTTCTGTGTGCAAGTAATGATTTCTCATATGTGTGGCTTGTTGAATGTTCCCACAACATATTAGTACTTATTCCCATTATAATTTTGGTGGAGTTACTCTAGGTTTATGTTCTGTAGATATTTGAAAGTTAAATTTTGGAGGGAGGGTATTACTTTTTGTCATTCAAAAATTATATTTTCCCAATCCTTTTTAAGGGTCCTTCCCACTCCAGAGGCCATTTAGAGCCTCACTGTTAATGTATTTTGTTGCTGATATAGGCCATTTAGAGCCTCAATGTTAATGTATTTTGTTGCTGATATGTATCGCACTTGGTTCCATTTTGATATATTCACCTTTACATGGAGACTAATGGTTTGGAATCTTCAAAATAAAGTTTTTTTAGACTAATGGTTTGGAATCTTCAAAATAAAGTTTTTTTAATTAAAATTCAATTATTATATGTATTTTTTAGTAAACTGAGTAATTGAAATCAGTCCTAGTCTGAGTCATTCTGAGTCCTAGTTGACTCTTGACTGATTCCGAGGTCAAGTTCATGTTTTAAAACATTGCTCAGGAGTGTGGCTATTTGGTGAAAAACTCTCATTGACCAAGTATTGAGCACTCAATACTTGCTGTACTTATGTGTGTTGGCAAGTTCTCTCAAGCACAGTGGAGTATGGTAAGTCTGAATGAGTCTGGCAGTTTTTGATGTTGCTGGTGGCTATGGGGATAAAAGATAGTTTTCACCTTGTCTTTTCCATTAAAACCCCTTGAGTTGAACACAAAATCATTTGTGAAAATTTTTGAAGGCCATTTGCAAGCAGATTTCAGGGTTTTAAGGAGAATTTCAAGTGATTTAACAGGCTGCCTGTAATCTTTTGGCCTTAAGGTGTAAGGTGATTTTCAGCTGGCAAAAGTTTTCAGTCAACTAGCAGTTATCTTCTTAAAGTTTTTTATCTTAGGATATTTTCTTCAAGTGCTTGGGAGTGCCAAGGAGCCGTCTAGAACCAACGTTGGAACATTTGAAGGCATTTTAGAATGGGTTTTGATGAGTATAACAGGAAAAATAGAGGCTACAACCCATGGCTGTGGGGCGTAGCAGTAATTAGTCAGGTGATTGGGCTTGCATTAACATGGAGACCCATGTTCAAAACCTCTTGAGTGGGTGTGAATGATTTTGACAGAATAGGGATGCCCCTCATAGCAAGGTCACTTAGTTACTATAATCAGATTTCCGAAAAAAAAAAATTGTGACTACATTTTGATACATAAGCTATTTCACATTCTCCCAAATTCCCATCTTTGAATTTTTACGTCAGTTTGGTTAAGGCTTGAAATTTGCTTCAAAACCATTATTAAAAACCTTAGACACTGTTGGCAATTTGGGATCAAGATTTGGGATAAAGATAAATTTGGAGGGTTCTTGGGTAAGATGTGAATGATGCAATCATAAACACATTTGGGATAAAGATAAAGTTGGAGGGTTCTTGGGTAAGATGTGAATGATGCAATCACAAATACACTGGGGTATAAACCAGCTTGTATGCTATGTGGCTACACTCTCTAACAACAATCTAGTTGTTTGTCCCAATAAGACATCTGAAATCATGATATAGGGATGCTTAGAGAAAAATGGAAAAAAAAGAAAAGTAAAGTAAAGATGCATGCAACAAGGATTGGGTAGTTGTTTGTCCCAATAAGACATCTGAAATCATGATATAGGGATGCTTAGATAAAAATGGAAAAAAAAAGAAAAGTAAAGTAAAGATGCATGCAACAAAGATTGGGTAGTTGTTTGTCTCAATAAGACATCTGAAATCATGATATAGGGATGCTTAGAGAAAAATGGAAAAAAAGAAAAGTAAAGTAAAGATGCATGCAACTAAGAATGGGAGAGAGGCCCTGGAAATTGAAATTGAGGTGAGTGAGGTGCCTTTAAAGAGTGTGTTAGTATCTAATGAAGAGTGTGTTAGTATATAATGAGTAGATGTCCTTTAGTTTCTAAAAGAGGTTTGAGGGGATTATTATTATTATTGCATTGTTGTATCAATTAAGAAATTCAAGTGAATGCAAAACAAGTGCTCAGACAGGTGTTCTAACCTTGAAAGGTGAAAGGTGTTTTTTAGGCTAAGAGGACGTTTGAGGGTATTATTATTATTACTATTGCATTGTTGTATCAATTAAGAAATTCTGGTGAATGCAAAACAAGTGCTCTAGCCTTGAAGCCTTGAAAGGTGAAAGGTGCTATTGAACAAAGAGGAGGTTTGAGGGGATTATTATTATTATTATTATTGCATTCTTGTATCAATTAAGAAATTCAAGTGAATGCAAAACAAGTGCTCATATAGGTGTTATAGACTTGAAAGGTGAAAGGTGTTATTGTGGCTAAGAACACAAAGGAATTAATAATTGTTAGTTTTTGTAGCATTGGATGTGTTCTAGTCACGAAACTTGGTGAAGGGCTAGAATACATGAGATTTCTATACCCTGGTATTTTTTTCAGGAAATTCCACCTAGAGATGGCTTAATTAGATTATTAACCTATTTTTTAATGTTTCCTAAGTCAAGGTGTGAATTCCCTAGAAACTCACATGGATCGACAAGGAAATGATTTGGCCCCTTGATTAAGATTTAATCTTCGCTGTTGGTACTCCAACAGAGGATTATAAGAAGTTGATGGGTAGATGGAGAATACACTTGTGGGGTTTGATTTTATTGGAAGTTCGATTTCCAGCAGTTGTCGGAAAGCCAGAGAAGGAAGCAGATATAGTGAGGGGCAGGGACAGTGTGAGGCTAGAGGAAGTTTTCCAGATACAACAAGTACATTTGCAGAGAGGCCAGAGTTTCTCCAGGAGGTTGTGCAGTCCTAGTGTAGAAGCCTCAGAGGGCATCTCGATTTGCGGAGAGGGCAGGCCCCAGTTGGACGACTTGCTTTTCAGAGGCAGATTAGTGCCAGAATTGCTCGGAGTGAGGGTAATTTCCCTCTAGATATTTTTGCTAGTATTTTCTCTGTAGGATAGCCAAATTTCAACATCCAAATTATTGTACTTAGAATTTCTCACTGTTGCATGATAATAAAACCCTCAACTGCTGCACTAGTTTTCCCAAGTTGGGTTGTTCGGGAGACATTTGTCCAATAATAACGGTGTCATATTTTTATGTGCGTGTGCTAGATTTCCTCAGTTTCCAGTGCTATTTTTCTTCCTGTGTTTATTTGTTAATATTGCAGCGTGTTTATTTCGATGTTGCCGTAGTATTATACTAAATAAATAATTTATTATTTAGAAGAAATAATACCAGTTGCTGCAATAGGATTTCAGTATTGAATTTTTCGTAATAATATCGAAGCCCATGTAATTTTACCCTAAGGGAAATATCTTAATTATGTCAATTAGTGATTTTTAAAATATTTCCTAAGTCAAACTTTTAGGGAAAGTGAATAATTAATTGAAGTTAGTTGGGAAAGATTGATTTACCTCTAGAAGCTTGTGGAAAGTTTCTAAGATGATCTTAGCCATTGATTGGATAAGTGAAATCGTGGCCATTCATTCGTGAATGAGATATTATAAAGGAGATCGATGGGCAACATTGTAGATTAATTGAGAGGGTGATTTTCAGAGATGCCACAAGGGTTTCAAGGGTTTTGGTTGCAGTGATTAGGAGAAAGTTTCTAGAGTTTATTCTTCGTAGAGGTTTCTATTCTTGAGTGACAACAAGAGGTCGAATTATTTTTGTAGGAGGTCGAATTTGCGGGTATACGTGAATTGCCAAAGCGAATTCCCAGAGGTAGTGCGAGTTGATGGGAAAGCTAGATTGAGACTTCCAGTGGTGGTGCAAATTGTGGGAAGAGTAGTGTGATTGTAGGAAAGGGAAATGCGAATTGCAGGAAAGGCAATTCGAATTTCTAGACACTGCTAGATTTCCAGTGCAAATTTTTGGAGGCTTCTAGTGTGAATTGCAGGAAAGGGCCAAATTGATTTGCAAAGGGAGATAGTGAAGTTTCCCAGTTCGATTTGTTCAAAAGTAGAGATAAAAATATTGGCAGAGCTTTGATAGTGATAGACAAGTAGTTGTAATTTCTCAATATCAATTTTTGCTAAAGATATTAATTAAAATGCTTAGATTTGAATTTTTTCTTCCTCCCTTTGGGGTTTTTCCAGGGACGTTTTTGTCCAAACTACTGGTGTAAATTGTGTGATTGGTTTTTCATATATTTCCTATAATTTTATTTTGTGATTGGTGCTTTCATGTTATTATTTACTCCCCGTAGAAGAATCAATTTGTTGTGAACAGATAATAAGAAATAATTAACTGGCTTAAAAACGCCTTTGGGTTAGTCAGGCAATTTGCTGTGAACAAATAATAAGAAATAATTAACTGGCTTAAAAACGCCTTTGGGTTAGTCAGGAATTTCACAAGAAGCGTAAGTATGTTGGAATTTGGGTAGCTTGGAATGTATTTATGAGTCGAGAAAACCCACCAATTAACTGGCTTAAAAACGCCTTTGGGTTAGTCAGGAATTTCACAAGAAGCGTAAGTATGTTGGAATTTGGGTAGCTTGGAATGTATTTATGAGTCGAGAAAACCCACCAAAGTATGTTGGAATTTGGGTAGCTTGGAAGGTATTTATGAATCGAGAAAACCCACCAAAAGTAAGTTGGTTGGGCAAGTTACGCAAGTGGTTGGGGTTTTGACCCAAAGTAGTAGGCTTGAGACCCAAGTTAATATAAGGGTTTGCCTAAGAAACCTTAAAAGTAAAGTATAAATAAGAAACTTATGAGAGGTCATTTCATTCATAACAATCCATCTTGTGAGAACAATAAGCCCAAGAGAAGCTGCAAATCTGCAGCTAGGACAAGGACAAGCAAGAAGTTCTGAGATTTCTATTTGAGGAAGAGGTTAAGCCATGTTTTTTTGTTTGACATTGTGTGTTTATTTGAGGAAGAGGTTAAGTCGAGTTTCTGTTTCTCTCTTGAAGAGGGGGAATGAAGCCCTAGAAGGAGGCAGGTGACCTCATATTTGTCATAGGTAGAGTAGTAGGGTTGTTAGGCCTCATTTTTGTGAATAGAAGGGCAGAGGTATAGAGGGATGTAGGTAGAAAATACTAGGCTGCAACATGTTTGAGGTAGGTTGCATGCAGAAGAGAGGGGTTGAGAGGCCTTAGGGGCTCATGGAGCAAGTCTGAGGTGCCCTAGGCCTGTGGAGAGGCCAGAGAGGCAGTGAAGGAGGACTTGTTCGTGAAGAAGGGTTGTTGAGTTTCTATTAATGAATTTTGGTTGGTGGAGGAGTATCAACTAACAAGGCTTATTCTGTCTATGCTTTGTGAGGGAGATTCGAGCCCTTGAAGAGGGTTGGTTGGACCCCTGTGTAAGCCATGACCCCTGCCAAGGGGGCTTGATTTGAGCTGCCGAGGTGGCAAGGGGGCTTGGCTGTAGGTTCAGGCTGGCCGCAAGATGGTCTAGCCCTAGTGTAAATTTTTGTAGATGCTCTATGCTTGATGCAACTTTACTTTTATAACAGCAATCACATAAACAGTTAAGTAAAAATGCCGATAGAACATACCAGTGGATCTATAGAAGACAAACCAAAAAGAGGAGAATGTGTTGGTGTGTTACGGCGGTTAGCAGGATGCTTCAACCAGCAAAGTCTTCTTGGTCGGCCAACCCAAAATGTGTCACAACAGTCCTCAAATCAATTATCCAGTCAACTCAAAGTTAACCCCAAAAAAGTCAATGCAGTCCAGAAAAAGTCAACACAGGGCAGCAACAATAAAGTCAACGCAACTCCAACTTCGGTCAACCTTTTGACCTCAATTTTTGTGCCAATGAGTACGGCCTTCAAAAATCGAACTCTCCACAAAATTTCAGCTCAAACGGACCATGCGTTGACCAAAGTCAACGCTAGTCAAACTTGCCAGAAACCCTAACTGCAGAAAATTTCGTCCAGAAACCCTAACTGCAGAAATTTCGTCCTTTTTCCAGCTGCAGCTACTTCGTCCTTTTCCCACGTGAGAACTACTTCTTAGATGCTCGTATCCAATGAGAAGTGTGTGGATGAGATGAGTGAAAAGCTCTCCAATGTTGACTATATTTATATCCATCGTTGAGGTGTGTGACACATCTGTTGGGGGTGTAAAACCTTAAGGCCAACCTGCACTTAAATTTATTATAAATAATAAATTCAAAATAAATGTTCTGCTCATCAGATTAAAATCAATTTTATATCGATTTTACACCTCTCCGAAAGAGGAATCCAATACAAATATTGAAATCTTCATCTGAGCATCACAAGATGGAGTTTGGACCTAGTTGTCCAAATTTAACACTCCCTCTCAACTAGGGAGAACTCCATCCACCAGTGCAATCAAACATCGTGCGTCATCCCGCCGTAACTTGCTTTGATGGCCTCTTTATTTCAGAACAGAAGTGGGTCAGTCACAAAGACATCATCCCGTGACTGACAAATTCAGCCCAGAGGTCCGAAACCTCTATCAGACTCACAAAGAGTCTCCAACCAACCCGAAGTTGGTTCATCTAACCCGAAGTTAGGCGGAGGTCCAAGACCTCACTAGACTTGATCCCAGATCAAGTGGTTGGACCGTGCCATCCTAGATAGAGAGTACGACAATCTCTGATGCGTCCATCAGTCTTTGCTACTAGTCTCTAGCTTTTCCCATCTCATTGGCCAAATGAAAGGTACTTCCCATGAGCCCTGAACTCAATGGGTAGGATGCATACAGGGCACAAATAATGAGAGGTGAACCAACTCAATAATCACAACGGTGGGGGCCGTGACAACTGATTTGTCCTTCGGTCTTGGAACCACATCCCAGACATCATTCTTCATTATGGACTCATATTCTTCGTGCATAGCATCCTTCCAGACTTGATGCTTTACAACTTCCTCAAAAGATCCAGGTTCAGATTGTACAATAGTACTCATGGCAGCCAGATACCCTTGGTATCTACACGGCTTCTTGCTTTCTCGAAATGTCCCCCACGGGGCAGCATGTCCCTCGGCATCTTCGAGAGTGTCCTTGAGCCATGATGGTCTCTTTCTCAGTGAAGGAGATGGATCGATTGGGTCCATTGGTCCTTCAACATCAGGCATTGTCTCATCCTGCGGTTCTTCTTGATTTCCAGGCCTTGCTTCAGGATTTTCCTCAGATCTCGAAAGATCTACTACTTTCTTCAGGGAAGCATCTTCGTCAAAAGTGACATCATGGCATATCTCTACTTCCCTTTGACCAGGTACATAGACTCTATAGGCCTTAGAAGTTTCGCTGTAGCCCACAAACATTCCTTTCTTCCCAGAAGCATCCAACTTACTTCTCTTTTCTTTTGGCACATGAAAATAAACAGGACATCCAAAAATTCTAAAATGTGAGACGTCAGGTTTCTTACCAGTGAAAACCTCTTCGGGAGTTTTGGAGTCCAGGGCGGAATGAGGGTATTGATTTTGAATGTATACAGCAATATTCGCAGCTTCTCCCCACAGAAACTTCGGTAGACCCTGGTCACATAGCATGGCACGGGCAGCTTCCACAATGGTCATGTTCTTTCGTTCAGCAACACCATTTTGCTCAGGAGTATAGGCAGTAGTAGTCTCCCTCTTAATGCTAGCTTCTTTGCAAAAGTCCTTGAACTCATTTGACTCATATTCAGTGCCATTGTCGGTCCTCAAAATCTTGATCTTCTTCCCTGTCATATTTTCCACCAAGGCTTTGAAGGCACGGAACCACATGAAAGCCTCATCCTTCTTCTTCAAGAAGTATATCCAGGTTTTGCGGGAGAAATCATCAGTGAATGTCATATGTGGGAGAAGTCATCAGTGAATGTCATATAGTAAGAACATCTTCCCAGGGATATCACGGGTAGCATACCAGATAGATCAGAATGGACTAGTTGCAAAATATCAGATGTGTTTATGACACTTGAGGGGAAAGGTCCCCTTGTATGCTTTCCTTCGGCACCTTGTATGCTTTCCTTCAGCACAACCCTTACATACACCTTCATGATTATTTCCAAAATCGGGCATCCCTGTCACCACCTTCCTTGCTTCGGGAAGGGCCTTGTAATGAAGGTGTCCAAACCTCCGGTGCCATAGTTCAGTTTGTCGGATAGTATCACATGTCATAGCTCCTAGTGGACTTTCTTCAACCTGGTAGAGTGTTCCAACTCTAAAACCAATCACGATAGCTTCCTTGAGATTCTTCTTCCACATGCGCACCTTTCCATCAGTGAATGCCACATTGAAGCCTTTGTCTTCGATCGCTGATATAGACACAAGGTTCTTCTTCAATTTTGGTACATAGAGTACATCCTGCAAATGTAGGACTTGTCCTTGAGACAAGTGGAGGGTCACAGTCCCTGTCCCTTTCACGGGATATGTGGCATTATCTCCAAGGATAATTTCCAGATTAATATCCTTCTCAACCATGTCAAAGAGTGCTTCCTTGAACCTAGTGATGTGTCTTGAGACACCACTATCTATCAGCCAAACATCCATAGTGTCGGGCGAGGATGCAGCAGAGAGGGCAGATACAAGAATGTATTCATTTATTTTATCAACAACATTTGACTCCTCATACCTGGAGTTTTGAAAGGTTGATTGTTTCCGCTAGAGGGAGCCTTCCTCTTTCCTTTGGACCTGTCGTTTCTTTGATTTCCATTCCTCCGGTTGTTGTTGTTGTCATCACTATTGGGAGAATCCTTCTTGAAAGGACATTCTCTAGCATAGTGACCAGGCCTATGACCAGTGAAACACTTGCCCTTCTTTCCTTGGGCCCTTGCTCTTCCTTTGTTCTTAGGACCACCAGAGTTCTTCTTTCTAGAATGAGCAGCGTAGGCAACATTTCCGTCATTTTCGTATTCCTTCATTCTTGTCTCTTCTTGCATGCATCTTGACAGTAGCTCGTCAAAGTTAGGAATTGTATTATTATTGAGAATGGTAGTGTTGAATACTTGCCATTCATATGGGAGCCCTCCAAGTGCGGTGAGTACCATCTCATGATCAGCTATTGTCTCCCCAATAGCCAGCAAATTGTTCCTGATCTCGGTCAGTTTCAGAAAGTATGTTTGGACAGATTCATCCCTGCCTTTCTTCAGATTCTTCAATTGATTCTTGAAGAATAACACCTGGTTTGCATTGTTTACTTTGAACATTTGTATCAGCTTATCATACATCTCTTTGGATGTGCCTAGCTCAGATATGTAGGCAACCAAACTTTTATGTATGGATTCCATGATCATTAGCTTTGCTTTGATCTCCCCCTTCTTATACTTGGTTTTAGCAGCAGCAGTAGCAGTGGATGGAGGTTCTTGTATCTTACCCAATACATAGTCCATGAGATCATGGTCTTCCAATTTGAGATCTAATATCATCTTCCAAGCATGAAAGTCATCCCTTCTAGTCAACTTGTCATCCTCCTTGAAGCCATAACTTGTGGAACTCATTTTTCTCAGTTGGTGATTGCTATAAGTTAGGGCTTGTCTTCACCTTAGCTCTGATACCATGTAAATTTTTGTAGATGTTCTATGCTTGATGCAACTTTACTTTTATAACAGCAATCACATAAACAGTTAAGTAAAAATGCTGATAGAACATACCAGTGGATCTATAGAAGACAAACCAGAAACAAGAGAATGTGTTGGTGCGTTACGACGGTCAGTAGGATGCTTCAACCAACAAAGTCTTCTTGGTCGGCCAACCCAAAATGTGTCACAACAGTCCTCAAATCAATTATCCAGTCAACTCAAAGTCAACCCCAGAAAAGTCAATGCAGTCCAGTAAAAGTCAACGCAGGGCAGCAACAATAAAGTCAACGCAGCTCCAACTTTGGTCAACCTTTTGACCTCGATTTTTGTGCCAATGAGTATGGCCTTAAAAAATCGAACTCCACAAAATTTCAGCTCAAACGGACCATGCGTTGACCAAAGTCAACACTGGTCAAACTTGCCTAGAAACCCTAACTGCAGAAATTTTGTCCTTTTTCCAGCCGCAGCTACTTCGTCCTTTTCCCACGTGAGAACTGCTTCTTAGATGCTCGTATCCAATGAGAAGTGTGTGGATGAGATGAGTGAAAAGCTCTCCAACGTTGACTGTATTTATATCCATCATTGAGGTGTGTGACACCTCTGTTGGGGGTGTAAAACCTTAAGGCCGACCTGCACTTAAATTTATTATAAATAATAAATTCAAAATAAATGTTCTGCTCATCAGATTAAAATCAATTTTATATCGATTTTACACCTCTCCGAAAGAGGAATCCAATACAAATATTGGAATCTTCATCTGAGCATCACAAGATGGAGTTTGGACCTAGTTGTCCAAATTTAACACCTAAGAGCAAGGTCAAGGGGCTATAAAGCCTAAACAAACCTAGTCAAAGTTAATTGAAGGTAGCCTGAGTCTACCGGGAACAAGAACAAGGCTGAATGTGAGGGCTGAAGTGTGGCCAAGGTTGACAACATGGAGGGACTTAGGCTGCGGGTTCGAAGTTGCAGGGAAAGGAAGTATGCTAGGTGGGCAGCAAGGATGACAATGATGTAAAGGAGCAGATCATGCACAAAAGAAGCTTGTAGCAGCCAAAGGACAGGAGCTACAACAAGGTACATCGAGGGAAAAAAAAGGACAGAAAGGATTGAAGCTAAAGGACTGCGACAACAAGTTGTTTTTGATGGGTAGATTGAAGGCCTAAAGGATCAAACCTCAAGCCCCTAGATTTTGAATACTATGTATATTAGTTTGTATCAAGTTTCATAGAGGGCCATGATCCCTGGTATGGGAGCCCTAATGTTTTCTTATTAATGGACTAATGAGAAATGACATTTGGGGCATATATATCTATGTACTTTATTGTTTCATTATTGTTATATTTCCACATTGCAAAGCACTTTTGTGTTGGGCTTCTCTAGTGTGTTGTGTTCCTAGCTAGGGTACATACTAGACCTAGAGGGCATGAAACCTAGAGGGCATGAAATTTGTACAAAGTATAATCTATTGGCTAAAAATGCACAATCAATATATTATACTACAAAGTCTCATTTTCATGGTTAAGGATATTAATCATATTAATCCATTATGAAACCTTTTCACATGGGAATTCTAAAAGTTAGAATTGATTAAAGAAACAAAATTGGCTCTCAAAGAGAGAGAGGTGAGAGAAGAAAGAAACAGGTGAGTAGGTCAAAAGGTATGCAAATTTACCATTGATTTTGATTCAACACAAGGAGGGAAGGAACGCAGGTAATAGGAGAGGAGAGAGATTTTTGGAGATATGTTAGCTATCTTGACTTGTGGTCCCATTGTCATTTAAGTCATTTATTTATCACCCTTCATTAGTTTTTGTAACTAGCATTGAAGAGCGATGACTAGGCTTGTGGTCCAACTCCAACATTTCATTGGTTTAGGGGCAACTAATCAAAACCCTACTCCTATATATTCAAGGTTGTCTCATTTGTGAAACACTAGAAAAGATGAATAAAGCAATGCTTTAGAGAGGAGTTTTCTACCTGTGGGGGTTTCTCTACTAAATATTTAGTGTGGATCTTTATGTGTTGTGCAAAACTCTGTAAAAATATTTTCACATGATTATTAAAACATTTGTTGAGACTCTAGTGATATTTTCACTTGATTATTCCAACTTTAACATGGTATCAGAGCATGGTTTACTAACATGACATCAGAGCTTCAATACATCGCCCCACCACTTGCACTCAAGCTCACCATAGAGATCAAATTATTTTCACCCATCTGACAATGACATGAAGAATTGTCTATTTCTAAAGTTATATTCTAGACAAATGAGGATTTCAATCTTTGTTTAATTACAATGCATTTCAGTTTACACATTTTGCACATCTAAGCTTGGGCATATTTCCATTTGTTTTTTGTTGTTTCTTTTAGAGAAAAGGCTTCAAATTGAATAGAGCTTACTGTTTTGAGCTGCTACAAAAAAAACGTTCCCTACTCTTCAGTTCCATTCACCTACTTTTGTGGTCATTCATCTTCTTACCTACACTCTTTGAATATTTGCCTGAGGGCAATTTTTTTTTGTGTTTTCATTGTTTCTATGATTTGCATTAGGGAAAATTTTCTTTAGGAATGTTTCTCCATGCCTTCTCCTGAATTTTCCCTTAAAGTTTCTTTTTCTAACAAAGATCATTGAGATTTTAAAGCAAAATTCAAGCTTAACATAAGAGATAAAATTGCTTTTGAAGGTTCAAAAGCAAATCCCAGACAACCTCTTTCTAAATGTTGGCCTATTGGAGCAAACATATGAATAAAGCTTTAGGGTGGAGTTTTCTATCCCATGAGAGTTTCTCCACAATAAATACGGTGTCAATCTTTACATGTGTTCTGCAATATGTGTGAATACTCTACCTTCCTTGTGGAATTTTCATGTTTTCTAGCTTCAACATCGCATCAAAATAGATTTTTCGTATGCTAACTTCAACATGGTATCAAGGCATCTTTTTCTAACAATGATCAATGCGATCTTAAAACCAAATTCAAGCTTAACATGGCATATAAAATTATTCTATAGAAAATTCAAAGGAAAATCCCAGACAATCCCTTTCACTTGGCATGCTGAAGTTACTAGCTTAGTGGAAAGACTAGTTATAGAATGAAGTACAAGTTGGCTAATGGATATAAATGGATTTCAAGCAAGCCCAAACTTGAAGCCAAGCTCAACAAAATCTGGAGTACAATGCCAACAAGAAAACTTGGCTTTATTAGTTGAAATCTATTTGGAAAATGCATTTAGAAACGAAAATGACATATTTTGCTTGGTGCTTAATTCATGGAGTTTGCTTATAGGGCAATACTTGAAATACCTAGGTATACTATAGCACCATTATGCAAAACGATTGGCCCAAACACTTGTTCTAATATTCTAACTATGTTTAATCTCCCTATTCTTGCTAAATTTTCCCCAAAGTACCATTTCTATGCTAATTTTCCCCCAAATAATATATCCCAAGGAAAATTATCGTGCACTTCTCCTCATTCTCCTCATTTTGAGGATGGTACTTGTTACATCAAATTCTTGCACATCTTGAGATAAAGTCCAAAAGTCCACATGTGAAACCCACTACAGCTCAAAGGGGGCCATTGTCACCTCACCAAGCCTTTTCTTGCTTTTGGGTTTGGTAGTTCTAGGATATGGGCTCAAAAGTTCTTGTAGGTTTTCTAAAGGCTAATTAAACCAATTGAGTCTCAAATAGGTGTCCTCAAACACATAGTTTAGTCAATATGTGTGTGTGTGTGAGAGGGGGGCATATGGAGTCAAGGAATTAAACAATTTTGGGGTTTCCTTGGAGTCATAATTAGATCCAAACAAACTATTGCAAGTAAACTAACTTAACCTAGGGTTTGAGATCTATGGTCCAATTTTTTTTGGATGATTAGGGGAAACTTATAGGTATCTCTATTTGCTCTATTTCTCTATTAAGGGTGTATCTCAACATGGGATAATGAAGCAAATACCAAATAAACTAAAGAGGATGGTACTTGTTACATCAAATTCTTGCACATCTTGAGATAAAGTCCAAAAGCCCACATGTGAAAACTACTGCAGCTCAAAGGGGGCCGTTGTCACCTCACCAAGTCTCTTCTTGCTTTTGGGCTTGGTAGTTCTAGGATATGGGCTCAAAAGTTCTTGTAGGTTTTCTAAAGGCTAATTAAACCAATTGAGTCTCAAATAGGTGTCCTCAAACACATAGTTTAGTCAATATGGGTGTGTGTGTGAGAGGGGGGCATATGGAGTCAAGGAATTAAACAATTTTAGGGTTTCCTTGGAGTCATAATTAGATCCAAACAAACTATTGCAAGTAAACTAACTTAACCTAGGGTTTGAGATCTAGGGTCCAATTTTTTTGGATGATTAGGGGAAACTTAAAGGTATCTCTATTTGCTCTATTTCTCTATTAAGGGTGTATCTCAACATGGGATAATGAAGCAAATACCAAATAAACTAACTTAGCAAATGAACATTTTTCCCATTAAACTTAATGCCACGATAGGTCCAATAAATCAAATAACTTACTTCACCATGCATCACCTAAGATCCACAAGCATACAAGAAAGGAGATCACGTCACATCACAATTCTAGCCAAGAAAATTAACTCAACTCATCCATCCATAGCCAAATTATAAGAGATAAAATCACACAAATTTTAGATGTCCAAAGGGATATTTTCCCCAAATCCAACCATGAGAAAATGAGAGGATATTATAAGAGATAAAATCACATAAATTTCAGATCTCCAAAGGGATATTTTCCCCAAATCCAACCATGAGAAAATGAGAGGAAGTACGCCTCTATTTATAGATGAGGTGATCAACTTCCATCACATTAAAATATTAATTTCCTAGGCTAAAATTCCCTATCTAGGCAATAAGTGTTTTTCTTCAATTAATTAATCTAAAATCAAATTTTAGGGGCATTCACATTACATGTACAAAAAGTTAAAAACTAAAGGGGGAAAGCCCTTAACAATGACCCATCTCCAAAAATAAGGGGGCAAGGGTGCTTTGGTGCAATTTATAGTTTCCATAGACCCTTCAATGCGCAAGGGATTTTCAATAAATCTTCAAACTTTGCCATGAAAATCTCCATATGGGCACATAAGCCCCTAGTGGGAATGACCTCTTCTACAAATGGGTAAAAATGACTTCAAAATTGCCCAAGGTCTCCTTTCTTCCTTTCACAAGTGGACACATAGGCTGCTCCCAAATGATAATTCAACCATTCCCATGCCAAAAAATGGGTTTCCAAGAAGCCACATGCTTAGCCCTCAAAGGATCTTCAAATGTGCAACAACAGACACTCTCACAAACATGTGCCCCCCATATGTCTGTAAACAACACAAAAATTAACTATATAACCTACAAGCTAGTGCCCCTTCATGTTGTTGTTAAAATAGAATTTGTGGTTATTCTTACACATCCAACTAACGTGGGTAATCTTCTCCAACTGTGTACAAAACTTGATGTAGATATTTTTTCCAAGCATGCTACAGATGTAGGCTTCGAATATACAAGTGGTTTGATTTAAATCTGGTAAGATTGCTTCAACACCTTCGAATATACAAATGGTTTGATTTAAATCTTGGAATATTGCTTCAACACCTAAACATACACCAGGTCTCCAACAGACAAGAAAAATGCTACCGTATTCATATCCAAACATGGAGAATGAGAACTAGGAAATTCTTTCCTCCAATACTATTTGTTCCAAGTCATCCTCTATTTTAGCATCTACATTAGTTAACAATATGTCCTATCATAAACATATTCTACGTTCAAATATAAAACTTCATCAAGGTTAGATGACTTTGCATTGCTTTCCAAAAATGGGTTTCCAAGAAGCCACATGCTTAGCCCTCAAAGGATCTTCAAATGTGCAGCAACAAACACTCTCCTAAACATGTGCCCCCCAAATGTCTGTAAACAACACAAAAATTAACCATATAACCTACAAGCTAGTGCCCCTTCATGTTGTTGTTAAAATATAATTTGTGGTTGTTCTTACACATCCAACTAATGTGGGTAATCTTCTCCAACTGTGTACAAAACTTGATGTAGATATCTTTTCCAAGCATGCTACAGATGTAGGCTTCGAATATACAAGTGGTTTGATTTAACTCTGGTAAGATTGCTTCAACACCTAAACATACACTAGGTCTTCAACGGACAAGAAAAATGCTACCGTATTCATATCCAAACCTGGAGAATGAGAACCAGGAAATTCTTTCCTCCAATACTATTCGTTCCATGTCATTCTTTGTTTTAGCATCTACATTAGTTAACAATATGTCCTATCATAAACATATTCTACGTTCAAATATAAAACTTCTTTAAGGTTAGATGACTTTGCATTGCTTTCCAAACTGTCAATACAATCATCAAAAAATATTTGTCCACAAAGTCCCACCACTTTTAATGAATCTAAAAAATATTTGTCCACAAAGTCCCACCACTTTAATGAATCTCCAGATCCTTTAGTCGCAATTCATCATGATCATGTATTTCAATCTACCTAGGAGTTTTCTATGACCAATTCTCATGAATTGAAGATTCAACATGCAAAATTATTAAAGGTAAATCTAGAACAAGTTTTGTAAGTAACCTTTAGCTTTAACATGGGACAAGTGTCCTTCTCAAGGGCACTTCCTCAACATGTCACAAAGTCCATGCCTTGTGTTTGATTGCTCTAGAAAACAATGAAATGCGCTAAATTTATCACCAACATAAAAAATGAGATCTTCCAGCTATGAACAACCCCAGGGTTTGAATCAAGGCTTGTTATACTGCTCCCATATTCAATATCATAACCTGGAGTGTTAACCACAAGATTGTAAGAAAAGTGGTTCACCTTTTCAGAAAGACAAACATCTTTTACTTCTTGAATTATCACAATCATGGTTCTTTTTAGTCCTAAAATTCAAATGTTGTTCAATTTTGTAGTCTAGAAATCCACTTTCCTCATCAAAACAACCATGTAAACTATCCTTTGTATTTGTGTTAATGTGATAAAAAGACAAATCAGGGGTTAAAAATGGCTCATTTTCAATATTATTACCAGATTGATTATCTTTTGGCTAAAAATATCACAAATTTGTTTGATCATTATGATTCCATTGGAAACCTTTGATTTGTCATCCTTGGACATGGGGCCATGGCCATGTAAATAAACTAGTGCAAACTGCTTAAAATAAGAATGAAAATCATACTCAGTGGCTGGACCACACTCTTCAACATTGGGTTGTTCATCATTAAATGGATTAGGCTCTAAAAGTAATTTTGACCTAATATACTCATGACCAACTTGCTCCCTAATGGTTTCTTTTAACTTAATATACTCATGACCAGCTTGCTGCCTAATGGTGGGATGGTATGTAACATCACACACGGGTTGATCATCATTAAATGGTTTAGACTTGGAAAGTAAATACCTATTATACTCATGACTAGCCTCCTCCCTAATGGTGGGATGGTCTGCAACATCACACTCATAGTTGTAAAAAATGAGGATGCCCTAAAACTCATGAAATATGGCCGTGGATTTCCTTGCAAAGTTTGTATGTATCACCTGGCACCAAGCTCTATATCTAGGCTTGTGCTCCTAAGATAGTTGTCATGCCATTATTCTTTTGGAACATGAGGATCATTGCTATGTGTTACATCTTCTTCATCAATTCCTTCATCATCTTCAAATTTTGGGCTAACTTCATTCAGTTGTAAAAACAACCTCATCTCTATTTTCATTCATAGGAAACCCATGATCATGGTTTGGCATATCAATTGAAAAACTTTGTTTTTTTTCCAAGGGGATCTACAAGACCTTCCTTCACCAATGCTTTATCTTCAAATAGTTGTCCCCTTTCATTCTTTGGAAGAACGAGCACATCATCAAATTTTGGAAGAAAAAACAGTAGTTTTCCTCCAAATTAAGGGTGCCATTTTCTTCAAGGGCTCTAGATAGACATTCTTGTGTATCACAGTGATCATCAAATTTTGGAAGAAAAAACACTAGTTTTCCTCCAAATTAAGGTTGCCATTTTCTTCAAGGGCTCTAGATAGATGTTCTTGTGTATCACAGTGATCATCAAATTTTGGAAGAAAAAACACTAGTTTTCCTCCAAATTAAGGGTGCCATTTTCTTCAAGGGCGCTAGATAGACGTTCTTGTGTATCACAGTGATTGGCCTTGAGAAACATGAAGAAGAGGTCCTCTTCCATCTTGAACACAGACAACTTTCACATGACAATTTAAATTTGCAGACTATAATTTTTACCTTTCACAATGGAGTCGTCAAGGTGAGTTGTCAAATGCCTTTACAAGAGTCACCCTACGGGCATCAAATCTTCAAAATCTTCAAAGAACAAGGTCTTCATTATACCAATGGAGTCTTTTTTAAAGAAAGATCTTCAAGCTTGAACCTCAACACCATAAGCATCCATGAAAAGAGATCACATCACATCACATCACAATTCTAGTCGATAAAAGTAACTCAACTTGTGTATCCATAGCCAAATTATAAGAGACAAAAGAGCACATGCAAGGAGTTGATTACCTCATAGGTCGAGGTGCTTTCAATGGAGTGTCGTCATGTTAGAATTGAGCCAAAAGGGGACTCCATGAATGGAGTGCACGAATGAGAGGAGTTTGGTTGGCATAGAAGTGGTTGGCACAACTTCCAACCACATATAATGTATGGGGGTTTAGATCTAGGTAGACATGGGAAGAGTATAGTAGCCAACAAAGTGCCTACACAAAGTGGTCAAGTAGTAGTAGTTGGCCAACACACAACAACATGGTTGATAGGGTCTATCCCGATAATTGCAAGTACAAGAGTCCAGGAAGGGGCTGTAAGGAAAAGATGTGTTGACACAATTGCTAGGGATTAGAGTGAGGTTTCGAGTTGCTAGCCAATAGGTGAAGAGATATTTCCACCAGAGAAAGAAAACAATTGACAGGTCAGAGTGGCGCAAGGAACTACAGGGTGCAATAGTTGCATAGAATAGAGGTGCTAGTAGCGCTATTAGGTAGACTGTCTTAGGTTATAGTAAGGTGTTTGGGTGTGTGTTGTGACAATAAGCCATAGTCTTTGGGTGTGTGTTGTGACAATAAGCCATAGTATGGGGGGGAAAATTGTTTGTTACTACATAATTATATGGTTCTATGTTCATTTCTAGTTAACTCATTTGTTGCTTCATCATTAAATCATGTGTTTTTTGAAATGTAGATGTAGTGCAAATTAAGTAAGGCATAGTATGGGGGGCAAACTTGTTTGTTACTACATAATTATATGGTTCTATGTTCATTTCTATTTAACTCATTTGTTGCTTCATCATTAAATCATGTGTTTTTTGAAATGTAGATGTAGTGCAAATTAATATAGATGTTCTAACATAGGTGTTCTAGGTGAAGGAACACTGGTGAAATTACTATTTATAAGATTAATATAGGTGTTCTAGGTGAAGGAACACTAGTGAAATTACTATTAGCAAGTATGGGGGTCAAACTTGTTTGTTACTACATAATTATATGGTTCTATGTTCATTTCTATTTAACTCATTTGTTGCTTCATCATTAAATCATGTGTTTTTGGAAATGTAGATGTAGTGCATATTAATATAGGTGTTCTAGGTGAATGAACACTGATGAAATTACTATTTTCTTAGTATGAGAGAGATGTGAGGCACCATAGCAAAGGTATAAGCAAAGATAGCGGGTGAATTAATTTTGTTGTAAAACAAGTGTAATGGGCAAAGGGAGAGGAGGTATATATGAGGGAATTTGCTTCCTCATGCATAGAGGAAAACAAGGTATGTATGGGATGGCCTTGTTTGTTACTACAAAATTATATGGTTCAAGTCCATTTTTTATTTATGAGGGAATTTGCTTCCTCATGCATAGAGGAAAACAAGGTATGTATGGGATGGCCTTGTTTGTCGCTACAAAATTATATGGTTCAAGTCCATTTTTTATTTATGAGGGAATTTGCTTCCTCATGCATAGAGGAAAACAAGGTATGTATGGGATGGCCTTGTTTGTCACTACAAAATTATATGGTTCATGTCCATTTTATTTTTATGTAACTCATTTGTTGCTTCATCATTAGATCATGTGTGTTTGTTAAAATTTAGATGTAGTGCAACTGCAAATTAAGAAAAGGTGAAGGAAGATTGGTGAAATTTCTATATTCTTTGTGTGAGAGAGATGTGAGGCACCAAAGCAAAGGTATAAGTAAAGATAGACGGTGAGTTATATTTTGTTGCAAAACTCATGCTTGAATAGATGCATATTATATTATTTGAGGTTTATGTATATAATGTGTGGTATGAAAATGTGGATAAAGGAAGATGGTATAGTATTGAGGAAACTACAAAAATGTTTATGTATGGGAGAGACTTGCTAATGTGTAGGAGAACAAGGGAAAAATGTGCGTTCTCTTTTGGTTTCGACATGGATATTTTCTTGTTTCAATGTAATGCTTCTCCTTCCCCCTTCCTTGATAATAATGTTTTTTTGTTTATTACATAAGATGTATTTTTGCAAAATATTACTCATATGACTTTTTGTTTTGTTTTTCTCATAATATATGTAAGTGTTTGTTTCATATATTGTGTGGGAAATTAAAGTAGGTCCAAAAAACCCATGTTTATACCAACATAGTGGGTGAAGAGGAAGATTGAGGCTATATGTATGATTCCATATGTGTGTATTTAAATTCAAAGCATCTTACATTATTCCTCATATATCTAATCAAGGAAGATTGAGGTGATATGTATAATTCCATATATGTGTATATAAATTCAATGCATCTTGCATTATTTGTCATATATCTAATCATTGACCACATTGTAATGCAGGGAATGTAATGTGGAGAATCAATAGCTAAAGTGTTGAAATATATTTATGAACAAGAGATTGTAGCTAATCGAGGAAGATTGAGGTGTGTAATGCAGGTAATGTAATGTGGAGAATCACTAGTTGAAGTGTTGAAATGTATTTATGAGCAAGTGGCCACATTTGGGAGCATGGCCTCCTTGGTTTGATGGTAAACCAAGTCAAATATCCCAAATAGTAGTAACAACTTCATCTTTCAACGTGTTGCGGTCTTGAACAATTATTCAATCAAAATAGACAAGAGATGTGGACAACTCATCGCCATTGTAAGATGTGCAAGTCCAAACTTCTTTTTTTGATGCAAAATGTATGTATGACTTTTTACGAAGTCCTTGTCATTTCAAATAAAACAATTCTCCTCCATAATGTTTTAGGTTTGATTTCTAGTGCTTAATGTTACTGATAATATTTTCATTTCTCATAAGATATGCTTATATTTTCTGCAGGGGTCCTTGCTTAGCTATCGACGCATTTTGGGGTTGCGGATAAGAATAGACAAGAGATATGTGGACAACTCATTGCCATTGTAAGATGTGCAAGTCAAGCCTTCTTTTTTTTGGTGCAAAGTGTATGGATGATTCGTTACGAAGTCATCCTCATTTCAAATAAAACAATTCTCCTGCTTAATGTTTTAGGTTCGATTTCTAGTGCATAATGTTACTCATAATATTGTCATTTCTCATAAGATATGTTTATATTTTGTGCAGGGGTCCTTGGTTAGCTATCGACGCATTTTTGGGTTGCGGATAAGTATCTCTATCTGTTGTTTGTTTTTTCATGTTTTCTTTTTGTTTGATTTATTGTTTATTTTGTTATTGTTATGATATTTTTTTTCTAATCTTAATTTTTTTTCTTTTAATTTTGTGAGCATGCCCATGCTAATTTGTGGTTTGATTTTTTTTCTTTTTCTTATGTGCCGTCTTTTCCACTTTTCCTAACTTCATTCTTTTTTTGGATTTGGGGGTGAGGGGGAAGCAATGGAACAAGTCATTAAAGTCATTTCAACCTATGTCTTGGTTTTAGTTCCAAGAGTGTAGTGGGCAAAGGAAATGGAGGTATGTATTAAGGAAACCTATGTCTTGGTTTTAGTGTCATGACTCATTACAACCTATGTCTTGTTTTAGTTCCAAGAGTGTAGTGAGCAAAGGCAATGGAGGTATGTATTAGGGAATTTTCTTGTTTACTAGTATATAATTATATCCGTGTTTAATTGTGTAATGGGCAAAGGCAATGGAGGTATGTATTAAAGAAACCTATGTCTTTGTTTTAGTGTCATGACTCATTACAACCTATGTCTTGGTTTTAGTTCAAAGAGTGTAGTGGGGAAAGGCAATGGAGGTATGTATTAAGGAATTTTCTTGTTTACTAGTATATAGTTATATCCGTGTTTTAATGTGTAGCGGGCAAAGGCAATGGAGGTATGTATTAAAGAAACCTATGTCTTGGTTTTAGTGTCATGACTTATTACAACCTATGTCTTGGTTTTAGTGTCATGACTCATTACAACCTATGTCTTGGTTTTAGTTCGAAGAGTGTAGTGGGGAAAGGCAATGGAGGTATGTATTAAGGAATTTTCTTGTTTACTAGTATATAATTATATCCGTGTTATAATTTAACTCATTTGTTTCTTCATAATTATCTCAGTTGTTTAAATTTAAATGCAATATAGGTTAAGAAAGGTGGAGTACTGACGAAACGACAAAATATCTGTGTGAGAGAGATGTGGGGCAGTATAACAAATGTGGAGGCAATGACATAGAGGGTGAATTTCTTCTTTTGTTTTTGTTTTTCCACTAATATTGATCTTTATTTTTGCATTTGGGAGCATGGCCTCGGTTTGATGTTAAAGCAAGTCATAACCCAAATAGTAGTAACAACTTCATCTTGGATCGTGTTGTGGTCTAGAACAATTATTCAATCAAAATATACAAGAGATATGTGGACAACTCACCACCATTGTAAAATGTGCAACTCAAACCTTCTTTTTAAGTGCAAAAGTGTGTGTATGATCTGTTACGAAGTCCTTCTCATTTCAAATAAAACAATTTTCCTCATTAATGTTTTAGGTTTGATTTGTAGTGCATAATGTTACTCATAATATTGTCATTTCTCATAAGATATGTTGATATTTTGTGCAAGGTGTCCTTGGTTAGCTATCGACGCATTTTGGGGTTGAGGATAGGCAACTCTATCTGTTGTTTGTTTTTTCATGTTTTCTTTTCGTTCCTTTTATTGTTTTTTTGTTATTCTTATGATTTTTTTTTTCTAATCTTTGTTTTTTCCCTTTAGTTTTGTGAGCATGGCCATGCTAATTTGTGGTTTTATTTTTTCTTTCTTTTTCTTATGTGCCCTCTTTTCTTAACTTCATTTTTTTTTTTTTTTGTTGTTTTCTTTCTACACTTAACTATAATATTTGTTTTTGGATTTCGGGTAAGGGGAAAACAATGGAACAAGTCATTACAACCTATATCTTGGTTTTAGTTCCATGAGAGCAGTGGGCAAAGGCAATGGAGGTATGTATTAAGGGATTTTCTTGTTTACTAGTACATAATTTTATCCTTCTTTTAATTTAACTCATTTAGGTATGTATTAAGGGATTTTCTTGTTTACTATTGCATAATTTTATCCTTGTGTTAATTTAACTCATTTGTTTCTTCATAATCATCTCAGTTTTTTAAATTTAAATGCAATGTAGGTTAAGAGAGGTGGAGGAGGTCATTACAACCTATATCTTGGTTTTAGTTCCATGAGTGTAGTGGGCAAAGGCAATGGAGGTATGTGTTAAGGAATTTTCTTTTTAACTTTTATATAATTTATCCTTGTTTTAATTTAACTCATTTGTTTCTTCATAATTATCTTAGTTTTTTAAATTTAAATGCAATGTAGGTTAAGGAAGGTGGAGGATTACTGATAAAACACATAATATCTCTGTGTGAGAGAGATGTAGGGCACTATAGGCAATGACATACAAGCTGAGTTTCTTATTTTGTTTTTGTTTTTCCACTGCTATCGATTTTTATTTTTTCATTTGGCAGCATGGCCTCCTTGGTTTGATGGTAAAGCAAGTCAAATGACCCAAATAGTAGTAACAACTTCATCTTGGAACGTGCTGTGGTCTAGAACAATTATTCAATCAAAATAGACAAGAGATATGTGGACATCTCACCACCATTGTAAGATGTGCAAGTCAAACCTTCTTTGTAGGTGCCAAATGTATGTATGATTTGTTATGAAGCCCTCATTTCAAATAAAACAATTCTCCTCCTTAATGTTTTAGGTTTGATTTCTAGTGCATAATGTTACTCATAATATTGTCATTTCTCATAAGATATGTTGATATTTTGTGCAGGGTGTCCTTGGTTAGCTATCGACACATTTTGGGGTTGCGGATAGGCATCTCTATCTGTTGTTTGTTTTTTCATGTTTTCTTTTTGTTTGTTTTTTTGTTATTATTATGATTTTTTTTTTGGTTATCTTAGTTTTTTTCCTTTAATTTTGTGAGCATGGCTATGCTAATTTGTGGTTTGGTTTTTTTAAATTTTACTTACGTGCTCTCTTTTCTATTTTTCTTAACTTCAATCTTTTTTTTTGGATTTGGGGTTGAGGGGCAAACAATGGAACAAGTCATTACAACCTATATCTTGGTTTTAGTTCCATGAGTTTTGTGGGCAAAGGCAATGGAGGTTTGTATTAAGGAGTCATTACAACCTATATCTTGGTTTTAGTTCCATGAGTGTAGTGGGCAAAGGCAATGGAGGTATGTATTAAGGAATTAACTTGTTTACTAGTATATAATTTTATCCTTGTTTTAATTTATCTCATTTGTTTCTTCATAATTATCTCAGTTGTTTAAATCTAAATGCAATGTAGGTTAAGAAAGGTGGATAAGCACTGATGAAATGACGAAATATCTATGTGTGAGAGAGATGTGGGGCAGTGTAACAAATGGGGAGGCAATGACATAGAGAGTGAGTTTTTTTTTTTTTTTTCCACTACTATCGATCTTTATTTTTGCATTTGGGAGCATGGCCTCTTTGGCTTGATGGTAAACCAAGTCAAATCTCCCAAATAGTAGTAACAACTTCATCTGGAACGTGTTGCGGTCTATAACAATTATTCGATCAAAATAGACAAGAGATACGTGGACAATTCACCACCATTGAAGCAATGGAACAAGTCATTACAACCTATTGCTTGGTTTTAGTTCCAAGAGTGTAGTGGGAAAGGACAATGGAGGTCTGCATTAACGGATTTTCTTGTTTACTAGTATATAATCTTATCCTTGTTTTAATTTAACTTATTTGCTTCTTCATAATTATCTTAGTTGTTTAAATTTAAATGCAACGCAGGTTAAGAAAGGTGGAGGAGTACTGATGAAATGACAAACTATCTCTGTATGAGAGAGATGTGGGGCACTATAACAAATGTGGAGGCAATGACATAGAGGGTGAGTTTCTTCTTTTGTTTTTGTTTCTCCACTACTATCAATCTTTAATTGGTCATTGCAACCTATGTCTTGGTTTTAGTTCTTAGTTTCAAGAGTGCAGTGGGCAAAGGCAATGGAGGTATGTATTAATGGAACAAGTCATTACAACCTTTGTCTTGGTTTAAGTTCCAAGACTGTAGTGGGCAAAGGCAATGGAGGTATGTATTAAGGAATTTTCTTGTTTACTAGTATATAATTTTATTAGTGTTTTAATTTAACTCATTTGTTTCTTCATAATTATTTCATTTGTTTAACTTTAAATGCAATGTAGGTTAAGGAAGGTGGAGGAGTACTGATGAAACACAAAATATCTCTGTGTGAGAGAGATGTAGGGCACTATAACAAATGTGGAGGCAATGACATAGTGTGAGTTTCTTCTTTTGTTTTTGTTTTTCCACTACTATTGATCTTTATATTTGCATTTGAGAGCATGGTCTCCTTGGTTTGATGGTAAAGCAAGTCAAATAACCCAAATAGTAGTAACAACTTCATCTTGGAACGTGTCGTAGTCTAGAACAATTATTCAATCAAAATATACAAGAGATATGTGGACAACTCACCACCATTGTAAGATGTGCAAGTCAAACCTTCTTTTTAGGTGCAAAATGTATGTATGATTTGTTACGAAGTCCTCATTTCAAATAAAACAATTCTCCTCTTTAATGTTTTAGGTTTGATTTCTAGTGCATAATGTTACTCATACTATTGTCATTTCTCATAAGATATGTTGATATTTTGTGCAGGGTGTCCTTGGTTAGCTATCGACGCATTTCGGGGTTGCGGATAGGCATTTCTATCTGTTGGTTGTTTTTTCATGTTTTCTTTTTGTTTCTTTTATTGTTTGTTTTTTATTGCTATGATTTTTTTATTTTTTTTGGTTGTTAATATCTAATCTTAGTTTTTTTCCTTTAATTTTGTAAGCATGGCCATGCTAATTTGTGGTTTGATTTTTTTTCTTTTTTTTTCTTTTCCTTATGTGCCCTCTTTTCTATTTTTCTTAACTTCAATCTTCATCTTTTTTCTATTTTTCTTAACTATAATCTTTATTTTTGGATTTGGGAGTGAGGGGCAAATAATGGAACAAGTCGTTACAACCTATATCTTGGTTTTACTTCCATGAGTGTAGTGGGACAAGGCAATGGAGGTATGTATTAAGGAATTTTTTTGTTTACTAGTGCATAATTTTATCCTTGTTTTAATTTAACTCATTTGTTTCTTCATAATTATCTCAGTTGTTTAAATTTAAATGCAATGTAGGTTAAGAGAGGTGAAGGAGGTCGTTACAATATATATCTTGGTTTTAGTTCCATGAATGTAGTGGGCAAATGCAATGGAGGTATGTATTAAGGAATTTTATTGTTTACTTGTATATAATTTTATCCTTGTTTTAATTTAACTTAAATTTCTTCATAATTATCCCAGTTGTTTAAATTTAAATGCAATGTAGGTTAAGAGAGGTGGAGGAGTACTGATGAAATGAAGTAATATATCTGTGTGAGAGAGATGTGGAGCACTATAGCAAATGTGGAGGCAATGACATAAAGGGTGAGTTTCTTATTTTGTTTTTGTTTTTCCACTACTATTCATCTTTATTTTTGCATTTGGGAGAATGGCATCCTTGGTTTGATGGTAAACCAAGTCAAATATCCCAAATAGTAGTAACAACTTCATCTTGGAACGTGCTGCGGTCTAGAATAATTATTCGATTGAAATAGACAAGAGGTATGTGGACAATTCACCGCCGTTGATGCACTGGAACAAGTCATTACAGCCTATGGTTTTGGTTTTGGTTCCAAGAGTGTAGTGGGCAAAGACAATGGAGGGTATGCATTAATGAATTTTCTTGTTTACTAGTTTATAATTTTATGCTTGTTTTAATTTAACTCATTTGTTTCTTCATAATTATCTCGGTTGTTTAAATTTAAATGCAATGTAGGTTAAGGAAGGTGGAGGAGTACTGATGAAACAACGAAATATCTCTGTGTGAGAGAGGTGCGGAGCACTATAACAAATGTGGAAATAATGACATAGAGGGTGAGGTTCTTCTTTTGTTTTTGTTTTTCCACTACTATCGATCTTTATTTTTGCATTTGGGAGCATGGCCTCCTTGGCTTGATGGTAAACCAAGTCAAATATCCCAAATAGTTAGTAAAACAACGTGCCGCGGACTAGAGCAATTATTCAATCAAAATAGACAAGATATGTGGACAACTCACCGCCATTGTAAGATCTGCAAGTCGAACCTTCTTTTTTTGGTGCAAAATGTATGTATTATTTGTTACGAAGTCCTTCTCATTTCAAAAAAAACATTCTCCTCCTTAATGTTTTAGGTTTGATTTCTAGTGCATAATGTTACACATAATATTGTCATTTATCATAAGATATGTTTGTATTTTGTGCAGGGGTCCTTGGTTAGCTATCGACGCATTTGGGGTTGCGGATAAGTATCTCTATTTGTTATTTGTTTTTACATGTTTTCTTTTTTGTTTTTTTTATTGTTTTTTTTTTGTTATTGTGATGATTTTTTTTTTCTAATCTTAGTTTTTTTTCTTTTAATTTTGTGAGCATGGCCATGCTAATTTGTTTGATTTTCTTGATTTTCTTTTTCTTTTTCTTATGTGCTCTCTTTTCTATTTTTCCTATCTTCATTCTTTTTTTTGGATTTGGGGGTCAGGGGGAAGCAATGGAACAAATCATTACAACCTATGTCTTGGTTTTAGTTCCAAGAGTGTAGTAGGCAAAGGCAATGGAGGTATGTATTAATGGAACAAGTCATTACAACCTATGTCTTGGTTTTAGTTCGAAGAGTGTAGTGGGGAAAGGCAATGGAGGTATGTATTAAGGAATTTTCTTGTTTACTAGTATATAATTATATCCGTGTTATAATTTAACTCATTTGTTTCTTCATAATTATCTCAGTTGTTTAAATTTAAATGCAATGTAGGTTAAGGAAGGTGGAGGAGTACTGACGAAACGACGAAATATCTCTATGTGAGAGAGATGTGGGGCAGTATAACAAACGTGGAGGCAATGACATAGAGGGTGAATTTCTTCTTTTGTTTTTGTTTTTCCACTAATATTGATCTTTATTTTTGCATTTGAGAGCATGGCCTCGGTTTGATGGTAAAGCAAATCAAATAACCCAAATAGTAGTAACAACTTCATCTTGGAACGTGTCGCGGTCTAGAACAATTATTCAATCAAAATATACAAGAGATATATGGACAACTCACCACCATTGTAAAATGTGCAACTCAAACCTTCTTTTTAGGTGCAAAAGTGTGTGTATGATCTGTTACGAAGTTCTTCTCATTTCAAATAAAACAATTCTCCTCATTAATGTTTTAGGTTTGATTTGTAGTGCATAATGTTACTCATAATATTGTCATTTCTCATAAGATATGTTAATATTTTGTGCAAGGTGTCCTTGGTTAGCTATCGACGCATTTTGGGGTTGAGGATAGGCATCTCTATCTGTTGTTTGTTTTTTCGTGTTTTCTTTTCGTTCCTTTTATTGTTTTTTTGTTATTGTTATGATTTTTTTTTTTCTAATCTTTGTTTTTTCCCTTTAGTTTTGTGAGCATGGCCATGCTAATTTGTGGTTTTTTCTTTTTCTTTTTCTTATGTGCCCTCTTTTCTTAACTTCATTTTTTTTTTTTGGTTGTTGTTGTTTTCATTCTACACTTAACTATAATATTTGTTTTTGGATTTCAGTTAAGGGGAAAACAATGGAACAAGTCATTACAACTTATATCTTGGTTTTAGTTCCATGAGAGTAGTGGGCAAAGGCAATGGAGGTATGTATTAAGAGATTTTCTTGTTTACTAGTACATAATTTTATCCTTGTTTTAATTTAACTCATTTAGGTATGTATTAAGGGATTTTCTTGTTTACTAGTACATAATTTTATCCTTGTGTTAATTTAACTCATTTGTTTCTTCATAATTATCGTTTTTTTAATTTAACTCATTTGTTTCTTCATAATTATCTCAGTTTTTTAAATTTAAATGCAATGTAGGTTAAGAGAGGTGGAGGAGGTCATTACAACATATATCTTGGTTTTAGTTCCATGAGTGTAGTGGGCAAAGGCAATGGAGTTATGTGTTAAGGAATTTTCTTTTTTACTTGTATATAATTTATCTTTGTTTTAATTTAACTCGTTTGTTTCTTCATAATTATCTCAGTTTTTTTAATTTTAATGCAATGTAGGTTCAGGAAGGTGGAGGATTACTGATAAAACGCAGAATATCTTTGTGTGAGAGAGATGTAGGGCACTATAGGCAATGACATAGAAGCTGAGTTTCTTCTTTTGTTTTTGTTTTTCCACTGCTATCAATTTTTATTTTTTCATTTGGGAGCATGGCCTCCTTGGTTTGATGGTAAAGCAAGTCAAATAACCCAAATAGTAGTAACAACTTCATCTTGGAACGTGCCGTGGTCTAGAACAATTATTCAATCAAAATAGACAAGAGATATGTGGACATTTCACCACCATTGTAATATGTGCAAGTCAAACCTTCTTTGTAGGTGCAAAATGTATGTATGATTTGTTACGAAGTCCTCATTTCAAATAAAACAATTCTCTTCCTTAATGTTTTAGGTTTGATTTCTAGTGCATAATGTTAGTCATAATATTGTCATTTCTCATAAGATATGTTGATATTTTGTGCAGGGTGTCCTTGGTTAGCTATTGACGCATTTTGGGGTTGCGGATAGGCATCTCTATCTGTTGTTTGTTTTTTCATGTTTTCTTTTTGTTTGTTTTATTGTTTTTTTGTTATTATTATCATTTCTTTTCCTTTTTTGGTTATCTTAGTTTTTTCCCTTTAATTTTGTGAGCATGGCCATGCTAATTTGTGGTTTGGTTTTTTTAAATTTTCCTTACGTGCTCTCTTTTCTATTTTTCTTAACTTCAATTTTTTTTTTTTTGGATTTGGGGGTGAGGGGCAAACAATGGAACAAGTCATTACAACCTATATCTTGGTTTTAGTTCCATGAGTTTTGTGGGCAAAGGCAATGGAGGTATGTATTAAGGAGTCATTACAACCTATATCTTGGTTTTAGTTCCATGAGTGTAGTGGGCAAAGGCAATGGAGGTATGTATTAAAGAATTTCCTTGTTTACTAGTATATAATTTTATCCTTGTTTTAATTTATCTCATTTGTTTCTTCATAATTATCTCAGTTGTTTAAATTTAAATGCAACGCAGGTTAAGAAAGGTGGAAGAGTACTGATGAAACGATAGACTATCTCTGTATGAGAGAGATGTGGGGCATTATAACAAATGTGGAGCCAATGACATAGAGGGTGAGTTTCTTCTTTTGTTTTTGTTTCTCCACTACTATCAATCTTTAATTGGTCATTGCAACCTATGTCTTTGTTTTAGTTCTTAGTTCCAAGAGTGTAGTGGGCAAAGGCAATGGAGGTATGTATTAATGGAACAAGTCATTACAACCTTTGTCTTGGTTTCAGTTCCAAGAGTGTAGTGGGCAAAGGCAATGGACGTATGTACTAAAGAATTTTCTTGTTTACTAGTATATAATTTTATCAGTGTTTTAATTTAACTCATTTGTTTCTTCATAATTATTTCATTTGATTAAATTTAAATGCAATGTAGGTTAAGAAAGGTGGAGGAGTACTGATGAAACACAAAATATCTCTGTGTGAGAGAGATGTAGGGCACTATAACAAATGTGGAGGCAATGACATAGAGTGTGAGTTTCTTCATTTATTTTTGTTTTTGTTTTTCCACTACTATTGATCTTAATTTTTGCAGTTGAGAGAATGGTCTCCTTAGTTTGATGGTAAAGCAAGTCAAATAACCCAAATAGTAGTATCAACTTCATCCTGGAACGTGTCGCCGTCTATAAGAATTATTCAATCAAAATATACAAGAGATATGTGGACAACTCACCACCATTGTAAGATGTGCAAGTCAAACATTTTTTTTAGGTGCAAAATGTATGTATGATTTGTTACGAAATCCTCATTTCAAATAAAACAATTCTCCTCCTTAATGTTTTAGGTTTGATTTCTAGTGCATAATGTTACTCATAATATTGTCACTTCTCATAAGATATGTTGATATTTTGTGCAGGGTGTCCTTGGTTAGCTATCGACGCATTTTGGGGTTGCGGATAGGCATCTCTATCCGTTGGTTGTTTTTTCATGTTTACTTTTTGTTTCTTTTATTGTTTTTTTTGTTAATGTTATGATTTTTATTTTATTTTTTTATTTTTTTTTATTTTTTGTTAATATCTAATCTTAGTTTTTTTCTTTTAATTTTGTGAGCATGGCCATGCTAATTTGTGGTTTGATTTTTTTTTCCCCTTATTTGCCCTATTTTCTCTTTTTCTTAACTTCAATCTTCTTCTTTTTTCTACTTTTCTTAACTATAATCTTTATTTTTGGATTTGGGAGTGAGGGGAAAATAATGGAACAAGTCGTTACAACCTATATCTTGGTTTTAGTTCCATGAATGTAGTGGGCAAAGGCAATGGAGGTATGTATTAAGGAATTTTTTTGTTTACTAGTACATAATTTTATCTTTGTTTTAATTTAACTCATTTGTTTCTTCATAATTATCTCAGTTGTTTAAATTTATAAATGCAATGTAGGTTAAGAGAGGTGAAAGAGGACGTTACAATCTATATCTTGGTTTTAGTTCCATGAGTGTAGTGGGCAAAGGCAATGGAGGTATGTATTAAGGAATTTTCTTGTTTATTTGTATATAATTTTATCCTTGTTTTAATTTAACTCATTTATTTCTTCATAATTATCCCAGTTGTTTAAATTTAAATGCAATGTAGGTTAAGAGAGGTGGAAGAGTACTGATGAAATGAAGTAATATCTCTGTGTGAGAGAGATGTGGAGCACTATACCAAATGTGGAGGCAATGACATAAAGGGTGAGTTTCTTATTTTGTTTTTGTTTTTCCATTACTATTGATCTTTATTTTTGCATTTGGGAAAATGGACTCCTTGGTTTGATGGTAAACCAAGTCAAATATCCCAAATAGTTATAACAACTTCATCTTGGAACGCGCTGCGGTCTATAACAATTATTCGATCGAAATAGACAAGAGATATGTGGACAATTCACCGCCGTTGATGCAATGGAACAAGTCATTACAACCTATGGTTTTGGTTTTGGTTCCAAGAGTGTAGTGGGCAAAGACAATGGAGGGTATGCATTAATGAATTTTCTTGTTTACTAATTTATAATTTTATGCTTGTTTTAATTTAACTCATTTGTTTCTTCATAATTATCTCGGTTGTTTAAATTTAAATGCAATGTAGGTTAAGGAAGGTGGAGGAGTACTGATGAAACAACATAATATCTCTGTGTGAGAGAGGTGTGGAGCACTACAACAAATGTGGAAATAATGACATAGAGGGTGAGGTTCTTCATTTGTTTTTGTTTTTCCACTACTATCGATCTTTATTTTTGCATTTGGGAGCATGGCCTCCTTGGCTTGATGGTAAACCAAGTCAAATATCCCAAATAGTTAGTAAAACAACGTGTCGCAGACTAGAACAATTATTCAATCAAAATAGAAAAGATATGTGGACAACTCACCGCCATTGTAAGATCTACAAGTCGAACCTTCTTTTTTTGGTGCAAAATGTATGTATGATTTGTTACGAAGTCCTTCTCATTTCAAAAAAAAACATTCTCCTCCTTAATGTTTTAGGTTTGATTTCTAGTGCATAATGTTACTCATAATATTGTCATTTATCATAAGATATGTTTATATTTTGTGCAGGGGTCCTTGGTTAGCTATCGACGCATTTGGGGTTGCGGATAAGTATCTCTATTTGTTGTTTGTTTTTACATGTTTTCTTTTTTGTTTGTTTTATTGTTTTTTTTGTTATTGTGATGATTTTTTTTCTTTTAATTTTGTGAGCATGGCCATGCTAATTTGTGGTTTGATTTTATTTTTCTTTTTCTTATGTGCTCTCTTTTCTATTTTTCCTATCTTCATTCTTTTTTTTGGATTTGCGGGTAAGGGGGAAGCAATGGAACAAGTCATTACAACCTATGTCTTGGTTTTAGTTCCAAGAGTGTAGTAGGCAAAAGCAATGGAGGTATGTATTAATGGAACAAGTCATTACAACCTATTTCTTGGTTTTAGTTCGAAGAGTGTAGTGGGGAAAGGCAATGGAGGTATGTATTAAGGAATTTTCTTGTTTACTAATATATAATTATATCTGTGTTATAATTTAACTCATTTGTTTCTTCATAATTATCTCAGTGGTTTAAATTTAAATGCAATGTAGGTTAAGGAAGGTGGAGGAGTACTGGCGAAACGACGAAATATCTGTGTGAGAGAGATGTGGGATCGTATAACAAATGTGGAGGCAATGACATAGAGGGTGAATTTCTTCTTTTGTTTTTGTTTTTCCATTAATATTGATCTTTATTTTTGCATTTGGGAGCATGGCCTCGGTTTGATGGTAAAGCAAGTCAAATAACCCAAATAGTAGTAACAACTTGGAACGTGTCGCGGTTTAGAACAATTATTCAATCAAAATATACAAGAGATATGTGGACAACTCACCACCATTGTAAAATGTGCAACTCAAACCTTCTTTTTAGGTGCCAAAGTGTGTATATGATCTGTTACGAAGTCCTTCTCATTTCAAATAAAACAATTCTCCTCTTTAATGTTTTAGGTTTGATTTGTAGTGCATAATGTTACTCATAATATTGTCATTTCTCATAAGATATGTTGATATTTTGTGCAAGGTGTCATCGGTTAGCTATCGATGCATTTTGGTGTTGAGGATAGGCATCTCTATCTTCTATTTGTTTTTTCATGTTTTCTTTTCGTTCCTTCTATTGTTTTTTTTGTTATTGTTACGATTTTTTTTTCTAATCTTTGTTTTTTCCCTTTAGTTTTGTGAGCATGGCCATGCTAATTTGTGGTTTTATTTTCTTTTTCTTATATGCCCTCTTTTCTTAACTTCATATTTTTTTTTTGGTTGTTTTTGTTTTCTTTCTACACTTACCTATAATATTTGTTTTTGGATTTCGGGTAAGGCGAAAACAATGGAACAAATCATTACAACCTATATCTTGGTTTTAGTTCCATGAGAGTGGTGGGCAAAGGCAATGGAGGTATGTATTAAGGGATTTTCTTGTTTACTAGTACATAATTTTATCCTTGTTTTAATTTAACTCATTTATGTATGTATTAAGGGATTTTTTTGTTTACTAGTACATAATTTTATCCTTGTGTTAATTTAACTCATTTGTTTCTTCATAAGTATCTCAGTTTTTTAAATTTAAATGCAATGTAGGTTGAGAGGTGGAGGAGGTCCTTACAACCTATATCTTAGTTTTAGTTCCATGAGTGTAGTGGGCAAAGGCAATGGAGGTATGTGTTAAGGAATTTTCTTTTTTACTTGTATATAATTTATCCTTGTTTTAATTTAACTCGTTTGTTTCTTCATAATTATCTTAGTTTTTTAAATTTAAATGCAATGTAAGTTAAAGAAGGTGGAGGATTACTGATAAAACACATAATATCTCTGTGTGAGAGAGATGTAGGGCACTATAGGCAATGACATAGAAGCTGAGTTTCTTCTTTTGTTTTTGTTTTTCCATTGCTAAAATTTTTTAATTTTTCATTTGGGAGCATGGCGTCCTTGGTTTGATGGTAAAGCAAGTCAAATAACCCAAATAGTAGTAACAACTTCATTTTGGAACGTGCCATGGTCTAGAACAATTATTCGATCAAAATAGACAAGAGATATGTGGACATCTCACCACCATTGTAAGATGTGTAAGTCAAACCTTCTTTGTAGGTGCGAAATGTATGTATGAATTGTTACGAAATCTTCATTTCAAATAAAACAATTCTCCTCCTTAATGTTTTAGGTTTGATTTCTAGTGTATAATGTTACTCATAATATTGTCATTTCTCATAAGATATGTTGATATTTTGTGCAGGGTGTCATTGGTTAGCCATCGACGCATTTTGGGGTTGCAGATAGGCATCTCTATTTGTTGTTTGTTTTTTCATGTTTTCTTTTTGTTTGTTTTATTGTTTTTTTGTTATTATTATGATTTTTTTTCTTTTTTGTTATCTTAGTTTTTTTCCTTTAATTTTGTGAGCATGGCCATGCTAATTTGTGGTTTGGTTTTTTTAAATTTTCCTTACGTGCTCTCTTTTCTATTTTTCTTAACTTCAATCTTTTTTTTTTGGATTTGGAGTTGAGGGGCAAACAATGGAACAAGTCATTACAACCTATATCTTGGTTTTAGTTCCATAAGTTTTGTGTGCAAAGGCAATGGAGGTATGTATTAAGGAGTCATTACAACCTATATCTTGGTTTTAGTTCCATGAGTGTAGTGGGCAACGGCAATGGAGGTATGTATTAAGGAATTTCCTTGTTTACTAGTATATAATTTTATCCTTGTTTTAATTTATCTCATTTGTTTTTTCATAATTATCTCAGTTGTTTAAATTTAAATGCAATGTAGGTTAAGAAAGGTGGAGGAGCACTGATGAAATGACGAAATATCTATGTGTGAGAGAGATATGTGGGGCAGTGTAACAAATGCGGAGGAAATGACATAGAGGGTGAGTTTCTTCTTTCTTTCTTCTTCTTTTTTTTTTTTTTTTTCCCCACTAGTATCGATCTTTATTTTTGCATTTGGGAGCATGGCCTCTTTGTCTTGATGGTAAACCAAGTCAAATATCCCAAATAGTAGTAACAACTTCATCTGGAAAGTGTTGCGGTCTATAACAATTATTCGATCGAAATACACGAGATACGTGGACAATTCACCACCATTGAAGCAATGGAACAAGTCATTACAACCTATGTCTTGGTTTTAGTTCCATGAGTGTAGTGGGCAAAGACAATGGATGTACGCATTAACGAATTTTCTTGTTTACTAGTATATAATTTTATTCTTGTTTTAATTTAACTTATTTGCTTCTTCATAATTATCTCAGACGCAGTTTGAGAAAGGTGGAGGAGTACTGATGAAACGACAGACTATCTCTGTATGAGAGAGATGTGGGGCACTATGTTATGAACCTAATTCATAACTAAAGTAATAAATATAGTCATTAATAGAATAAATAGAAATAAATGTAATTACTAGCTAAACAATTAGGATTAGGTTAAATAATCATTAGGTTAATGAAAAGGCATGTCTAAAAGACATGCCCATTCGTGAAAAGGTCCCTGCATGGGTATAAAAGCGGGACCTCATTGTAATCATTCAATCATGTCATATATCATATCAATAAAATATTTATTATTATAAATACCTCTTGTGTATTTTTATAATTAAAGCCATTTCCGCTATCAAAGTCAACAAGCATACAAATCTTACTGCTACAGTATTCAAATCTACGAATTCCGTTGTTACACACTATAACAAATGTGGAGGCAATGACATCTGGGGTGAGTTTCTTCTTTTGTTTTTGTTTCTCCACTACTATCAATCTTTAATTGATCATTGCAACCTATGTCTTGGTTTTAGTTCTTAGTTCCAAGAGTGTAGTGGGCAAAGGCAATGGAGGTATGTATTAATGGAACAAGTCATTACAACCATTGTCTTGGTTTCAGTTCCAAGAGTGTAGTGGGCAAAGACAATGGAGGTATGTATTAAAGAATTTTCTTGTTTACTAGTATATAATTTTATCAGTGTTTTAATTTAACTCATTTGTTTCTTCATAATTATTTCATTTGTTTAAATTTAAATGCAATGTAGGTTAAGGAAGGTGGAGAAGTACTGATGAAACACAAAATATCTATGTGTGAGAGAGATGTAGAGCACCATAACAAATGTGGAGGCAATGACATAGAGTGTGAGTTTCTTCTTTTGTTTTCGTTTTTCCACTACTATTGATCTTTATTTTTGCATTTGAGAGCATGGTCTCCTTGGTTTGATGGTAAAGCAAGTCAAATAAACCAAATAGTAGTAACAACTTCATCTTGGAACGTGTCGTAGTCTAGAACAATTATTCAATCAAAATATACAAGAGATATGTGGACAACTCACCACCATTGTAAGATGTGCAAGTCAAACCTTTTTTTTAGGTGCAAAATGCATGTATGATTTGTTACGAAGTCCTCATTTCAAATAAAACAATTCTCCTCCTTAATGTTTTAGGTTTGATTTCTAGTGCATAATGTTACTCGTAATATTGTCATTTCTCATACGATATGTTGATATTTTGTGCAGGGTGTCCTTGGTTAGCTATCGACGCATTTTGGAGTTGCAGATAGGCATCTCTATCCGTTGGTTATTTTTTCATGTTTTCTTTTTGTTTCTTTTATTGTTTTTTGTTTGTTATTGTTTTGATTTTTTTTCCTTTTTTTTGGTTGTTAATATCTAATCTTAGTTTTTGCCCCTTAATTTTGTGAGCATGGCCATGCCAATTTGTGGTTTGATTTTTTTTCTTTTTTTCTTTTTTCTTTTCCTTATGTGCCTTCTTTTCTATTTTTCTTAACTTCAATCTTCTTCTTTTTTCTATTTTTCTTAACTATAATCTTTATTTTTGGATTTGGGAGTGGGGCAAATAATGGAACAAGTCGTTACAACCTATATCTTGGTTTTACTTCCATGAGTGTAGTGGGCAAAGGCAATGAAGGTATGTATTAAGGGATTATTTTGTTTACTAGTACATAATTTTATCCTTGTTTTAATTTAACTCATTTGTTTCTTCATAATTATCTCAGTTGTTTAAATTTAAATGCAATGTAGGTTAAGAGAGGTGAAGGAAGTCGTTACAATCTATATCTTGGTTTTAGTTCCATGAGTGTAGTGGGCAAAGGCAATGGAGATATGTATTAAGAAATTTTCTTGTTTACATGTATATAATATTATCCTTGTTTTAATTTAACTCATTTATTTCTTCATAATTATCCCAGTTGTTTAAATTTAAATGCAATGTAGGTTAAGAGAGGTGGAGGAGTACTGATGAAATGAAGTAATATCTCTATGTGAGAGAGATGTGAAGCACTATAGCAAATGTCAAGGCAATGACATAAAGGGTGAGTTTCTTATTTTGTTTGTGTTTTTCCACTACTATTCATCTTTATTTTTGCATTTGGGAGAATGGACTCCTTGGTTTGATGGTAAACCAAGTCAAATATCCCAAATAATAGTAACAACTTCATCTTGGAACGTGCCACGGTCTAGAACAGTTATTCGATTGAAATAGACAAGAGATATGTGGACAATTCACCGTCGTTGATGCAATGGAACAAGTCATTACAGCCTATGGTTTTGGTTTTGGTTCCAAGAGTGTAGTGGGCAAATACAATAGAGGGTTGTGTAGTGGGCAAATACAATAGAGGGTATGCATTAATGAATTTTCTTGTTTACTAGTTTATAATTTTATGCTTGTTTTAATTTAACTCATTTGTTTCTTTATAATTATCTCGGTTGTTTAAATTTAAATGCAATGTAGGTTAAGGAAGGTGGAGGAGTACTGATGAAACAATGAAATACCTTTGTGTGTGAGAGGTGTGGAGTACCATAACAAATGTGGAAATAATGACATAGAGGGTGAGGTTCTTTTGTTTTTGTTTTTCCACTACTATCGATCTTTATTTTTGCATTTGGGAGCATGGCCTCCTTGGCTTGATGGTAAACCAAGTCAAATATCCCAAATAGTTAGTAAAACAACGTGCCACGGACTAGAACAATTATTCAATCAAAACAGACAAGATATGTGGACAACTCACCGCCATTGTAAGATCTGCAAGTCGAACCTTCTTTTTTTGGTGCAAAATGTATGTATGATTTGTTACGAAGTTCTTCTCATTTCAAAAAAACACATTCTCCTCAATGTTTTAGGTTTGATTTCTAGTGCATAATGTTACTCATAATTTTGTCATTTATCATAAGACATGTTTATATTTTGTGCAGGGGTCCTTGGTTAGCTATCGACGCATTTGGGGTTGCATATAAGTATTTCTATTTGTTGTTGAACCCCTAGTTAAACTGAGAGAGGGGGGGGGGGGATGAATCAGTTTAACACATTCATGGACTTTTAAAACTTTTCATTAAAACTTATTTACATCTTCATTTCATGTCCAACTTAATATGTGAGTAATCTTAGAATGTGCGCAACAAGTATTAATATAATATAACAATAGAATTAATATGAGAGCATCAGGTATTAAGCAGATGATATAAATCAGATCAACACATAAACATCATGCACAGAGACACCAGATATAAGTGGAAACCCATAAAGGGAGAAAACCACAACTTATTATTGTTGTGATGCAAAAGCAAGCTTCAACTCCCTCTCACCACTGTTTTTCTGCATGCACCAACCTACAAGAGGCTCAACCTCAATTCTGCAAGCTACAACTTGCAAGGAAGCACCAACTCCCTTCAATTTTCTGCAGGCACCAACCTACAGGAGGCTCCAACCTCAATCAACAACTGACGGCTATCAAGCTGCAACTTGATAGGGAAGCTCCAACTTCCTCAATTTATCAAACTGAATGTTTGTTGATTTACCTCAGATATCAGCTCTGTTATGTAGCATCTCTTTCTGCTCTTCTTTTCTTAATCTTCTCTGCCTCACTGTTCTATACTCTGCATTCTCTATATTTACTCTCTAACCTCTTTTATGCATATCCAGTTGATATTATTTATAGAGTTCCTCATATGACTGTTTGTATTTCACAAAAAAATTTGAGTGAACAGTCATGACTCTTTGGCTTCTTTCTTCTCATTCCTTTTATCTGCTCATTCAGAAAATATAACTGTAGGTATCAATCTAACATTACAGTGGGATATTTGTTCTCTTTCAGAGACTTGTCAATGCATCACAACAATATAAATTAAAATTATTTACATTCAATTACAATGAGAACTCCAGCTCACTCATTCAGCCTCTTGGCTAGCTGCGCATTTGTCTTTTCTTTGACTGTGTCTTTGTCCCTTTCGACTCTGTTTGTTTCCTTATTCATTGTCGCTGGGTAACGGTCATATGCCATACATTTGTAACTGTGCTTTTTATATCAGCGCTTTATATATATATATATATATATATATATATATATATATATATATATATATAACTGCTGACTTCAAATCTGGGCAAATTCCAACACTTTACACACAGCGAGTGTCTTGTTGATGTGGTGAGTTCCGTAAGCGAAACATATATACACCACGGCCTTTGTTTTATGGCCCGATGCGATTGCACACATCGCAATCGTTTTATATTAACAATCGCCCTCCACCTTAAGCCGAGGCCCGTGGGTCCACAGACCACGCGGCACATTTCAATACAATCGCAACAATTGTTTTATATTAACAATCGCCCTCCACCTTAAGCCGAGGCCCGTGGGTCCACAGACCACGCGGCACATTTCAATACAATCGCAACAACGCAATCGGGAGGAATTTTGCTTATGCCCCGATTGCACTACCAAAAGGCGGACCCGATCTAGATTGTGCCACAGTTTTTGGTTGGTCTCGGGTCCGATCCCAATCGGAGATCGCAATTTTATTTTCCCCGATTGACATTTGATATGTGCGGACCCGACCATGTTTTATATGGCGGAGTTTATATGACTATCGTGTCCGGCTTTGCCAATCGCAATCACAACTCTTTGTTTATATGACAGTTTTTCTCCGATGCGATTAGTGTATTATCCTTCCACTGCTTCCGATTGCGATTGATCGCAATCGCAACTCCCGGTTGCATGTTTCGATACTCCACCCTTTTTCGATGCGATCAGTCACTGTTCACCGGAACTCAAGTATATATGAATTGTAGTTTATATGCCCATCGGGTCCGGGCTTTCAATCGCAATCGCAACTTGTTGTTAACCTGTTCTGCTGTCAATTTTCCGATGCGATTGGGAAAGGGTCCCACCATATAAGGCTTTGTTGCCTTTGGTTCTTTTGGTTTCGGGCTCAATAATATGAAACATATGCCTTGTATTATACCTTTGGTCCCTTGTCCATTTAAGCGCTCCATATATATATATATATATATATATATGCTTTGAACCTTTGTTTATATGATCCGGGCTTCATCGCAATCACAATTCTTTGGTTGCATGTTCCGACACATATCAATTATGGTTTATAAACCCATCGGATCCGGGCTTCATCGCAATCGCAATTCTTTGTTTATATGTTCCGCTGCACAATTTTTCTCCGATGCGATTGGGAAAGGGTCCCACCATATAAGGTTTTGTTACCTTTGGTTCTTTTTGATTTCGGGCTCAATAATATGAAACTCATATATAAGGCGTTGCATATATATATAAGTTTTATGTTTCAGCTTTAGAGTATCCTCCAGCGGGGCAAGCGATTCTCGGAATTTATATATATATACTTGGGTTTAAGATTCCCAAAATATTATGTATGTTTGCACATGGTTCCATTCCATAAAAAACGGGTCTATGTTCGCTGCCTCTGCCTCTGTTTGCCTCCTTTGTCTGTCTCTGTCTTTGCTGCCTCCATTGCCATCAATGACAACATTTCCAACATTTGTTGTTTGTTTTTACATGTTCTTTTCTTCTTCTTTTTTTCTAAATCTTAGTTTTCTTTCTTTTAATTTTGTGAGCATGGCCATGCTAGTGTGTTGTTTTTTTTTTTTTTTATGTGCCCTCTTTTCTATTTTTCCTATCTTCATTCTTTTTTTTGGATTTGGGGGTGAAGGGGAAGCAATGGAACAAGTCATTACAACCTATGTCTCGGTTTTAGTTCCAAGAGTGCAGTAGGCAAAGGCAATGGAGGTATGTATTAATGGAACAAGTCATTACAACCTATGTCTTGGTTTTAGTTCGAAGAGTGTAGTGGACAAAGGTAATGGAAGTATGTATTAAGGAATTTTCTTGTTTACTATTATATAATTTTATCCGTGTTTTAATTTAACTCATTTGTTTTTTCATAATTATCTTAGTTTAAATTAAAATGCAATGTAGGTTAAGGAAGGTGGAGGAGTACTGATGAAACACAAAATATCTGTGTGAGAGATATGTAGGGCACTATAACAAATGTGGAGGCAATGAAATAGACAGTGAGTTTCTTCTTTTGTTTTTGTTTTTCCACTACCATCGATCTTTGTTTTTGGATTTGGGATTATGGCCTCCTTGGTTTGATGATGGTAAACCAAGTCAAATAACCCAAATATTAGTAACAACTTCATCTTTGAACATGCAATAGTACTAACAACTTTATCTTCAAATTTGTCGTGGTCTAGAATAATTATTCAATCAAAATAGACATGAGATATGTGAACAACTTACCGCCATTGTAAGATGTGCAAGTCAAACCTTCTTTTTTGGTGCAAAATGTATGTATGATTTGTTACAAAGTTCTTCTCATTTCAAATAAAACAATTCTCCTCTTTCTTAATGTTTTAAGTACTAACCACCGTATCTTCAAACATGTCGTGGTCTAGAACAATCATTCAATCAAAATAGACATGAGATATGTGGATAACTCACCTCCATTGTAAGATGTGCAAGTTAAGCCTTCTTTTTTGGTGCAAAATGTATGTATGATATGTTACAAAGTCCTCATTTCAAATAAAACAATTCTCCTCTTTTTTTAATGTTTTAGGTTTGATTTCTGGTGCATAATGTTACTCATAATATTGTCATTTTGTCATAAGATATGTTGATATTGTGTGCAGGGTGTCCTTGGTTAGCTATCGACGCATTTGGGGTTGCGGATAAGTATCTCTATTTGTTGTTTGTTTTTACATGTTTTCTTTTTTGTTTGTTTTATTGTTTTTTTTGTCATTGTGATGATTGTTTTTTCTAATCTTAGTTTTTTTTCTTTTAATTTTGTGAGCATGGCCATGCTAATTTGTGGTTTGATTTTTTTTCTTTCTTTTTCTTATGTGCCCTCTTTTCTATTTTTCCTATCTTCATTCTTTTTTTTTGGATTTGGAGGTGAGGGGGAAGCAATGGAACAAGTCATTACAACCTATGTCTTGGTTTTAGTTCCAAGAGTGTAGTGGGCAAAGGCAAAGGAGGTACGTATTAATGGAACAAGTCATTAAAACCTATGTCTTGGTTTTAGTTCCAAGAGTGTAGTGGGCAAAGGTAAAGCAGGTATGTATTAAGGAATTTTCTTGTTTACTAATATATAATTTTATCCATGTTTTAATTTAACTCATTTGTTTCATCATAATTATATTAGTTGTTTAAATTAAAATGCAATGTAGGTTAAGGAAGGTGGAGGAGTACTGATGAAACACAGAATATCTCTGTGAGAGAGATATGTAGGACAATATAACAAATGTGGAGGCAATGACATACACGGTGAGTTTCTTCTTTTGTTTTTGTTTTTCCACTACCATCGATCTTTATTTTTGCATTTGGGAGCATGGCCTCCTTGGTTTGATGGTAGACCAAGTCAAATAACCCAAATATTAGTAACAACTTCATCTTTGAATGTGCAATGGTAATAACAACTTTATCTTCAAACGCGCTGTGGTCTTGAATAATTATTCAATCAAAATAGACATGAGATATGCGAACAACTTACCGCCATTGTAAGATGTGCAAGTCGAACCTTCTTTTTTGGTGCAAAATGTATGTATGACTTGTTACAAAGTTCTTCTCATTTCAAATAAAACAATTCTCCTCTTTCTTAATATTTTAAGTATTAACCACTATATCTTCAAACATGCCGAGGTCTAGAACAATCATTCAATCAAAATAGACATGAGATATGTGGGTAACTCACCTCCATTGTAAAATGTGCAAGTTAAACCTCCTTTTTTGGTGCAAAATGTATGTATGATTTGTTACAAAGTCCTCATTTCAAATAAAACAGTTCTCCTCTTTTCTTAATGTTTTGGGTTTGATTTCCAGTGCATAATGTTACTCGTAATATTGTCATTTCTCATAAGATATGTTGATATTGTGTGCAGGGTGTCCTTGGTTAGCTATTGACACATTTTGGGTGTGCAAATAGAGAGTGTCCGGTTAGCTATCGACGCATTTTGGGCTTGCGGATAGGTGTCTCTATCTGTTATTTGTTTTTTCATGTTTTATTATTGTTTGTTTTATTGGTATTTTTTGTTATTGTTATGATTGTTTTCTTTCTAAATTTAGTTTTTTTTTTCTCCTTTAATTTTGTGAGCATGGCCATGCTAATATGTGGTTTGATTCTTTTATCACTTTTTCTTATGTGCCTTGTTTTCTATTTTTCTTAATGTCTTTTTTTTTTTTGGATTTGGGGTGAGGGTGAAACAATGGAACAAGTAATTACAACCTATGCCTTGGTTTTAGTTCCGAGTGTAGTGGGCAAAGGCAATGGAGGTATGTATTCTGGAAATTTCTTGTTTACTAGTATATAATTTCATCCTTGTTTTAATTTAACTTGGTTGTTTCTTCATAATTATCTCAGTTGTTTAAATTTAAATGCAATTTATGTTAAGGAAGGTGGAGGAGTACTGATGAAATGATGAAACCACTGAATATCTCTGTGTGAGAGAGATGCAGGGCACTATAACAAATGTGGAGGAATTGACATAGAGGGTGAGTTTCTTCTTTTGTTTTTGTTTTTCCACTACTATCGATCTTTATTTTTGCATTTGGGAGCATGGCCTCTATGGTTTGATAGTAAGGCAAGTCAAATATCCCAAATAGTAGTAACAACTTCATCTTCGAACATGCCGTAGTTTAGGACAATTATTCAATCAAAATAGACGAGATATGTGGACAACGCACCGCCATTGTAAGATGTGCAAGTCAAACTTCTTTTTTGGTGCAAAATGTATGTATCATTTGTTACGAAGTCCTTCTCATTTCAAATAAGAAAATTCTCCTCCTCCTTAATGTTTTAGGTTTGATTTCTAGTGCATAATGTTACTCACTGTCATTTCTTGATTTCTAGTGCATAATGTTAAAACAATTCTCCTCCTCCTCAATGTTTTAGGTTTGATTTCTAGTGCATAATGTTCTCATAATATTGTCATTTCTCATAAGATATGTTTATATTTTGTGCACAATGTACTTGGTTAGCTATCGACGCATTCTCATTTCAAATAAAACAATTCTCCTCCTTAATTCTCCTCCTCCCTGTACTTCTTGTTTTGATTCAGATCTGTAGGTATAACTACCACGTTCTCCATGAACGCCTTGAAATCATATTCATCTAGAAGAAACATATTATGTTCCTTCTAGATCATATAGTTGGAAGAGCCCTCCAACCAATCTTGATCACGAAGTTCGTGAGATGCCATCTCCGCCAAAAAAATGTTGAATATGCTCCCTCTTTCTTCCTACTATGCAATCCTTGGCAGGCTTATGCACTCCCTGATGTAGTTGTAAGTTCTGCTGCCCCTCTACTACTCAGCAACTGAGAAATGTTGATTTCCTCACCTAGGAAATCACTGAGGAAGAATACCCCAAATATCTGCTCCGACTCCTTTTGACACTTTTCTGCCCAACAACAGCTTAAGAAAACTGCGTCCCTCTGTGTTCTGCATGGAGGCTCTGCGTTGCTCCCTCTGCCACAAGAAGTTCTCGAATCTGGAAGCCCTTTCTCTCTGTTGAATCACTCAGAGAGACTCTGCCACGAAAATTGTAGCCCTCTTGGCTAGAACTGCACAATCCTTCAATGGATTCGTTCTGTGGCACTGCAACACAAATGAGCTTCACTTTAGAATTCAAAGCCGTTCTTTCTATTTCACATCAGTGCTCTGATACCATGTGAAAATTCGTATATCCAAACAAATCTAATGAATCCTACTGCAACCATCTGAATTACTTCATCTATTATGTAATTTACTTTACACAATCATTTTTTAATACATTGATGAAACACTGAAGTAATCACTGAAGTAATCACTGAAGCAGCCTACACTATAATAATTATGATTTTAAAACAAGGAAATTGAATAAGGAAATCATTCACACATGACACCTTTATTTTGGACTAAGTCCCCGGAAAAACCCAATGCGGGAAAACCAGTGCAACAGATCTTATGGTTTTATTATTATGCAATAGCAATGTCTGAATGCATCTCTGAATACCCCTAGGGTAATTCTGTTTCAGAGAGAAACACTAGCAGAAGAATTTGTGAGGATTTACCTCACTCAAATCACTGAGTTTCCCAATGTTCCACTAACTACCTGGATGTGGGGGCGAGGGAGCGGGAATACGCCGGAGCGGCGTTTGCGAAATCTACCCACCAATTTTTAGGAAACGTGGGGGGACGTCGGGGTAACTGTAACTGTATATATCATTATATAATATATAATACTTACATCATGAAGGATATCATAATGTAAGTTTGTAACTGTGATGTTAAAAAACTGGAGACCGTGGCCTTTAAGTCAAATAATAGAATATAAGAAGGGAAGAAAAATACACTATATTCTTGTGAATTTTGACAATGGCTTTTCATAACCAAAGGCAGAACATGTTAACCTACTTTCGGCAAACAAGCCAGGTTTTAAAGATTCATTGTACCACATTTCCATGAGAAATTTGACAATGGTTTCTTTTCATAACAATAGGCAAGAATAGGGTATAACCTACTTTACAAAAGGGCCATGGTTAGATCTAATAAAAAATTACTCATGAGAAATTTGTGTGTGAGAATGATTTCAATGTTCAGCACTTCCTTCATGTCGTAAAAGGGGTTGATTAATGTCAATGTTAGACTCTTATGTTGTTGTAATTGTGATGTTGTTGGATTCATTTTCAAGTCCATTCTTTTCTGTGCTTGTATCCAATTTGGATTGATCCTTTGCTTTGCCCCACAATACAACATAAAATCGGGCAATGGCGACAGCTTGAGCATAAATGAAATGTCAAATGAACAGTGAAACATTGAAATGAACTTTTAAGTTAACTAAAAACCCTAAAAATTTAGAATTTTTTTTTCATTAAAAAAAATTGCAATTTTTTGACTGGGGAAACAACCCCTCATGTCCCCTCACGTCCCCTTTTTCCTAGGAAACGACCCCTCGCGTCCCCCTTTTCCTAGGAAACGACCCCTCAGAAGTTTCCTCGTGTACCTTATTTTTTGGGAGCCTGGGGAAATGACCTCCAGTTGTCCCCGAGTCCCCAGAGCGCGAGGGAGCTAGGAAACTCCACAGGTGGGGGGACGCAACCTCGTGGAACACTAGAGTTTCCGGCTGATCCAGATGAAGAAAAACCTGATTTGGGGAGGCTATGCGCAGTCCCAACGCTGCAACTTGCAGCCTCTGCGTCACCCCCTTTCAAGCTCAACGTTCAACGCCAACCAAGTCACTTTGCCTCCTTGGACCCTGAGAAACAACCTCCCGATGCCCCTTTCTAGATCTCGCTCTCTGAAATTGATCCACCATAAAATTCTAAAACCCTTCCTTTGCCTCTACCCTACCTCTATGTGAGCCTATGCATTCACTATGTCAGCCCTCTTCCTTAAGCGCTGGCTTTGGCTAGATCTCTTTTGCCTCTTTATGTCTGATGCCCCACCAGCGAAGAAAATCTCTTCCTCTCCAGATGCTATCTCTTCCCCTCATTGCTCAGATCTCAAGCTCGAATTTCTCAGCAAACCACGCCCAAGAAATTTCGATCTTAGATCAATTCAATGTCTCGGTGTGTTTTCCAAATGAACCTCAAGCCTTCCTTTATAGTCTTCTCGTTGACATATCAACGACCTAGATTAAATGTCTAATCAACGGCCCAGATCATAACATGACTTGATCCATGCGCTCTAGAAGATTCACACATCTAATCAAGACCCTAAGTTTAGACTTGGAGTCCCCATTAAAATAATTAATTTTTCAAATAAAACAAAATCCAAGTGGAATTTCCACAAACGTTTTCTGGGTTCTTTGGAATACAAGTGTCTAAGCCTCTACACCAAATTTGAGACTTAAAGCACTTTCTGATGCTACAAAAACCAACAAACACCATCAGTCTTTGTTCAGTTAAATCCAACTTCATCGTTCCCTTTGAACATTGAGAAGGGTAACTTTGTCCATTATGCAACCATCTGCAATTGGCTGTTAATCCAGTGATCATCTGTCCAATCATGATCTTCCCTCACGAGACTGTTGAAATAACACCTGTTTTAATGCAACCAGGATGTCAAAATCAGAGACTCCTGCTTATTGTACTTTTAAGGCACCTATGATGTCATGAAAGAAATTATTCTGACAGTGGAAATAACACCTGTCTTAATGCAACCTAGATGTCAAAATCAGGGTCCTCTGCTTATTGTACTTTCAAGGCACCTCTGATGTCATGAATGAAATTGTTCTGCGGTGTCGTGTACTTCATCTTCTAGCTGTTTCTCAAAATAAAGGCTTCAGATGAGTTGATTTCCTTATCAAAGTTGCTGCAATTTCTTTTACTGGAGATCCCTGTAATTTCTTCAAAGAGAATAACCTTTCAAAAGATAGGCTATCCGTCTGTCTTGTTCACAACTTTGTTTGTGAACAAGACTGTAGAACTATTTATAAATAAATCTTCTAAAGCAACCACTGCTCTTACTTCCAGCTGCACCTGTACTTCATGAGTTATGACAACCCCAGCTGATGCTCTTGCTGATGATAATACCATAGATCCTTTGCATCTGACTTCAACTGCTTATCATCAGTTTAAGCTCTTCTGATACACAAGGCACCAAAACACTGGAGCCACTTATTTCAGTGCTTAGTAAGATCTCACACATAAGTAGCTATCTCTTATACTAAATGGATTAGCTCCCTGACACTGCATTAATGAAGGCCTTGACATCCTCATGTTGAGGTCTGCTCAAATGATCTTATTATGCAAGGGGAAGGTATTGTAGACTTTAGTGCACAGTAATCCTTTTACAACAGAAACAAGAATATTTTCCTTTTACAGTGCATAAGTCATTTATCTGGAACAATATTTATTCTGAGCGACACAACATTCAGATTAGAGAAAGCTTACCTCCAAAATCTACTTATTTGATGTTCCAGAACCTAACAATGGCTTTACAGTTGAACTCGGTATGGCAAGATGCTAGTGAAAAAAGAGCCACTTATTTTGTAAATAGAAATACTGCATGGCTGTAGTCATATCCTCTTCCATGAATTGTGCCATATTATTCCTTCAAATTAAACTAACTTTCATGGACCGAGTTCCCAAACTGGAAATCCTGATGGCAGATTGAATTTAGATCCTTCACAAGGCTCAACCTTGAGATGATTCTTGAAGAAGATAATGTAATTAAATTACCGATAAACACACAAACTTCCATAACAGTCTTCAACAAGAGATAAAGACTCCAAGCCGATTTGGCACCTCAGCTCTGACATTTACAGGGGTATACTTAGGTTTATATTAATGATATGCTTTCAAATCACTTGGAGTTGAGATCCCCTTATTGTGTAGGGTTTTTAATTTTTTTCATTCACAATGCAATGCTCCAATCTCTAATCAAGGAAGATTAGTAGTTTATCACAATGGTGTCCCTCAAGAGCATAGTCAGTCTAACCCATCACAATCACAACCACTGTTTTGCATTATGTTCATGTACTTGAAGATCCACGAATAGAATTGTGGATGGATTGATTTGGGGGTCCATTTTGAAAATACATGGCTAGATATTACTGCTGTAAAATCAAATTGACACATTTTTGGGTAAGATGCTTGTAGCTCATTTTGACTCAGTTTTTTGATCTATCACTATATTGTTAATGTCTTCTAGAACAAAAATCAGTCAGTCTGATGTGAGGTTGACACTGCTTTTCTAATATCCTCAGTCTGATGAAGATGCAACTGGAGTTTTCTCCTTTGTACAAAAATGCACAACAATTTTTTTTTTCCTAGATGTCAAAGGAGTTGTTGCTTTGTAGCTATAAGAGGCTTGCGTACGTTACGGTTGTTGCTTGCTAGCTTCACTTCTACAATAGTAATCTCAATAATCACTCTTTGAATAATCACTCTTTGAATTGTTGAACAAATCCTCTAACACACTTTTATCAACCATGATAACTGGATTTTGCTACTCTGTCATAATGGAGTGAATAGCCAAGATACTCTCTAAGATATAGAAACATGCAACATCCTCAAGAAGAGTCATTCTATCACCACCAAGAAGGTCTCCCATTATAAGTTACAAGTACTCCTTGTCCTGAAATGAAAATTTTACATAAATGGAGTGAATAGCCAGGATACTCTCTAAGATATAGAAACATGCAACATCCTCTCTCATAAGAAGTCATTCTATCACCACCAAGAAGGTCCCCCATTATAAGGTACAAGTACTCGTCCTGAAATGAAAATTTTACAATGCATCGACTATCAATGCACACAGGTTCCTCTTAGACCTCCCATGTTCCACCTTTAGAGCATCTGTTTACCACAGTTCTTTCCATCGACATTCTGATTTCTTTTAAGCTGTCATTCCACAATCAGCTGATACTCAAATGTATTTGACTAAGTACAATTTGAGGTTGATGCTGCTTTTAGAATATCCTCAATCTGATGTGTCTGATGCAACTAGAGATTATGCTTGTGGACAAGTATGCCCAACAAATTTCGGTTTCCTAGATGTCATAGGAATTGTTGCTTTGTTGTATCTGACAAAGTTCAATGTGAGGTTGATGATGCTTTTAGAATATCCTCAGTCTGATGTGTCTGATGTAACTAGAGATTATGTTCTTGTGGACAAATATGCCCAACAACTTTCGGTTTCCTAGATGTCATAGGAATTGTTGCTTTGTAGCTATAAGAGGCCTGCGTACATTATGGCTGTTGCTTGTTAGCTTCAGTTTACAGCAGTAAGTTCTGTGTGTTGTGACTTTGAGGATACGGCACCTCAGCTCTGACATTCACAGGGGTATACTTGCTCTCATCTAACTTGGAGTTGAGATCCCCTTATTGTGTAGGGTTTTTCCATTCACAATGCAATTCCCCAATCTCTGATCAAGGAAGACTAGTTGATCACAATGGTGTCCTCAAGAGCATAGTCACTCTAGCCCATCACAACCATTTGTTGCATTCTGTAAACACAATGGTGTCCTCAAGAGCATAGTCACTCTAGTCCATCACAACCTTTGTTGCATTCTGTTCATGTACTTGAAGATCCACAATTAGAATTGTGGATGAATCGATTTGGTGGGCCATTTTGAAAATACATGACCAGCAATTCTTGCTGTAAAATCAGATTGACACAATTTTGGGTAGATGCTTGTAGCCCATTTTGATTTAATTTTGGGTAGATGCTTGTTGCATGGTGTTAATGTCTTCCAGAGAAATATCAGTATCATCTTGTTTGGCTACCATAGCAGTTAATAAACTTGGAAAGCTCATATGAACATTGTACTAATAGTGCCTGTCCTTATGCCCACTTGTTGCATCTGCCGTGTTTCTCCACCACTACCAAGCAAGTTTCCCACTACCAAAATGGTGGGTAACATTTGGCTCCAAATACAAGTGTTCTTGGAACCACTTGAGAACCCTTGAATCCCATCGAAATGAAAGACGTGGAAGAAACTAGTGAGCCAATGCAACCATTTAATGATTTTGTCGGCACACTGAACTTGTCTATGTTTGATCATGATTCATGATAAAATAGAGACGCATTGAAGCTTGAATGGTCATGTGCTTTAATCTTTGTCAGAAGTGTATTAAACCACTAGTGTTCACTTATTTTTTCTTTTATGAAAATTGTTCATAAGAGAAAATTGCATCCTTCACATCAGGTCAAAAGCTGCCACATTCTCTACATATTGCCTGAATTTACCAAATTCATATAAATTCATATGCAGTGCAAAACTTCATTTCTCCATTCTTATGATCGTCAAAAGTGATTTTGTTCTCAAAGAAATGCAAAGTGAAACAATTGATATTTCACTCTTGAAACTTGTTTTTGAACATTTGCTTGATTCCATAGGCACAACCAATGTCTTGAAGCCCACTTGATTGTACAGAATGCATTAAAATTTTGAAATATATTTTGCTGAAAATTTCAGAAATACTTACCGTCGTCTTGGAATAAAAATCTGGTCTATCAAAACTGCAGTGATCCAGCTTGATTCCATAGGCACAACCAAAGTCTTGAAGCCCACCTGATTGTACAAAATGCATTAAAATTTTGAAATATATTTTGCTGGAAATTTCGGAAATACTTACCAACGTCATCTTGGAATAAAGATCTGGTCTATCAAAACTGCAGTGATCCATGGCTTCAACTTTTGTTAACCTTGGGAGAGGAGGGGGAAATTCAATCCCCCAAATTTCAATTCCATTATACACCATGTCACATCTAAAACTTCAAATGTGACGAGGTCAGCCAAAATGCATTAAAATTTTGAAATATATTTTGCTGAAAATTTCGGAAATACTTACTAACGTCATCTTGGAATAAAGATCTGGTCTATCAAAACTGCAGTGATCCATGGGAGAGGAAGGGGAAATTCAATCCCCCAAATTTCAATTCCATTATACACCATGTCACATCCAAAACTTCAATTGTGAAGAGTTCAGCCAAAATGCATTAAAATTTTGAAAGATATTTTGCTGAAAATTTCGGGAATACTTACCAACTTCATCTTGGAATGAAGATCTGGTCTATCAAAACTGCAGTGATCCATGGCTTCAACTTCCTTAACCTTGGGAAAGGAGGGGGAAATTCAATCCCCCAAATTTCAATTCCATTATACATCATGTCACATCCAAAACTTCAATTGTCAGCCAAAGTTTTGTTCACAACTGAAAGATCATACCCTGTCTTGTTGAAATCTCCAATATTTGATGTGTCATTATTCAACACTTCGATATGTAGTAAGATTAAGCCCACCTTCATACTTGCTTGAGAAAAGACTATTATTTGCCTGAAAACAATCATATACTAGATGTTGAAAATGGTTTAAATCTTTGATGGGCATTTTAACAATACAATCCTCATCTTAGAAAATTTGCAAATAAATTAAGTGCTCTGTTTCTTGGCAGGATTCATCCTCCTCATCATACCGAGGGCCGTCATCATCATTTGGAGCAACAATTTGAAAAACCTTGAGATTGTCTTTCAGATTAGTTGTGTCATATTCATCAACAGTAGGCTTATCAGATTCTATTCTTCTTATGAGAAGGGAAGTGCCCTCCTTGATTATCTGCTCTTTTACCATCATCACACCCACCATATCCACCATATCCCTGTAACAAACCTGTGATAGGGTCAAAGTTAGACTTCCCTCTTGGTGGTCATCATCAAATACTGGTGGCCCTTCAAAGCACAATATATATATATATGATATGATCTGCCTCTGTTTTGTCCCAACTATAAGGTCTGATCCAGATCGATTTGAAAATTATTACCGAGTGCGCATAAGTAGATCATCATACTTAAGAGGGATTTCAAAACTTACTTTTGGTTAGATCTGGATTGCCATTTTCTTCAAGGGAGTTGGAAGGATCTTTTTCAACCAATACTTCATCTTTTTCTTGGCAATGCCTTTCTTACCTTCAAAAAGACCAAGGCAACCTTCTTTGGGTTGCATGAACAACACCTGATGCAATTCCTTCACTTACAACATGGAGAACTAAAAAGGATCACCAACATGTTTTGGACTTTCTTACAGCCAATCAACTTTGTAGCGATTAGGGGTCCCAGAGATGCTCTTGACATCAATAACCTTATACATTTCATGAAATTTCCATGGAGCCATATTTCACTACATGCCAATTTCCCATCATGAGACAATGTAATTTCATACATATGATATAGAATTCAAATATATACCCCTCCAATGTGATATACAATCCCATTTGTAACAGATTTCCTCCTGTTACACAGATTTTTGTGATTATAGGGATTCCTTTGGTGTATGTTGCTTAAAAATGAGTCCCATTACATGGCAGCAATGGGATCCTCTTCCCAGACTTTCTTATATGGTGCAAATGTCCTTGCATGATGTGTAACAGATTTCCTCCTTGAATTCTGTTACACAGAATTTTGTGATTATAGGGATTCCTTTGGTATATGTTGCTTAAAAATGAGTCCCATTACATGCAAGCAATGGGATCCTCTTCCCAGACTTTCTTATATGGTGCAAATGTCCTTGCATGATGGGTCTCATAACAACAGTGAAGGAAACATAAGATCTTTGCTTATCAAGAGCTTAGTAGTTTTTCTTTCCTGCAAATAGAACTTTTCCTCTAAGTTGAACCTTTTTTCCGATTTCTCTTAACTCATGTAAAATGAGTTACATTGATTTTGGGATAATCAGAACCCCTAGGGAGGCAGGTAACTTCAGTGTTGCAAACTTTCATTGGAATTTGAGCAGATATAGAGGTAACCTTTTTTCAGAATTTCCTTATTGCATGTAAAATGAGTTACTTTGATTTTGGGATAATCAGAACCCTTAGGGAGGTAACTTCAGTGATGCAAACTTTCATTGGAATTTGAGCAGATATAGAGGTAGTCTTGACTTTGTTAGCTTCTTGATCTTTTACTTTTTCGTTGATATATAATTGTAAACAAAGTTTATCTCTGGTTTAGGAATTCCACTAGTATCTGCTCAAAGCCGTCCGCAATAGCTTTTGGATTCACAAAGAAACTCCTAGCCATTAGCAGAGCAGGAACAATTGCTCAGTGGAGTGCACAACTGTGACAACTGTACACCCTATTAGATGTGGAGATCAGTGACAATATCCACTTTTTCCTTCTACTTTCTTTAATGCTATGAGCGTTTCAAACATTCACCAAGCTAGAGAGATCACCATCAGTATGGGGATACAAAGAACCCTCCCAAGGAGGAGGTGAGTTTTTCGGACCTTTTCCTTTTAGTTTATGAATTGCATTCCTCATCCTTGGAGGAAACGGTTTCTCATTTTCTTATGGAATTTGGTATTTGCTTTTTCATAATATGTTGATAAATAAACAATTTTGACCAAAAAAAAGGTGAGTTTTTCGGACCTTTTCCTTTTAGTTTATGAATTGCATTCCTCATCCTTGGAGGAAACAGTTTCTCATTTTCTTATGGAATTTGGTATTTGCTTTTTCATAATATGTTGATAAATAAACAATTTTGACCAAAAAAAATTGCTTGTGATGATTTACAGGTATATCTGTTAGTTATAGTCCAGTTTCAAGATGCAGATGTTTGTCAAAACTCTTATTAAGACCATCACTCTCGAGGTTGAGAGCTTTGACACCTTCAAAGATGTAAAAGATAAGATCCAGGCCAAAGAAGGGATTTCCTCCAACCAGCAGCATCTGATTTTTGCACGAAAGCATATTGATGATGGATGAACCCTTCCTTATTACAATAAGGAGGAGGAATCTAACCTCCACCGTTTTCTCTGTTTGAACAGCATTATTGAGGACAAGCTTAAAAAAAGCAGGCACTCTTAAATGAGTGCCAGAGCTTCAGCAAGATGGTTGAAGAAATGTATCCTCCTTTTTACTGGAATATGCATAATGCGAAGGCTTTATAGGAATTTCGCCTTTATCATGTATCATTGTCTACCCAAACCCCTTCAGCGGCTCAGTATACTGCGCAACCACCACATCTATCCCGTGTAAGAGGTGCAGATCGGTGCTCATATCCATTGGTTCCTCCAGGGCTTCTACCAGGAATATTTTGGATAATGAAAATAGGACGTGGGTGCCTCACACCCCTCTTTGATCCCTCTGGATATCTGATAGATTCCACTACACATTATATCCTTGAAAGAGTTTCAATGTTTTTTCAAAATTAATCTTCTTATAGAGAATGATAAAAGGGAGAGTGCACCAAGTCACACAGGTAGTAGATAAAAGTGCTTTCGGATTAATCACATTGTTAGGATTAGGTGATTGTCTTCTACCACATGGGAGTGACATTTCAACTACCAGCTGTCATCAATTCCATGAGTCTTTCAGCCTTTCATCCAATAGTTAATATGGGATTCGAACTATATGACGGAAGAGGCATGGTGATTATTGATTTCAACAATAATAGCCGAAGATCAATTGAGCGTTCCAGTGCAAATCCAGAGCATGTCATGTCAGCGTTTATCTCAGTATTATTGGAGTAGTTGTCAGCAGTTCTTTTATAGCCAGCTTTCTTATTCTGGCAAGGAGGATGAAGATATTGCAGTTGTTAGCAGTGGTATCCAGCTTCTTGTTCTCTGGTGTTGGCTCTTGGGCGACATTGCAGAACAACTGCTCCAGTGAGAAGGTCACCAGAGATGACAATTTGGGTCAATGCAGTTATTCCGTTTGTGTCTGGTGTCCACCAGACGTAATCCGTTCTAAGGAGGTTGGTTTTAGTCGATAATACATTCTTTTAGCTAAAATAATTAAGGAGGTGCTTTTTGCAATCTGCTTTAATGGTTATTTATGTGGTGAAATTCTTGTAAGTTATTTTTTCTGATTTTTAATTGCCGAATGAAATTTCCTCTTGTTTCTTATTCGCAACCCTTGGATCTTTTCTGTTGTGTCTGCAGATTGGTTTCTCGAAGAAGGCCGACTTAATATTCCTTTTCTTTTTGCTGCGAAATCTCATTCCCCCTTTCTTTTCATTCACTCTTTTTTCCATCATCCTTCCAATGATATATGTTTTTGCCAGAAGCTCAATTATATACTATGTTCCTGCTATCATGTCGTATTTAATGTACTTTCTGCACCAAGATCGTTCCCTTTTCATTGTTCCACATCTTCTCTTTGAAACACAATGTCTGTAACAAAATTCAATGCCATGATCTCTGGGCTCTTTCAATTTGGCAGTGCTTATGAATGGGTGGTGACAAAAAAGTTGGGCAGATCATCTGAAGTTGATTTCGTTGCTTTTATGGAGAAGGAAACACGTCCTTAATTAGAACACCCGAACACCCAACGTATCATCGGGTTGTTTCAGAGTCAGCCCTTGATGTCCTCAACAAATTGAGGGAACAGCAGCAGAAACAACCCTTTTTAAAAAGAAAGCCAATCGGCTTTATTAGAAAGAATTGGCTTTAGCTTTTCTTCTTTTAACAGCCTTTACTAGGAGTTTATTGTCTGCTCAAGGAAATCTTTTTTACTTTTTACTGTTTCGAGGGATCTCTTTCCTCCTTGTTGGCCTTGATTTGATTGGGGAGCAGGTTACTTGATTTCCGCAGCATAAAGCTTGGCCAACCTCTTTACAAATTGCCTTTCCTTGTAATGTCTTTGACACTAGCTGGAGACCTGATTTTAGGCCAATATTTAAGCGAGCACAACTTTGAATAAATATCGCTGTAGGCCTAGTAATTGCAGGGTATGGTTTTGCAGATGTATTAAGAAGTTGGAGATATGAATACAGCACTTGATCATGCTGCGTAATATGGTGCTGATGGGCTGCTGAAAAGTGGCTAAGTTTAAGCCATCACCCTTTTGGGAGTTAGAGTAACAGATACTTCACCAAATATTTGTATGCTTTTTAATGAAAGCAACAGACTTGTCATTCCAATGTCCAAGTGTCACATTTTCATGGCTGTTTATGCTCACGACAAATGATTGTGCAGCAAGATAATATTATTCTGGGGTGTAGTTATGACTATGAATCAAAATGGAAGTTTGCTTTCAGGAATTTAGTAACGCCCATAGATTGTTGGGCAGATCATCTGAAGCTGATTGTAACTTGGCAGTGCTAACGAATGGGTGGTGACAAAAAAGTTGGGCAGATCATCTGAAGCTGATTTCGATGCATGGAGAAGGAATCCCGTCCTCGATTAGAACCCAAAGTATCTTTGGGTTGTTTCAGAGTCAACCCTTGATGTCCTCAACAAATTGAGCGAACAGCAGCAGAAACAAACTCTTTAAAATGAAAGCCAATCGGCTATATTAGAAAGAATTGGCTTTAGATTTTCTTCTTTTAACAGCCTCTACTAGGAGTTTATTGTCTGCTCAAGGAATTCATTTTTACTTTTTACTGTTTCAAGGCATCTCTTTCCTCCTTGTTGGCCTTGATTTGATTGATTGGGGAGCAGGTAAGTTGAATTCCGCAGCATAAAGCTTGGGCAGCCTCTTTTGCAAATTGCCTTTTCTGGTAATGGCTTTGACACTACCTGGAGACCTGATTTCAGGCCAAGATTCAAGTGAGCTCAACTTTGAATAAATATCGCTGCAGGCCTGGTAATTTCAGGGCATGGTTTTGCAGATGTATTAATAAGTTGGAGATATGAATATAGCACTTGATCATGCTGGGTAATATGGTGCTGATGGGCTGCTGAAAGGTGGTTTAGTCTCCGTCATCACCCTTTTGGGAGTCAGAGAAACAGATATTTCACCAAATATTTGTATGTTCCTTTGAAAGCAGCAGCCTTGTCATTCCAACGGAGTGAGTAACAGATATTTCACCAAATATTTGTATACTTTCTTACGAAAGCAGCAACCTTATCATTCCAACGTCTAAGTCATGGCTGATTATGCTTACGAGAAATTATTGTGCGGCAAGATAATATTATTCTGGGGCGTATTTCTGACTGTGAATGACAATGGGAGTGTGCTTTCGAGAATTGGTAACGCCCATAGATTGTTGCCTACGCATGACTCTGATGTATCTTAGATTTCAGTGATCCAGCATAATTCTTTATTGTATTCCCCTATATTCTTATGATTTTGAGTCAATTTTTTATTGGAAACATTTTTTTAATAGGTGTGAGCCTGCTTAAGAGAGGTTTAGGGTGAATTGTCTACATTACGAAGTTCTCTTGTGGCCTCTCTTATGGCCTATTTGGCAGATATATGTAAAGCTTATTTATTCCTAAACATGAGAAGATGTATTCCATATTTGTATATCCAATTACACAGATTGGACAAAGCTTAAAATTTGTTGACCTGCCTTTTGCGTAACCATCCTAGTTAATATGGGCTCGGGGTGTGGAAAGGGCAATCCAGGCCTTTAAGTTATATTAGGTTTGGTTCACCAAGAATCCAACACCCTCTCCCTATCTTACGTCACCGTTTTCCCATACGATTCGTGAATCGATGCCTGTAGTCCTTCATCCTCCCTATCTATCATGAGAAGGGCCAGCTGCAAGAGATGTCGAAGGGGAAATTGTTTGTGGGAGCCATTGGTTGGGACTGGCAAGGAGAGGGGGGACAACGTTTTCTTCGTATCTAATAGATAGAACTACTTATAGGCAATTAGGCACGCAGTGGTAAAGTAGGTGAATGATTAGGGAAAAAGAAACCATCTTGATGCCATAATTAAAAATTGAACAAAACTGATACCCAACATCTCCCCCATACCCAAGCCTTTGCATGCCCTCATGCAAAACGGCTTCTCCATCAACTTCTGGTTCAACTGCTTCAGTGACAACCTGAAATTGCTTAACCCCTTTGGAACCTCGGAGCTTACCTTTTGAGCAGTCTAATCATCTTATTACATCTTATTACAGTCTTACTACCTTAGGAAGAGTATGCCGAGACTCTAATCATGCTTAGAAGATTAGGATCTTTAGTTCAGTCCAATATATTTGATTATCCTTGATTATATTTGATTGATTATCTTTGTGTTAATGTTCCCCTGCTCAACCAGATTGAAATTCTAGTACAAATTTGTGCAGTTAACATATCAATATCATTAATGTGTGTCTCATGATTAGCTTGTTAACCTCACTTATGATTATCTTTGTGTTAATGTTACCCTGCTCATCCAGATTGAAATTCTAATACAAATTTGAATATGTCTCATGATTAACTTGTTAACGTCACTTATGATTATCTTTGTGTCAATGTTCCCTGCTCTCATCCAGATTGAAATTCTAATACAAATTTGAATACGTTTGAATTTCTAATACAAATATGATTAGCTTGTTAACATCACTTCTTACAGATTGAAATTCTAATACAAATTTGAATACGTTTGAATTTCTAATACAAATATGATTAGCTTGTTAACATCACTTCTTATGATTATTTATGATTATCTTTGTGTTAATGTTCCCCTGCTTGTCTAGATTGAAATTCTAATACAAATTTGTGCAGTTCGCATATCAACATCAATAATATGTCTCATGATTTTGTTAACGTTACTTAATATGTCTCACGATTAGCTTGTTAACATCACTTCCTAATGCCTAGGTTGTCTTTATGTCTCATGATTAGCTTGTTAAACATCACTTCCTAATGCCTAAGTTGTCTTTCGTGAGCGGATCCCATGAACTGTTGGCTAAGAAAATTGGAAATTAGCTTGTTAACATCACTTTCTAATGCCTAAGTTGTCTTTCGTGAGCAGATCTCATGAACTGTTGGCTAAGAAAATTGGAAAAACAAGTTCAGTGATATTTATTTGCTATTTGCCCCGTTGAGTTGGAAAAACAAGTTCAGTGATATTTATTTGCTATTTCTCCCGTTGAGAGTGTGCATCCCTGGTGCTTCCCATGCCCTTGGGATGCAGGGGCATGTTCAATAAGGTGGATGGTGCAAACATTTTCAATGGTCATCGAACATTGATCTTAGGCCAACACATTTAAATGGGACATCAAAGTTGTGAAGATGAGGGATATAATAGAAACTAGAAACTAAGGGCTACTTCAAAATATCAAATCATGGGATATCAAAGCATACAATGTGAAGAAGAGGGATACAATAGAAACTAAGGGCCATTTCACATATCAAGAAAAGGGATACACAAATAGACACTAGAAACTAAGGGCCACTTCAAAATATCAAATCATGGCCTTCTTTCAAATGAAAAGAAAATGGGACTTCATCATGGCCTTCTTTCAAATGAAAAGAAAATGGTACATCAAAGCATATAATGTGAAGAGGAATACAATAGAAACTAGAAATTAAGGGCCACTTCAAAATATCAAACCATGGTTTAAAGGCCACTTATATCAAATCATGTCTTCTTTCAAATGAAAAGAAAATGGGACTTCAAAATATCAAATCATGGTCTTCTTTCAAATGAAAAGAAAACGGGACATCAAAGCATACAATGTGAAGAGGGATACAATAGAAACTTAATTTATACAACGTGAAGAGGGATACAATAGAAACTAGAAATTAAGGGCCACTTCAAAATATCAATCAAATCATGGTCACTTCAAAATATCAATCAAATCATGGTGTAAAGGCCACTTCAAAATATCAAATCATGGTCTTCTTTCAAATGAAAAGAAAATGGGACATCAAAGCATACAATGTGAAGAGCTATACAATAGAAACTAGAAACTAAGGGCCACTTCAAAATATCAAATCATGGTCTTCTTAATGAAAAGAAAATGGGACATCAAAGCATACAATGTGAATATCAAATCATGGTCTTCTTAATGAAAAAAAATTAGACATCAAAGCATACAATGTGAATATCAAATCATGGTCTTCTTTCAAATGAAAAGAAAATAGGACATCAAAGCATACAATGTGAAGAGGGATACAATAAGAAAATGGGACATCAAAACATGCAATGTGAAGAGGGATACAATAGAAATAACCACTTCAAAATAAATGGGACATCAAAGCATACAATGTGACTTTCAAATGAAAAGAAAATGGGACATGAAAGCATACAATGTGAAAACGGATACAATTGAAGCTAGAAATTAAGGGCCACTTCAAAATAGATGCGACATCAAACCATACAATGTGAAGAAACTAGAAATTAAGAGCCACTTCAAAATAAATGGGACATCAAAGCATACAATGTGAAAAGGGATACAATTGAAGCTAGAAATTAAGGGCCACTCCAAAATAAATGCGCATCAAACCATACAATGTGAAGAAACTAGAAATTAAGAGCCACTTCAAAATAAATGGGACATCAAAGCATACAATGTGAAGAGGGATACAATAGAAACTAGAAACAAAGGGCCACTTCAAAATAAATGGGACATGGGACATCAAAGCATACAATGTGAAATCAAACCATCCAATGTGAAGAAACTAGAAATTAAGGGCCACTTCAAAATAAATGGGACATCAACGCATACCATGTGAAATGTGAAGAGGGATACAGTAGAAACTAGAAACTAAGGGTCACTCTAAAACACTTCAAAATAAATGGGACATGGGACATCAAAGCATACAAAGTGAAGAGGGATACAATATACAATGTGAAGAAATGTGAAGAAATGAGACATCAAGCATACAATGTGAAGAGGGATACAATAGAAACTAGAAACTAAGGGCCACTTCAAAATAAATGGAACATGGGACATCAAAGCATACAATGTGAAGAGGGATACAATAGAAACTAGAAACTAAGAGCCACTTTCAATAGAAACTAGAAAACTAGAAACTAAGGGCCACTTCAAAACACTTCAAAATAAATGGGACATGGGACATCAAAGATTACAATGTGAAGAGGGATACAATAGAAACTAGAAACTAAGGGCACTTCAAAATATCAAATCATGGTCTTCATGGTATTCTTACAAATGAAAAGAAAATGGGACATTAAAGCAAAGAGGGATACAATAGAAAACTAGAAACTAAGAACCACTTCAAAACACTTCAAAATAAATGGGACATGGGACATCAAAGCATACAATGTGAAGAGAGATACAATAGAAACTAGAAACTAAGGGTCACTTCAAAATATCAAATCATGGTCTTCTTTCAAATGAAAAGAAAATGGGACATCAAAGCATACAATGTGAAGGGGGATACAATAGAAACTAGAAATTAAGGGCCACTTCAAAATATCAAATCATGGAACTAGAAACTAAGGGCCACTTCAAAATATCAAATTATGGCCTTCTTTCAAATGAAAGGAAAATAAATGATAACCCAAAAAATATTATTGAATGTAATTATTGGATGTTTCATGTTAGATGTGGAACTCATTTCTAATCACTCCTAGAACTCATTCCTAATCATTCCAAGTTTCTAGAGTTCTAAAAATTTTCTATGCTTAGAGCATAATTTCCTAATTAGAATATGGATGATGAATAATAGGGATCTATTCTAATTAGGGCCTTGAAATAGAAGTAGAAGGTGCAATTTCAAAATCCAAGTGAGCTTATTTAAGAACTTTGAAGTGATGAGATCCCATGTTTAGAGATATGGGAGCAATCAATGTATAAAAGAATGCATAGGTTTCCTAATAGTATAACAAATCCAAAAGATTCTCCCCACAACGACTATGACTATGGGTGCAGCAATTTCCAAGTTCCCGCTCGGAAACACTCAATTGTTGAACAACAATGGCAGACTTGACACTTTCTCAAGCGTGCTCTGTCAAAAGACAATTTCAAAAGATGATAGATGAATGAGTCGAAATGAGTTGCCTCTCTTTTTTCCACAGAGTCTCAACGTTCCTCTTAGGCCCCACCAAGAGTTGTGTTCCCCCTTCACGACCAACCACAGCGTTGCCTTCCCTTCGACCAACCACAACGCTACCACCAAGGATGTTGCAGTCGAGGAGATTTGGGATGGAAGATTGGAGGGCAATGTTTACTCCCATGATCACGAATTGGAGGAAGATGGATGCATCCAAGGAGAAGGATGTTGACCCCACGTTGTATAGGCAATTGATAAGCTCTCTCATGTATCTAGTCAACATTAGGCCATACATATCCTATGTAGTTATTTCCAACCTTGAATATAGTGTCAACAAGAAAAGAGAGTGCAAAATTTGGATCGAACAAGAATCCATGTTAGAAAATATCCTAGTTGTCAGTGAAGCAATCCTAAGAATATTCAAAAGTTGGGTGGAAATACAAGCATCCGTGTTAGAGAAAATATCCTAGTTGTCAGTGAAGCAATCCTAAGAATATTCGAAAGTTGGGTGGAAATACAAGCATCCATGTTAGAGAAAATATCCTAGTTGTCAGTGAGGCAATCCTAAGAATATTCGAAAGTTGGGTGGAAATACAAGCATCCATGTTAGAGAAAATATCCTAGTTGTCAGTGAGGCAATCCTAAGAATATTCAAAAGTTGGGTGGAAATACATGACTTCAACATTTCTTTTAAAATTATGGTTATAATAGATCATAATGGTTAGCATCCACTCCTAAGGATTCCCATAAAATAATGAGTTTTAAAGAAAAAAAATCAATTCAGCTTGGAAAAATAATTTATATAACTATTTTTTCATCTATAAAATAGTAATTTATATAACTGTTTTTTCATCTAAACATAAAATAGTAATTTATATAACTATTTTTTCATCTAGTATCACTAAACATAGAATATCTTAGGAATCATGAACCTAAGCCTTTAATATATATCAAAATAAAACTAAATAAATTAAATAAATAAAACATAGAATATCTTAGGAATCATGAACCTAAGCCTTTAATATATATCAAAATAAAACTAAATAAAACTAAAAACATTAAATAAATTAAATAAATAAATTGTGAGTTTAATCCAATATTACATGATAAGAATTATCAATATCCCTACGTGAGTTATTACGTATACCATGAGCTTGGTATTTTAGGATTAATGAGTTCCCACACTTCTATCTTTATGATTTTGATAGATCTGATCCACTGGTATTAGCCTTGTTTGGAGATATGAATATCTTTGCAGGACATCATAAATAGCTCATGATGTGGTTGGTGTCTCTTGATTTTGTTCGTCCTGTGATACTGACATTGGAGTTTGGCAGGTTGCTGGTTGCAGGCAGATACGGTTGAGGGCATATCTCTGCCTCTGTTGCCATAACCAACGCCGTCTGCAGCACTGCTGCTATGGCATAACGAACGGCCAATAAAACTGCATGTATGAATCCGCCGCTGTTATCCCACATTGTTAAATACACGGCAATCCCAAAACTTTATAACTAATCACGTCCAATACAAAGCACGTCATTTTATGCCATTCAAATCGATGGTCGTTAGGCTGCCAAGTGGCGTCGTTCAACGGCCAGATCAAAGCGCTGTGAGGCTGCCAAGTGGCGCTGTTCCACCGGCCAGATCTAAGGGATGTGAGGCTGCCAAGTGGCGTCGTTCAACGGCCAGATCAAAGCGCTGTGAGGCTGCCAACTGGCGCTGTTCCACCGGCCAGATCTAAGGGATGTGAGGCTGCCAAGTGGCGCTGTTCCAACGGCCAGATCTGAGGGCTGTGAGGCTGCCACGTGGCGCGTATCCCCACCGACCAGATCTGAGGGCTGTGAGGCTGCCAAGTGGCGCGTATCCACCGGCCAGATCTGAGGGATGTGATGCTGCCATGTGGCAAGTATCCAACGGCCAGATCTGAGGGCTGTGAGGCTGCCAAGTGGCGCGTATCCAATGGCCAGATCTGAGGGCTGTGAGGCTGCCAAGTGGCGCGTATCCAACGGCCAGATCTGAGGGCTGTGAGGATGCCAAGTGGCGCGTATCCGATGGCCAGATCTGAGGGCTGTGAGGCTGCCATGTGGCAAGTATCCAACGGCCAGATCTGAGGGCTGTGAGGCTGTCAAGTGGCGCGTATCCACCGGCCAGATCTGAGGGCTGTGATGCTGCCATGTGGCAAGTATCCAACGGCCAGATCCGAGGGCTGTGAGGCTGCCAAGTGGCGCGTATCCAACGGCCAGATCTGAGGGCTGTGAGGATGCCAAGTGGCGCGTATCCAACGGCCAGATCTGAGGGCTGTGAGGCTGCCAAGTGGCAAGTATCCAATGGCCAGATCTGAGGGCTGTGAGGCTGCCAAGTGGCGCGTATCCACCGGCCGATCTGAGGGCTGTGAGGCTGCCAAGTGGCGCGTATCCACCGGCCAGATCTGAGGGCTGTGAGGCTGCCAAGTGGCGCGTATCCACCGGCCAGATCAAGTGGCGCGTATCCGACGGCCAAATCTGAGGGCTGTGAGGCTGCCATGTGGCGCCATTCCAAGGGCCAGATCTGAGGGCTGTGACGCTGCCAAGTGGCGCGTATCAACCGGCCAGATCTGAGGGCTGTGAGGCTGCCATGTGGCGCGTATCCACCGGCCAGATCTGAGGGATGAGATGCTGCCATGTGGCAAGAATCCAACGGCCAGATCCGAACGCTGTGATGCTGCCATGTGGCAAGTATCCAACGGCTAGATCTGAGGGCTGTGTGGCTGCCATGTGGCAAGTATCCAACAGCCAGATCTGAGGGCTGTGAGGCTGCCAAGTGGCTCGTATCCAACGGCCAGATCTGAGGGCTGTGATGCTGCCATGTGGCGCGTATCCACCGGCCAGATCTGAGCGCTGTGATGCTGCCATGTGGCGCGTATCCACCGGCCAGATCTGAGGGCTGTGAGGCTGCCATGTGGCGCGTATCCACCGGCCAGATCTGAGCGCTGTGAGGCTGCCAAGTGGCGCGTATCCAACGGCCAGATCTGAGCGCTGTGAGGCTGCCATTTGGCCAGTGTCCACCGGCCAGATCTGAGGGATGTGATGCTGCCATGTGGCCAGTGTCCGAATCCGCCTCGTATCTCGAGGGTCAGGAGGGTCGCCATGGCCAAGGTCCAACCGCATCTCGAGGGCCGGAGGTCGCCATGGCGCGTATCCAACCCGCCGTATCTTAAGGTCGTGAGGTCGCCATGTGGCGCGTATCCAACCGCCAGATCTGAGGCCGTGAGGTCGCCATGTGGCGCGTATCCACCGCTCGATCTTAAGGCCGTGAGGTCGCCATGTGGCCCGCACCACCCCGCCGCGATTCGCGCTCGTGAGGCCGCGTGCGGGCGCGTACCCACCGGCCGCGTCTGAGATGATGTGATGTCGCCATGTGGCGCGCACCCACCGGCCGCATCTCGAGGGATGTGATGCCGCCATGTGGCGCGCACCCACCGGCCGGACCTCGAGGTTGTGAGGGCCGCCAAGTGGCGATCCACCGGCAGATTCGAGTGATGTGATGTCGTCAGTGGCGCGTATCCACCGCCGACCCGAGGCGGGGGACGCCGGCGTGGTCGTGTGATCTGAGATGATGCGCCAAGGCCGCGCATCTGAGGGATGTGATGCTGCCATGTGGCAAGTATCCAAGGGCCAGATCTGAGGGCTGTGAGGCTGCCAAGTGGCGCGTATCCACAGGCCAGATCTGAGGGATGTGATGCTGCCATGTGGCAAGTATCCAAGGGCCAGATCTGAGGGCTGTGAGGCTGCCAAGTGGCGCGTATCCACAGGCCAGATCTGAGGGATGTGATGCTGCCATGTGGCAAGTATCCAAGGGCCAGATCTGAGGGCTGTGAGGCTGCCAAGTGGCGCGTATCCACAGGCCAGATCTGAGGGATATTATGCTGCCATGTGGCAAGTATCCAACGGCCATATCCGAGCGCTGTGAGGCTGCCATGTGGCAAGTATCCAACGGCCATATCCGAGGGCTGTGAGGCTGCCATGTGGCAAGTATCCAACGGCCAGATCCGAGGGCCCACGTCCTTCCAAATGGCATCCGATGGTCAAATATGAGGGTTCATCCAGGTGCTGCCAAGTGGCACACATCTCTGATTAAAAATTGATAAAAGGGGTGAAAGAGTATGGTAAAAATGAATGTACTCTTGACCTTGCAAGAGACTTCTTGAAAGACAAACTCCAATGGCGAGGACGAGTATGTCAAGCATGGAGAGTAGGTAAGCTCAACGGTGAGAGAGCCAGGCCCATAAAAGTCATCTTGCCCAACTTGCATGATAAAGATATCATTCTGAGAAAGAAGCAACTCTTAAGGGGTTCTCGGTTTTTTATAGAAAAGATTTAACTGTAAGACAGCAAGAGGAAAGGAGGGATGAAATGACAAAAGTTAGGGCAGCAAGAGATGAGGGAAAAAGAGCATGGATATATAAAGGTAAAGCCGTGATTGCGCAATTTGGACCTCCTTCCAAAACAATGCAACAAAATGATAACAAAGAAGAGGCAACAAACTCTTTAGCAAGAAATGAGGAAGAAAGGTCATTATGGGCAAGCAGGGACAAAGACTCAACTGTGAGTCTTGCATGTCAAAACAAATAGCAATCAAGTCTTACCCAGGTTTCCTTAAGATTAGTTTGTTGGAACTGCAGGGGTTACCCATGGAGACGAGGCCCTGGGTTAGGGCCTATTGCGGAAGGTAGAGACATAATTTGCCTCATAGAAACACATGAGCATGAAGGGTGTAAGACACCTTTGTTTGAAGGGTATTGGAAGATAGCAGTGTGGAACAAGGCAGCAGGGAATGGCAAAGGGCACGGGGGTATCATGGTATTAGTAAGAGAAAAAGAAGGTCGTTTCATTCAGCTAGAAAAAGAAGACCCAAATAAACAATTTGTTTGGCTCAAAATATCAGAAAATGGAAATCTCATTAGAATTGCAGCATGCTATTTTGCACCGCAAGTTTCAAAAATCTACAAAAGTAGAGGGCTTAACCACAAAGATCCCTTTGCAGCCCTAAAAACGGATATTGCAATATATTCTCAGCTAGGTGAAGTCCTTATAGTGGGGGATTTCAATGCTAGAACTGCAAGTGAACAAGCTAGCATTCTTTGTTGTAAAGAAGACAGTGACCCTATCTGGCTTACAGAAGAGAGTAACCATCAGTGGAAACGAATTTCAGAGGATAAAGGCTGCAATATCTTTGGAGAACAACTGCTTATACTATGTGGGGCTTTTGATTTAGTCATTTGTAATGGGTTGACTAAATGGGAAAAGTC